>CM035792.1:7946183-8322382 GCA_020466265.1 Siphamia tubifer | reverse complement strand
GATAGTTCACTATTTTTCACATGAATGTGTTTGTCATCAGCGTCTTTACTCTGGTGCACCCACAGTGACTTACCCCCGACAGTGTCATGTGAGCCCAGTTCTGGTCCGGTTTTGGTCAAAGCGAAAGTAGTCCCGGCAGGTTTCCGTTTCTTCTCAAAACAGTATGTGTTCGAATTAGTGATTTATTTGCATAAATAAACTCACACCTCGTAATTGCTTGGAGCTACTTTCTGTCAATAGCGATCAATGGGTGTTGTCACTGCTAACAGCCGTGTGCTTGCACATAGCAGCCGCCAACACTACCGAACAACTGATGAAAGTAGTTTGCTACTGCGCAGCTGTTAGCAGTGACAACGTCCATTAATCGCTATTGAGAGAAAGTAGCTCCAAGTAATTACAAGCTGAGTTTTTGTTCCACATTGTTTTGACAAGAAACATGGTTTATTTTGTTGACCCCAGGAAACCTGCCGGGGCTACTTTCGCTTTGACCAAAACTGGACGAGAACTGGGCCCATAGGACACTGTCGGGGGTAAATCACTGTGGGTGCACCAGAGTAAAGAGGAGAGGAGAGCTTTTAGATATGTTTTAGATTTTTCATCTGTTTTTTGTCGATGGATTTTATCATGTTCTGCAGATTTTTTTTTCTCCACCCAATTCTTTATGAACTTAGTGGGAAATTTGAATGAAAAAAATAAAATTATATATATATATATATATATCAAGGCAAAACAGTTGACTGACAAAGTGTTTTAATGATGACTAATTGAAAATGAATCCATAGAAACCTTGTGATCAATCAGATTACATTTTTAAACATTTTCCAGCCATACTTTTTCCATTTTTCTTCGTTTTTGATCTTATCAAAGCTTTAATAGCACAACTTTAATCTAACTTTTTATGAGATTCGTGAATTAAATCTAGAAAAATACACGATTTTCCCAAAAAACTGCAGAATACTGAGGAAAATATAACAATAAACTGTAACAAGTCATTCCATAGAAGGTTGATTAAAGTCATAACTGTGGGTGTTTATGGGTTAAACATCCTTCAGATCAGGTTAGAATAAAGTCAGCAGCTCATCTTTGTGCAGATCTCACACAGGAGCACATTTTCTTCACATTTTCTTCACATTTTCTTCACATTTTCTTCACATTTTCTTCAAGTGAAGCCATTTTTCTTCCAGATTTATTCGGTCCACCTGTCCATATGTCTCTCCTTACAGAGGTTTTAATCTTTCCACCACATCAATTCTCCTCTGAACCGTATGATATCTTATTTCACAGACTCCATCTTTGATCAACATCAGCTTCACCTGAAACCGCTGCACAACTTGGAAGGATTTGGGAACGTTTAACCTGGAAAAAGGCTGATGTTACTGAGGTAATGGAACAAAACTTTAATCCCTAAATAACCAATAAACATGCCACGGGCTTGTATAGATTTAGTGGGTTTTAACAATAAACAGGTTGAAATCAGTGCATCTGATTGTAAGTGCAGAAAAGTGTGCAAGTGTGGGACTCGTTTAACAAAAAGTTTGGATTCCTAGTCTGTTATTTTGACTTAAACTACGCTGTAACTGTTGATTAATAAAAGTCACTGATTCACAGCTTTAATAACATGTTGAAATCTGACTTTTTTTTTCTATTTTCTAGATAAAATAAACAGGTTAGAAGCTGTGGATCTAAGTGTAACTGGATAAAAGTGACTTCCAAGTGTCTGTATTCATGGTTTATTTAATAAAAATTGTGAATGATGAGTACAGTTTTGGATTCAACATCAATCAACCCACATTGTACAGTGTGTTAAAAGAGTCACAGTAAGTCATACCTTTAATAAGATGTTGAAATTTGATATTTTATGTCACATTTTTTTTATGTTTTCTGCCACGTTTTGCACTTTTCTATGCAACATATGCAGAGGTTCTTCAAAATAAACAGGTCAGAAGAAGTGAATGTCATTGTAATTGAGCTAAACTGAGATCCAAGTGTCTGTATTCATGGTTTATTTAATAAAAATTGTGAATTATGAGTGTCCTTTTGGATTCTACTTTCATTAAAACACACTGTAGTGTCTGTTCATACAGTCACACCTTTAGAAACATGTTGAAATGTTATGTTTTCTGCCACATTTTGTACTTTTCAATGCAAAATTTACAAAGATTCTTCGAAATAAGCAGGTCAGAACTAGTCAACTTCATGTTAATAAAGTAAAAGTGAGATCCAAGTGTCTGCATGTGTGGCTTATTTAACCAAAAACATGAATTATGAGTGGAGTTTTGGATTCTGCCTTAATTAAAATGCATTGTACTGTGTATTAATAGTCACAACAATTCACACCTATAGTCAAATGTTGAAATGTGATATTTTCTGTCAGATTTTGTACTTTTTTATGCAATATGTGCAGAGGTTCTTAAAAATAAACAGCTCAGAACTACTGAACCTCATTGTAATTAAGTAAAAGTGTGATCCAAGCGTCTGCATTTATGATTTTATAGGATTATTAGTCTGTTGTTTTGGATTCTATCTCACTTAAAACACATTTTACCGTCTGTTCAAGAGTCACATCAATTCAAACCTTTCGTAAAATGTTCAAATCTGATATTTTCTGTCAGATTTTGTACTTTTATATGACAGATGTGTGAAGATTCTTGAAAATAAACAGGTCAGAAGTAGACGATCTCATTGTAATTTAGCAAAAGTGCACTCCAAGTGTTGATAATTGTGGATTTATTAATAAACCATTGAATTAATCATCTGTTGTTTTGTATTCTAGCTGAATTAACCCATATTGTACTGTCTGTTTGTAAAGTTACAAAAACTTCACATGTTAAAATCTGATATTGTGTGCTTTTCTATGCATGACATATAACGATTCTTAGAAATAAATGGATCAGAACTGGTCAATCTCATTGAAATTAAGTAAAGGGTGTGTATTTGTGGCTTGTTTCATAAAAAAAATATGAATTATGACTGTTATTTTGGACTGTACCTTAATCAAACCACATTGTACTATCATTTAATAGAGTCACAGCCATTCACACCTTCAGTAACGTGTTCAAATTTAACATTTTCTGTCAGATTTTACACTTTTCTACGCAAGACGTGTGAAAATTCTTTAAAACAAACAAGGCTAGAAGTAATGAATCTCATTGTAATTAAATAAAAGTGAGATCACAGTGTCTGTATTTTTAATAGTCACAGCAATTCACACCTTTAGTAACGTGTTCACATTTGACATTTTCTGTCAGATTTTGTATTTTTCTTTGCAAGATACATAAAGATTCTTACGAAATAAGCAGGTTAGTAGTAGAGAATACCATTGTAATTAAGTAAAAAGTGAGATCACAGTGTCTGGATTTGTGATTTATAGGACAATGAGTCTGTTATTTTGGATTCTATCTCACTTAAACCACATTGTACTGTCATTTAATACAGTCACAGCCATTCACACCTTTAGTAATGTGTTAAAATTTCACATTTTCTGTCAGATTTTGTAGTTTTCTATGCAAGATACATAAAGATTATTCCAAAATAAGCAGGTTAGAAGGAGAAAATCACATTGTAATCAAGTAAAAATGAGATCCAAATGTCTGGATTTGTGATTTATAGGATTATATCTCACTTAAAACACATTGTACTGTCATTCAATAGAGTCACAGCAATTCACATCTTCAGTAACATGTTGAAATATGATATTTTCTGTCAGATTTTGTACTTTTGTATGCAATATGTGCAGAGGTTCTTGAAAATAAGCAGGTTAGAAGTAGAGAATATCATTGTAATTAAGTAAAAATGAGATCGAAGTGTCTGGATTTGTCATTTATAGGATTATTTGTCTATTATTTGGGATTTTATCCCGCTTAAAACACATTGTACTGTCATTTAATAGTCACAGAAATTCACACATTTCGCAAAATGTTCAAAATTGACATTTTCCTTCACATTTCATACTTTTCTGTGCAAGATTATACATAAATAAACAGGTCAGAAGTAGTGAATGTCATTCTAATTAAGTAAACGTCAGATCAAAGGGTCTGTATTTGTCATTTATGGAGTTATTAGCCAATTAGTTGGGATTCTATAGTAATTAAATCCACTGTTCATAGAAATTCACGTTGAAATCTGAGGTCTTTTATAGAAATGACATTTCAATTCTGCAGAAAAACAGACCGAGAATACATGGAAAAAAGTACCTCAAATAAAGTCAGAAGGTGGATAAACAGCTCATATGATCATAAATGTGAAGATAAAAACAAATATATAAATGGTTTCATTCCAGTTAATGTAAAAGTAGATGTTCTTACTGTAGTGATGAGAGTTTCCCAGTGTGTTCCCAACAGGACACATGCACCTAAAGCATGCTTTTCCTGATCCACTAGATCCTCCAGTGGCTTTTTTATTTCAATAACGAGATCCTTGAATCCAGTCTGGAATAAATCACAACTCGGATGAGACGCGTCTTTGTCAAACTAATCCAGTCTGAAGAGGAAAAAGAAAGAAAGAAAAAAGAAAGAAGAAGGAAAAACGCGTCTGCCAGGAAAAGACGTGCGGAAAAAAACTGAATAAATGTGAGTAGAAAATAAAAAATACAGCGTCTGGGTTAAACACGTGAGCGGCTGTAGTATTAGTGAGTGACAGGCGGATGGACGCACACCGACGGCACCGGGGAAAAAATAAAAACAACCAACAGGGACCGAAAACGCGCGTCTACATTTTACGCAACTGCTCCGGACGCGCTAGTATTAAAATAAATCCTGCTCAGACCAGGTCCACATTGCCTCCAGCTGCGGGTCTACGTCCACTTTCAGCCGCAGGCGACGGAGCGAACTGCTCCGACCGACTGGCTCCGCACCAAACTTTCAGCCAATCACAGCGCAGGCCAATCAGCGCCTCAGCCAATCAGAAGCAAGCAGCCCACTGGATAAATTTGGAGCGGTTTGGGCGGAGGTGGAGGAGAAGGGAATAAAGACATATGTATACTCAACATCAGAGGTGTAAAGTAACTAAGTAAAAGTACTTCATTACTGTATTTAAGTAGATTTTTTTTTTAGGTATCTCTACTTTGCTTGAGTATTTATTTTTCTGGCAACTTTTTTACTTTTACTTCCTACATTTATTCATAAATATCTGTACTTTATACTCTTTACATTCTCAGGATAAACTTGTTACTTTTACAAACTAAACAGATGTGACTGTATGAAAAAACAGTCACTTTACAGAGAAAAACAGTTTGCGGAAAGAAACTGTGACTTTTTATATTATAGTTATATGACAATTATCTCCTAATTTTGACTTTTTATCTCATAATTGTAACTTATAAAAATGTATAATGATGATATAGTCAGTCACAATTTCTGATTTATGACTTATTTTCATACAGTCACATTTGTCTAGTTTGAAAAAGTAATGATTATATTCGGAGAATGTAAAGAGTATAAAGTACAGATATTTATATAAATGTAAAGAGTATAAAGTACAGATATTTATATAAATGTAAAGAGTATAAAGTACAGATATTTATATAAATGTAAAGAGTATAAAGTACAGATATTTATATAAATGTAAAGAGTATAAAGTACAGATATTTATATAAATGTAAAGAGTATAAAGTACAGATATTTATATAAATGTAAAGAGTATAAAGTACAGATATTTATATAAATGTAAAGAGTATAAAGTACAGATATTTATATAAATGTAAAGAGTATAAAGTACAGATATTTATACAAAAATGTAGGGATTAAAACCAAAATGTTTCCAAGAAAAATAAATACTCAAGTAAAGTAGAGATACCTAAACAATGTATTTACTGTAATTACAGTAAAGGAAGTACTTCTACTTAATTTCTTCCATCTCTCGGTAGGACTAGATCATTTTTATTAACGTCATCCTACACCTTTTCAAACTAGGTACAATTATCTCGGAGGCTAAAGAGTCGTGGCTTTAATTTCTGTCTAAACACTTTGTATGTTTTATTTTATATTTTTTTACCTGTTCAAATAAACTAATAAATGTCCACTCTCTTCACGTCGTAAATAAGAATGTGTTCTTAATGACTTGCTTGTATAAATAAAGATTAAATTTAAAATCACATTGACTCAGTGTAATAATTAGACTTTATCTGTGAAGAATAAATCAGTGTTAAACTGGAACGCTCCACATACTGGCACCTTTTACACCTTTTATACATGCATTCAACAACACTTACTGAATTGATTATCTTTATTTGCTTTATAAATGTATATATTGAACACCCTTACTTTTTTGTTTTTTTCTTTGTTATTTACATTTATAATGGAATGTGGATACTGCTATAAAAACACATTTCATTGTGTATAGTACTGTGTATAACTATTCTATTCTATTCTATTCTATATTGATGCATAAAGAATATAGATTATCACTGAGAAACAACGTGTCCATCATGTCTGATTATCGTCATTATTTTATTAATTTTTTAATATAGTTTGCTGAATAATCAGTTTGGAACATACAGTACTACAATATACCTTTATACTTTTCAATTTCACTTTTTTCTATTCTATTCCATTTTATTCTATTCTATACACTTCTGTCACCTTTCAGAATAGAATATTCATACACCACAAATGTACACAGTAAATTTTGCAGTGTTAAATCAACACTTAGAGAGTTTATTTAACTTCTTCTAGAGTGTATTTGGTCCCATTGTCTCCAAATTAACACTGCAAAATCTACAGTGTATGTTTGGAGTCTGATTATTTTCCTCATAAATAACAATGTAGAACATGTAACACCACAAATAATTCTATTCTATTTTATTCTATTCTATTCTATTGTTGCACGAAGGCTATAGATGATCACAGATGAACAACATTTCCATCACCTTGCAAAAAAATCTAATAAAAGCTCTGTAATTATATCATATAGATGATGTATCTATAAATGATGATCTATAGATACATCATATGATTTATAATCACATGATCATAAATCATATGATGTATTTATAAAATAAATCATATATATATTTGGTGTCTGATATTATCATTAGTATAATTATAGAACATGTAATACTACAGTATACCTTGATAGTTTTCAAATTAATGTCACCTATTCTATTCTATTCTATTCTATTGTATTCTATTGTATTTGTGGAAGCTGCAGGACACACAGTCAGTATCATTCTTAGTCAACACCACCATCTGATTGTGTTCTGCTGTTACTACAGTCAAGTACGTAAAGGTGTATTGGTTAGTTTTACAGAGGGGAAAAAGGTGCAACTGTATTAATAATGTAAAATAACTTTAATGATATTCAACCTTTTATTCTTTTAAGGATGTAAGTGATATAAAATATATAATAAACTTATTTTAGGTTCTGTTATGTTCATAGGTTTAGTCTGACTGCACCTATTTTGTGGTTTGATTTAACTTATTTGAAATTAATTCAGATTTTCTTAAATTATCTTAAAGTTTTTGAAGGATTCATATTCTGTTTCACTACTGGATACTCATGTTAGAACCTGTTCTGTCTTTATTACCTTAATTATTTCTAATTATCTGTACATTCCCTGCTCTATCATGGCTGGAACAGTTATACTACAGCTCCATCTTCTGGTGCAAAAAAAGCACCACAGTGTTTTTAAAAGTGATGAAACTCAAGATGCTGAAATAGAAGTACTTAATAAATCAAACAGAAACACCAGAGTACATGAATAATCCAGTATAAGTAACAGTACAGATGAAAGAATGTGACACAACACAAAGAAAAGACTGACAAAGACTCATTAGAAAAAGTTCTTCTGAACTGAATGAAAGATAAATAAATACAAATATTTTCAACAAAATACACTTTACTGGTTTAAAACATTCAACCCTCATGATATAGAACATTTATTATGACAGTTTCTTTTGTCGTTCATGAATGCAAAGTCCATTTTAGACACTTTACGTCTGCATTATATCATTATAAACACACACACGTTGGTAAAAATGTCAAGTATAATGAGTGTCAAATAAATATAGTTGAGCTAAGGTATAATAATTGGCTCTGAGATGCAGTAAAATATATATTTTTTTATAAAAAATAATACAAATAATTTATAGAATTATACTTAGGTAAAGTATCAGTGCCTCAGATTGGTACTTTTGTGAAAGTATTTATTATCACTGTTCAACAATTTATTTGAAAGTATCTTCTTCAGACATTAAATGTGTTAAATTTTACATACTTTAATGAAAATGAATCATAAAACAAATGACTTTAGTGCTGGTTAGTTCATGTGTTTAATATATATGATGGTTTATGTACACGTGTACAATGGATTTGTAAATATTCCACAAGAAAGAACCTGTAACGTGAATGGATGGATAGTTAGCTAGCTAGTTAGCTAACTAGTTAGCAGGCTAATTAGTTTGAATATGTCACAGAGAAAAACAATAAACAACCAAGGAATAAAAACAAACAGTGAAATAATAAATAAATAATACATCTTGTGTCTCTAAATTTTTTTAATTTGTAGTGAAATCTTTAGAACACAAATTGAATGTCATTGCTTTTATTTATAATGTGTTTTTATGTGTTTGTGTTTTATGTCATTTGAATGTAAATTAAACTATGTGTGTTGGTATCCCTTGAAAAAGAGCTCACCGTGACAATGGGACAACCCTGGTTGAAGGTAAAAATAAAATAAAATATCAGTAATCACAATATCAGTTTTTTTCCTATCGTGTAGCTCCACTTCCTGTTGAATAAACGCTGTGATGCAGATTATTGAAACACTCACAAAAGCCGCTGTTGGTTTTTCTCGCTGCAGAAACAGCATCTTTTGATGATAATTCAGGTCTTACCTTTGAATCCATTTAAATCTTCAACAATAAACTTAAGTGGCTCCTTCACTGAAAACAAACTGAAAGACATGTGAGGACATACAGGCTTTTTTTAATGCAACCATTAAACAGAGAAGGTCCAGTTGAATAGTGAAGAACAGCAGAGTGTTGTGTATGGCCCTGCTCCACTTCTATGGCTTTAACCGCTGTGTTTTATTTCAGTCAGTCCTCCATCTGCTGGTTTCAGACCTGAAGAGCTTTTAATTCTACCTGGAAATGAATGTGAGACAGATCTAAAAACCAGAGCGACAGGACTCACAGCCTGAATACACTGTTATTGTTCTGAAATGTTTCATATCTTCTGAGAGTTTAATCTTCTCCATATGATTTTAAAGTCTGTAAAGTGGACATTTTCCCTATGGAGAACAAAAAGTGCCATGTTAATAAATAAATACATCATTAAATAATTCACTAATTAGCCGAGCTGCACTATCCCTATTCATTTCATGTGTATGGTAAGCCAAAGTGTTCACATAGGCACGCGTTCTGTTTATTATATCACATGTTACAGAACGTGTTCTAGCACGCCTTCCATAACGCGTGCTGGAACGCATGCTTTATGGTAATGTTCTCCTCCCACTGATTTTCTCCGCCAATTAATTTGTAGTGCTTTCAGCCAATCACTGGCCAACACGAGTCCAGAATAACTGAGCACTGATCTGACCTTCACAGGAAGTTTTATTCTGGCATTTATTGAACTGTGCTCTTATGTAGTTCATATTTCGTTCTCATCACATTGTAATTATTGAGTCCTATAAGGTATAAAATGGGATCAAAACACAGCATTATCATAGATGTAATTTTTTGATTATTCTGAACTAATTTTGGCAACATAATGTTGTGGAATAGCCAATGAGAAGCGTTTTGGGCGGGGTAGAGAGAGAGAGAGAGAGAGAGAGAGAGAGAGAGAGAGAGAGAGAGAGAGAGAGAGAGAGACAGACAGAGAGAGAGAGAGAGAGAGAGAGAGAGAGAGAGAGAGAGAGAGACAGAGAGTTTTTGGGAGCAGAGAAAAAGAGTTAAATGTACAGAGTGTGACCGGTGACCGGAGCAGGTGTTGTCCCGTTCTTGGAAATAAACATTGAAAACGAAGCTCACTGAAACCGCTCCTTGTGTTCTAAGAACCTGCAGAGGGAAGTTAACCCTGGGGGAACGTACTTACTTCAGCCCTGGAGGGGCGGCATTTTCCCCTGATTTACTGACTACAGGATAACATTAGGAACAGTTAATAATACGTTTACAATAATAACACAAAAAAAAGAACGAAAAAGTTCATTTTGGGATCCATGAACTTCTAGTTCATAATTTGGAAGAATGAACGATGAACTGAACTAATTCATACTGAGTAACTTGAACTGAACTTTGAACTAGTTCCTAAACAAGGTGAACTTTCCCAACACTGTATATACCTTTAGTGGTCGAGACAATTGCATAGGCCTACAGTGGTTAATATCATCAGTGTAATTTTTGCATTTCATAAACTCATCCCAGGGACCAGACTGGGCTGGATTTGACCTTCAGGCTACATGTTTGACACCTGCTTTAGAAAATCACAGATATAGAGGCTAAAATATGGGAATTTATTTCTAAATAACTAACATAACTTTAGAATAAAAGCTAGTTTTTCTACAACAGTTCTTTTAACGTCTTAAACACTGACATAAAACCAAGACTTCCTTGGTTTAGGCGGTCTGTAAAACCTGTATCATTCAGGTCTGTCAGTATTTTCATATGATGAATGTCTGTTTTTCACTAAGACATTCGACAACAAAGGTGAAAAATGACACCGATGAGTTTTGTTTTTCATCTGAGGCTAAAAACCAAAAAAGTTTCTGCCACATTTATGTCTGTGCTGTACTGTTATGACTCCATCTGTCAAACAAACACAGGCTGTTACTGTCATTGGTCTGAGGATTTATGGTTTCTGTCTGTTTTAAATGTCTGGACTGAAATGGGAACAAACTGAAACATGACCTGAAACATAAGGACATTTTTTTTTTTAAAGAAAGGTTCTAAATGACATGGAAGCAGAAAAGTTTGGCTGAATTAAACACTAATCATTTTCCCTTTCCTTTAGAATCAGAATTTGTCATTTGCAGAAATAAACTCTAAATTGGAAACTGGTCGTAAGAGCTCAGTAAAACATACATAAAATACAACATAAAAAACTGTTAGAAACTATGTAAAAGTGATTTCAAAAAAATTGCATGAAAATAAAAAAGACAAGTGGAACATGGATCCACTGACACTCACTGGATAAAGTACATGAATATAGAGTATGTTTTTACACAACAGAAAACTTAACAGTGTGTGATTAGTATTTCAGATAATGTCTCTAATAGAGCTGCACAATATATTGTCTGAGCATCGACATCAGTGTATGTGTTTGCAATAGTCACACATTATTCATTTTATTTAATTTCAGCTACAAGAAGGATGACACTGAAACATATGTTCTGTGTCGACCACTAATCTGTTTGACTGTTTGTGTCGTCGCCACACAGATATATTGAAATATATATATATATATATATATATATATATATATATATATATATATATATATATATATATATATATATATATATATATATATATATATATATATATATATGTATATATATGAAAAATCCTCAGTAGTAAATAACATATCACAGGGTTAAAAAACACAGTTTTACTTTAATTTATTACATTAAGTTGTACTTTTTTTTTTTTTTTAACTTTTACTTGAGTAAAGGAGCTGAGTCAGTACTTTTACTGGAGTACTTTTTAACACACTTCTAAGTACAGAATGTGAGTACTTTTACCACCTGGTATGTAAAACCTAATATCAATGCAGCTCATTATGTTTTAACAAATACTAATTATTCACTTCAGGGAGATAGTGAGAAAAAAACAGGTAATTAGTCTAATAAAATATTGTATTTAATTTCCACTCAAATATGTTACTACAGATCAGGTTTATCAAGAACAGCAGAAATGACAGAAAAGGTATGAATTAAATTGTATGGATGATGCATAAGTTTTTACTGTGATATGAAACTAAAACAAAACAGCTTTAAGTAGCGGTCCACTGTGCATGGAATGGTTAAATGTACAGCTACTATATTTTCATTTTAACTAATCTTTCCTGCTCATTTAAAAGTAAGACATACTAAAATACAGGTGTCAAACATGTGGCCCGGGGCCCAAATCCAGTCCGTTCAAAGATGCAATCCAGCCCTTGGGATACATTTGGGAAATCCAAAAAATAGTTAACATACTAACAATTATTGTTCACAGTCAGACCAATTCAATCTGAAGTGTCACAGACTAGGAAATTACTGCCATAATAAACTATTGTAACAATGACTCTGAACCAGGAGTTTCAATTAAAAGCATTTATTGAAACACAGGGAAAAAGACGGTAGATCTGCAGCTGTTGGGCTGATCCGTGGGTGGCGGTGGATCGAACCGGTAACTGGGGTCAAGGCAAAAACAAGTCACTAGTCTAGCAGAGTTCAGAACAATCCTCTAAAATAAACACAATCTGAGAGACGTTACCAGCGGGCAGGCGAAGGTTGAACCAGGTGATCTATTCAACGATGGGGTCCAGCAGGGGAGAGGCAGATCCGGGGTCAAAAACTAGTCCAGGGTCTGGTAAGAAGCCAACGCCAAGAGGGAACAGACAGAAACCACAAGCCGAAAACAGTCCTACACAGAATTTGTCGACAGGAGATGACGCTCATTTGGGTGCAAACTGAGGTAGACAAACCAGCACTGGATCACCCCACACACGACACTTATAAAGGGAAGGGGACAGGTGGATTCAATTGCACCGAATACACCGGTGACAGGAAGTAAAACTCGACAACATGCACACATACCCAGATAACAAAATAAAAGCCCTGGACACCAACAACGACAGAAATAAAACAAAAGCACACAAAAGATGGACAAAAAACTTCCATCACAGTCCACATTCAAAACATCTATGAACTCATTATTTTTTCTTTATAAATGTTAATATTTTCACATATTTCCACTAAAACAAAGTATATTTTTGTCAAAAATATAAATAATCTGAAGAAATATGAAGAACCTGAAATGTTTTAAGAGAAGTCAGTGCAATTTTAACAATATTCTGCCTGATATTAAATGTTTGGTGCATTTATAGACCCAGTTATAATGAACATGTAGAAATGATAAACGGAAGCATGACATTGTTAAAATTATTAACTTATTCTAACTTTATTATTATTAACTTAAATTATTCTTTCACTTTGTTCATGATATTCACGCTGTTTGAAAGGATCGTTTTCCATTTTCATCATTCAATTTGACTTTTTTTTCCACTATAAAATAGAGAAAAAAGTTTGGAGTTGACATTATTTATGTATTAATATGCTATTGTTTGTTTCAAAGGTTCGGCCCAATTCAGATCAAATTCAGCTGAACATGAGTTTAAGACCCCTGTCCTAAAAGAAATCATTTAAATGTTGGCGTGTTTCATTGTTTAACCAGTAGATGGCAGCAGAGCCTCATCCCCAGAACAAAAAATGCATAAATATATGATGCATGCAGTCACAGTCTCCTATGTTTTAAATTCAGTTACAGTTTTAAGAATGTGTTTTCACTCTCAAATCATCCTGACAGATGGTGGGAATATGGTTTCGTATGCTTCATTGAAATCCATGCACTGTGACAGGCACAAGGTTGGAACATTTTCTGGTAAAGGCTGTTTAGCTTTGAGTGTGTGTCTTTGTGTATGAGTGAGAGAGAGAGAAAGAAAAGAGGGAGAGAAACTGTGTCCATGTGTGTGTTCACAAAACTGAATCAATGAACAGTGCATTTAGGTTCACGGAGTTGAATATGTGTACTGTAGTTTGTGTCTGCATCAAGTTTCCTCTGTTTAAAGAGTCTCAGGTGGACGGTAACACATGCAATCAACAGCAAACTGTTAAAATATAATGACTATTAAATATTAACTCATGCAACTTTTACTGAACATGAGGTTTTCTTTTAGCTTGCTCGACTTACCTCCATTTACACTGTACTCCAGCACAAAAAAGGGAGGGGGGGGGGGGTCATATAATGTAGCATTTTGAGCAAAAATTAAGGCTAATCATCATATTTTATTGTAATTTTATCATGTATCGATTGATTTTTGGCACTATTTGTCTTCACGTCTATGAAAGGTGTGATAGAAACAAGTGGTACCAAGCAGAACAAGTGAGTGAGTGACTGGGCGCCTGCGATCACCCGCGGTTGCAGGTCAATGAAAAATATTTCTTAATGATATTCGGTCGGATCATTTGAGATAAACATTAAAATAACCTGGTAAATCATTGTCATTTAAATATTAGATACAATTTTCTATTATTAATACATACACTTTATGAACTGAGTTTTTGTGAAGGTGACGTACAACATCAGAAGTATTCTACGGTATGGAGGGAGCAAGAGAGAAAATAAAGGTGGGAGACAGGAAGGTACGGAAACATACAAACAAAAAAAGGAAGGTTTGGGACAGGTTTAGATGATGAGTGGCTCACAGTGTTTTAGTTTCCATGGAAACAAAGTTCAAATGTCTCTTTGGGTGTTACATGTTGTTGACCCCTGGTTTAGATGCTGCGCATTGATAAGTTTTGAATGTTGAAGCAGGATTTGAACCTGGGACCTCTCACACCCAAAGCAAGTATCATACTCATAGACCATGGGTCTCAAACATGTGGCCTGGGGGTCAAATGCAGCCCACCAAAGGTTTCAATGCGACCCATGGGATGAATCTACAAAAAATAATGACTCCATATTTTCTTCTCATTTTGATGTGAAAATAATTTATATTATGCCCGTAAATAGTGACAACTTTAAAATTCTGTCTTTGTTATAGTGCAAAAAATAACATTAAATTAGGCAAATATTTATACTTACAAAGTATCCTGTAAAAATAAACTGTGAAAAACCTGAACAAACATGAACAACCTGACATTTCTAAAGATAATTAAGCACAATTTTAACAATTTAGTGTCTTTGTAGTAGATCTGATCCATAATGTACGTGTGTAAATGATTAACTGAGGCATAATATTGTTAGAACTGCACAGATTTTTCTTGAGCTATTTCAGTTTTTCCAGGTTATTCACACCTTTCTTGTTCTATAGTAAGTATTTTCACTAGGTAATTGAATTTGCTTGTACTAAAACAAAGACATACATTTGGAATTGTCACTTCTTTCTCAGTTATTATGTTAATATTTTACTAGTCCAACCCCCTTGAGATGAAATAGTGCTGAATGTGGCCCCTGAAAGTCATGCTCTAGACCACAGGTGTCAAACTCCAGTCCTCGAGGGCGGGTGTCCTGCATGTTTTAGATATTTCCCTTTCCCATGTGATTCAGTTTTACCCTTTAACTCCTGAGAACTAACAACATATCTGGTAACATGAGCAAAGTAAGACACAAATGGCAGAAAATCAAAGAAAAATTTAAAGAACCAAAATGTAGAAAAATAAACAAAATGAACAAAAACTAATAAATTTTTACAAAATGACAAATAATGTGGAAAATTTTGGGGGAAAAAATTACTAAAGAAGAAAACTAGTATTGACATTTGGTCACAGCAATTTCTTAAAAATGGTGAAATAAAACTCTTGCTCTTGCTTTTTTGCACAAAATAAAGTAAAACTGTTGAATTTTTCTGAATATTTAAACAAAAGCATCCATTCAGAATGCATTAGTGCTGACATTTAAAGAGTTAATAATCAGCTCCTCATCAGACTGATAATGATGCAATGGCCTCCAGGTGGAATGGAAGAGGGAAACATCTAAAACATGCAGGACCCTGGCCCTTGAGGACCGCAGTTTGAGACCCCTGCTCTAGACCAACAAGCCCTTCACACACCATCACACCATCCATGAAGGTTCTGCAGTAGATGAAGGTCCTATTTCCATCTGTGGTCCTCAGATATAAAACTGATAAAAACAGCGACTACAACACTTAATCTTAGTTGAAATGCAAAGAACTAATGAACAAAACATCTGCACCAGAACCATGCACGAGTCTTTTTATAAACTAATGTTAGAATGGTTAGAGCAGCCGTGGACATGTGACACGATAGACTCAAAGTTAAATAAAACATCAATGTATAAAGCATTATTTCTTCATGTGTCTGAGATTAGCTTTGTGGAGCCTTATGCTAACTGCCCCCTGCTGCTAAACTGATCCACCCACATCCACCCCGTGGTTTTACCGACTTACTGCAGATTTCATCATGGAAACTGATAAAAGCAAATTCATATCAAACAATGTGAGCATGAAACAGTATTTATTATCTTTATCTGAGGTGTAGAATTAGTCTGAGTTTTGGCTCCTCTGTTCTTTAAGGATTTTTTTGTTCATTTCTATATGTCTATATCTATAAAAATCAGTATCAGTACCCAAAAATGCATATCGATTGATCACTACATGATGACTAAAAAATAAAAACCAAATAATCACTTAATTAATTAATAATAATAATAATAATAATAATAATAGATTACATTTCTACAGTACTTTTTAAGGCATCCAAAATGCTTTAAATTATTAACCCTTGTCTGTCTGGATACCCTTGTGTACATACATGTCCACCCACAATAAACTACTATAAAATCATGCTATTTTCTTGATTTTTTTATAAATCTCTGAAACAACTTCCCTCTTGACACCCCCCCCCCCCAGAATTTTAACCTCTTAAATTCCAGTTTATTGATTTGAAGTCTGAATGATTTATTACAAAAACACACAAAAATAATATTTTCTGGAAAATAAACACTATGTGGATGAAATGTTGGTATTTTATTAGAGACTTAATCAGACCACAGATCCACCTCATTATTTGAGAAGGATTTGAACCTGGGACCTCTGACACCCAAAGCGAGAATCACACCTCTAGACCAACTAGCCTCTTCATCATCATCTTCATCATCATACCATCCATGGAGGTTCTGCAGTGGATAGAGGTCATCCTATCATTGTGAAAACACATTTCTGGTGACAGTGACCTTTGACCTACATTCACCAAACTTCAATGGGATCTATTCTTGGAACGTCTTGCACCTTTTCTGATAATTTTATGAAAATCATTCTAGTAGTTTATGTGCAAAGCTGCTGACAAACAAACAAACAAACAAACCAAAGGCTTTTAAGTGTGCCTTATAGTCCAGAAAATATGGTACATTCTACCAAAAAAAAGTTGACTTGTTTTGGCCTCCAGCTGAAGGTCAGAAACATTAGAGGTTGTGATGACAGAATCAGAGTTTAGAGAAATGTTCCAAAACAGAACAAAAAAAAAAAGACTCCTAGTGTCGTGTTTTTTAAGCATGAGGGGAGTTCAACCAAGTGTCGGTTCCAGAGCAACGTGAGTGTGATTTGCCAACAGAGAATCCCAGTGTTTAGTAGAAGAGTTAGAGTTGATAGTGTGTTTTAATGGATTGTTTTGTGTGTGTAATCTGTTCATCATATCCTCAGAGTGCAGCAGTCTGACACATGCAGCTGTAAAAGTTGGTGTTGGTGAAACAAGGACTGATGGAACGTCTGTGGTAAAGCCTGGTGCAGTGTCTGGGAGAATCATGGAGGTCAACATCAGTCAGTCATGTTTGTGCGGGTTTCGTGCTTCACCTGGGATCCACACAGGTCTTCGTTTCCCATAAACACAACCGCCAACACCAGGGGTCGGCCAGTGGCGATGGAGGCGTCCAGGAAGTCTGATACCAGAACATGAGACACATCACTTTCCTTCACCTCAGTGGAAAACGTCAGAGGTTTAAGGAAGGACGGAGACGACGATTCATAAAGGCTTAAGAAAAAGAAGCTGTGGAGCAGAGAGATCAGGACGCAGGATGGATGTGTCATCACGGACAAAAAAAACGATCTATGCAAAATACTGCATATCTATACTGCGTATACCACCAGCTTTGAACTATAACATGTACTGTAGTTGGCTAACCGCCTAACTCTATATACTGTAGTTAGCTAACTGTACTATAAGGCACACTTAAAAACCTTATAGTTTTCCAACAAACATCCTTATATATGGATTCATTAATACGGATAATTACTGTGTAGAAAATGTGTTTGAGCAGATCTCAGTTTAGTGGATATGGACAGGAAAT
The DNA here is from genome assembly GCA_020466265.1 of Siphamia tubifer. Lineage (NCBI taxonomy): Eukaryota > Metazoa > Chordata > Actinopteri > Kurtiformes > Apogonidae > Siphamia > Siphamia tubifer. Next base: position 8,304,383 of record CM035792.1, on the reverse strand, counting down.
TTAGGAAAAAATGAGAAAAAAAAGTCACAATTTAGATAAAAAAACAATAACTTTTGACCTGCATTCACCAAAACTGTGTTGGATCTATTTTTTTTGTTTAAATAGGGTGTGTTGTTACCATAATTTGTGATGAAAATCGGCTCATCAGAACTATTTTGGACTATTTTGGACTCCTTAGCACATTTCCTTAAAATCTCATGGAAATGGGTCCAGTAGTTTTTGCGTAGGGGAATCCCGAGGCGTTCCCAGGCCAGCTGAGAGATAGAATTCCTCCAGCGTGTCCTGGGTCTTCTCCTGGACGGACATGCCCGGAACACCTCCCCAGGGAGGCGTCCAGGAGGCGTCCTCAACTGGCTCCTCTGGACATGGAGGAGCAGCGGCTCTACTCCGAGTCCCTCCCGGATGTCTGAGCTTCTCACCCTATGTCTGAGGCTGAGGCCGCCCACCCTGCGAAGGAAACTCATTTCGGCCTCTTGTACCCGTGACCTCATTCTTTCGGTCATGACCACAGGTGAGGGTTGGAACGTAGATCGACCGGTAAATCGAGATCTTCGCCTTCTGGCTTAGCTCCTTCTTCACCACAAAGGATCGGTTTAGCACCTGCACTACTGCGGGTGCCGCCCCAATCTGCCTGTCGACTTCCCACACATTTTAATATTTTCTCTCATTTTCACTTCACTTCTTCACCTTCACCAAATATTTAGGATTTTTTAATCATGCTTCTTTTTTCTTTAAATCTCCTATTTATGACTTTTGATTTTTTTTTCCTAAGTGTCCTGTCCATACCCACTAAACTGAGGACCATGACCCAATAAAACACATCATCTACACCAGGGGTCTCAAACATGTGGCTCGGAGGCCAAATTTGGCCCACCAAATGTTCCACTGCGGCCCGTGGGAGGAAGAGCATAATAACCTAAAAAAACCCAACTATATTTTCTTCTCAGTTTTTTCTCTGTCTATAAAGGATAAATGTTTATAAATGTTTATCTTTGTTTTAGTGGAAAAACTAACATTACGTTATAGAATATTGACATTTACAAACTATCCTCTAACAATAAAATGTGAATAATTTGAACAAATATGAACAAATTCAAATGTCTAAAGAAAATTAAGTAGAATTTGAACCATTTTCTGCTTCTGTTACGAAGAGTTTAGTGTCTTTGTACAACTGATCCATAATACACATGGACAAATGATAAGTTCAGGCAGAATGTTGTTAAAATTGTCCTTATTTTCATTATGAAATGTTACTTTTTTCAGGTTATTCACATATTTTGCATTTGGAATAATAAATATAAAATAATAAATATTTTCACAATTTGGGGGGGGGGGGTTTGTACCAAAACAAAGACAAAAATGTGGAATTCAAATTATTTACTTCTAGGTTACTATGCTATTATTTTACTGGTTCAGCCCACTGGAGACCCCTGATCTACACACTAACTCACTTTTAAATGTTTTATTTTAGGGTATTTTTTTATTTTTTTCTGATTTTTCCTGCTTAAATAAGTATTATTTCATCCATAGCAAAAAAAAAAAATAATGTAGTTTTACTACTATTACAATTGAGAATTTGTACTTTTTAAATTTGTACTTCAGTAAAGGAGTTGAATCAGTACTTCTACTTTTACCAGAGTATTCTTTCACACAAGTAGCTGTACTTGTACTTAAGTACAGAATGTGAGTACTTTGACCACCTCTGTAACAAACTCAGAGTTTTGAACCTATTTCTTGAAAATGACCCCAGTTCTGCAGGTTTTCACTGTGTTCAGATGCAAAGTCGACATGTGCAGAACATCTGACCGTCTATGAAATCTGTCACTTTACATCAGACAAACTAGAGCGAGCGGTTTTTATGGACACCTCCCAAACGCCAGTGTGGTATTGAGTTATTTTAGACAGATTTACTATGACTTAGTTCTGCACAAATCATCTGCTCAATTTGAAATAGAGTCATTCAAGGGTTTCTTCTTCTTCTTCTTTTTCATTTTGTGATGAAGGTCAGTAAGCAGACGTCTGAATAAAAGCTTCTCATTCTGTTATGGCACTACTTAGGCCACGCTTGTTTTCATTATTAGGTTTTACTGGTCTGCAGCCAGTGCAAGAGGGCATTTATATTCTGCAGGCACAGCAAAATGTCACATTCAATCGCTACACTTTGTTTTCAAAAGGTCATAATTAGCCAGTAGTTTTGAAACAATTATGGCCAAACTGCACCAATTTCCCTCTAAAGCAAAACACAGAATTACTCATGGAGAGTGAAAGTGAACGGTGCGTATGTGTGAAACACTTTTGTGGTTTGGTGTTATTCCATTCTTACTTCTTCGTCCAGGACTGAAAGCTTTGTCTCTATCAGCTTCATGCAGCTCAACTTTAATGTAGCCTGGCGTCGCTGGATGTACACCTACAGAGACAGAGACGTTTTTTAACCCATAAAGATCCAAACACCAACATAAATAGATATTTATAGATAGATAGATAGATAGATAGATAGATAGATAGATAGATAGATAGATAGATAGATAGATAGATAGATAGATAGATACTCAATGTACAATGAGATTCAATTACTCCAACATTATATATATGTACACACACACACACACACACACACACACATATATATATATATATATATATATATATATATATATATATATAAATATATATATATATATATATATATATATATATATATATATATAAATATATATATAAAGAAACTGCACACATGATTGTACAGTTTGTGTTTTTAGGGGGATGCTAATCTATCTAAATCAAGCGGGTGTGAGCTGGGGGTTCAGAGCCATCATGGCTTTTGGAAAAAAGCTGTATTTGAGTCTGTGTGTTCTGTCTCTGATGCACCTGTAACACCTCCCTGAGGGCAGGAGGTCAAACAGGTGGATGGGTGGTGGATATTTTTAATAACGTTTTTTGCTCTGCTGAGGCAGTGGATGGTGTAAATGTCTGACAGGGAGGGGAGTGGGGGTAACAACAGTATTGAGTTGTTATAGGTTTAGTGAATTTGTCAAAGGTACATCAGACATAAGATAAATGAAACCAGCTAACAGAGCCTCCCATGTTAATCACTTAAGGGCTCGTCCGGGATTTGAACCCGGGACCTCTCACACCCGAAGCGAGAATCATACCTCTAGACCAACGAGCCCCTTGCACATGTCCTCTCCATCCATGGAGGTTCTGCAGTGGATGGGGGTCCCTTTTCCATCTGTGGTTCTCAGATATGAAACTGATAAAAACAGATATTACCTGGAATTTTGGCCAAAACACAAAGAAGTGATGAAGGAAACGTCTGCACAAGAACCACTACAGTAGTTCTGAGTTGTTATAGGTCCAGTGCATTTATCAAAGGTACAGGAACCATGAGACAAACTGGAAATACGACATTAGGTGACATGCCTTCTGTGTTAAACACTTCATCTGGGATTTGAACCTAGGACCTTTTACACAGCGAGTTAGAATCACACCTGTAAACCAACGAGTCCTTTACATGCTTCTTTACCATCCATGGAGGTTCCTTTTCCAGCTGTGGGTATCAGATATGAAACTGATAAAAAAAATTTTTTAGCAAAAAATCAAGAAACAACTGCAGAAGAAACACAACAACAGTATTGAGCTGTTATAGTTTAAGTGCATTTATCAAAGGTACAAAACCATGACATTAAGGAAATCAGATAATATAGTCTTTCATGTTAATCACCTGAGGGGTCATCTGGGATTCAAACCCACAACCTCTCACACCTGAAGCCAGAATCACAGCACTCGACCACAGAGGTTCTTACATGTCTTTAGATCATCCATGGAGGTTCTGTTGTTTCTTATAACTGTGAAAACACACTGTTGGTGACTGTGACTTTTCAACTAAATTCACTTCAAGTGATTTACACCCCCCACCCCACCCCACCCCAACCCCCCCTGGTTTTAAATAAATAAAACCAGCAGTTATATTTATTTAAAATAAATAAAATTAATTTCTTTAAAAGCTAAGCTACAAAAGTAGGTTTTCAGTTAACCTTTAAAAATAATCACCGAAAGACAAACTTTTCAGTCAAATATTAGAAGTGATTTATAGACAAAGGGATTATTACAATAAAAGTTAAACCTTTAACCCCTGATGCGTCAGCGATGATGCCTTCTGAAAGGATAGTTTTGTTTTATTATTCAGGAAAAAATGACCGTTTTTTTTTTTTTTTTTTTTTTTTACTGTGATTTTACTGAGTTTTGTTCATGGATCTGATATATGGAAATAAACAGGTGTCAAAAACCAAATGATTTAGAAAAAAACAAAAAAGCCAAAACTAAAACTACTGGAACCAAATTACAATATTATTAATTTAAACTTCATTTTAGTTTATTTTAACTAAGTTAAGTTATTATTTTGGAAATATTTATTAGTTTTTGTTCATTTTGTTCCTTATTTCGTTTTATATTTCTACATTTCATATTGTGTTTTATAATTTTTCTCCACTTTTGTGTCATTTGTGTCTTATTTTGTTCATGTTATTTATTATTGTGTTGGTTTATTATATATTTGTGGCTGTTATTGTCCATTTTGTTACTTATTTTATTCATTAATTTTTACTGAAACTTGTAAAGTCTCAGGAGTTAAAGGGTTAAATATAAAGTGAAAAAAAAATCAGGTGGGAGCTGCCACAAAAGTAGCAGTGGGTTTTTCTGGGTTAAATTTGAGTTAACTACACATGAATGCCATTATTTTTAAGTAATTTCACACTTTTACATGTAACACCAAGTGAAAATAATTAGAATTTAGCAGCCAGGTTGCAGTGGGTATGAAGATAGGAGGACACACATGCACATACTCACACACAAGGGAAATTAAATGAGAATAAGTAATTTATTCACCGTCACCATACCTGCTGCAAGTTCTCTGCCAATTCAAAGATTTGGAGAGAAAATCTACACAGAGAAGAGTGAGGCGCCAACGGTAATGAAAACACCGAAAATTATTTTTAGTACAGGGATTAAAAAAAAAGAAAAAGAAAAGAACAACAAAAAAAGACTATTTAACCTTTTACCATTCCATGATTTAACTTAAAACACCTGAAAAAAACCCTCTTCAAATGAAAACTGCAGCTGTTTGGAGTAAAGATAAAAGAATGGTTTGGACTAAAACACTGACTTTAACTGTTTATTTAACAGGTAAAGAAAACTACAGACTTACAAACACGAATAAATTATTTTATCATAAAAACCAGGGTGTCTTTGTCTGCATTTAGGAGGTATTTTGTGGATTATTTAGCTCATTTTGTTGAATATTTGTCTAATTTTGTTAATTTGGTGACTACTTTGATCTTTTCCCTCATTTTGGTGATAGTTTTGTTAAGTTTTGCTATCACATACGACCTATATTTTTTGAGATCTCTGGAGGTCAAAGGTGACATGTGGCAAAATTAACTTCTCTAACACTGTTTGTGTCAAGCATAGACATATCACGCTATAACTTAATCAATACTACATATATTATCATAATATCTAATGCACTGACACATATATACATATAACAAAAATATCAATATTGGAAAAGGTCAAAGGTCAAGGTTGCATTTAACAGAAAGGTCAAAATCACATTATTGGCTCTAATTTGTGAACAGGTTGTCATAGAAACTTGAGATTGGCAAAAATAGGAGTGAGATTAGGCATTCTCTGAATACTTCTTAAAATAATGTATATATATATATATATATATATATATATATATATATATGTGTGTGTGTGTGTGTGTGAGTGTTATTATAATAATGTATATATATATATATATGTATTAGTATAATAATGTATATATAGGTGTTATTATAATAATGTATATATATTTTATAATAATGTATATATAGGTGTTATAATAATGTATATATAGGTGTTATTATAATAATGTATATATAGGTGTTGTGTTATTATAATAATTTAATCTACACCCCAGGACCAGAAAGTAAGGCTGGTAAAAAGTTAACATTCCTTTTCATGGGAACTCCTTCAAATACAACAGAATAACACGACTGTCAAGCAAATAAAGAGTGAAAGATCGGTTAAAACCATAAAGTAAGCTTCCATAAATAAGTCAAATGAGTGATGGTGTTGTTGGTGCAGCTATAGGGAGGTCTGAACAATCGCTACGCAGCAAAAATCAGCCGCTGTAGGAAATGGCTTTGGTTAAAGTTGAAAGAAGGGAAGGAAAAAGTGTGATGTATGTACAAGGCGACTACTGTGCACTTGTGTGTCTTTGTATTTACTGCACAAGTGGGTGTTTTTGTGTGTAAATGTGCATGTGCTCTTTTTTTTGTTTGCATTTAGTAGTGTTTATGCTTGTGTGTGTGTGTGTGTGTGTGTGTGTGTGTGTGTGTGTGTTAATAGTATGGCGGTCTCACCTCAAGCCTGAACCCAGCGTAGCCACGGGGAGGGTTGGGCATTTATGGAGGAATTCTGTAATTTTCAAAACTGCGGTTTGAGTTTCACTCTTTTTAACAAGCTGGTTTGGGCACTGATAATGGAAAACGGCTGCAGAGCGAGAGGGAGAAGGAGAGAGACGTTTGGCAGCGACGACTTTCACTTCCCATTTCTCAAAATATCGGTTTTTACTGTTGTGTCTTTGGGGGATTGATTTTTTTATTTTTTTTAATATCATTTCTGGACTGTTTAACTCATAAGGATCCAAACCATCAGCTGATCTAAACTGTTTTAATACCTGTCGATGCAGTAATCCTGTCAATACATGGAAATAATTGGTATAAAATGCAATTTGTCGAAAAAAAAAGAAGCAAAAATAAAATTTTTCCAAAGTGTATTTTTCTCATTTCAAGTTCAAATATCTCATAACACCTAAAATAAGGCAGAGTCATTTGAAGAGGAAGTTTTCAGTTAGCCTAGCCATGCTATACCCTCTAGTGGCAGCAAATCTAATGTGCTACAGTTGTAGTCGAGTTAAACTCAATGTAACCTTTGGCTAGATTTACCTGAAACTGGCCGACCAATCACAGTGAAGTATAGAGTCAGAGGGCGGGCCTAACAAAGTGATGCTGCAATGACTCGGAGAGAAAGAACAGGAAACAACCATAGAAGAAGAACAACAACAGGTGGCGATTTCCTTTTATCAAAGAAGAGTGAAGAATGTGAGAAAACGTCAGCAATCTTTAAATTCTTTTTACATAAGCGACAACAGTTAAGATTCATTATCCACCATTTTGTTTAGTCATTCCTAACTTTCTCCAAATTAAATAAATACAAAAATACTGATACAAATGAAAATGTCCATCTAGTGAGCTAAAATACACACTATAAGGTGCACTAGACTATAAGGTGCATTAAGTGAAGTCAAAATCATGAATAAAAAGTCAAAATTATGAGATAAATGTCAAAATTATGAGATAAAAAGTCAAAATTATGAGATAAAAAGTCAAAATCATGAGATAAAAACACGAAATTATGAGAAAAAAAGTATAAATTATGAGATTTAAAAGACAAAATTAGATAAAAAGCCCAAATTTTGAGGTAAAAGTCAAAATCATGGGATAAAAAGTGAAAATTATAAGGTAAAAAGTGAAAATTCTAAGATAAATTGTCAAATTTATGAGATAAAAAGTCAAAATTATGAGATAAAAAGTGAAAATTATGAGATAAAAAGTCAAAATTATGAGATAAAAAGTCAAAATTATGAGATAAAAAGTCAAAATAATGAAATAAAAAGTAAAAATTCCAAGTCATCAAACACATAATTAATCCATATATAAAGTGCTCTGGATTATAAAACACACTGTGTGATTTTTTTTTAAGGAAATTAAAGTCTTTTATAGTCTGGAAAACAGTATTTTAAAAGCAGGTAGATAAATAGATAATAATTGCACATCTAAATAGAAATGTCTCTGCCCAGTAAACAGGTCAAATAGAATAAAAAAAATAAAAAATCCAGGGGGGTCAGTATGAGCAGAAGTAAAAGCAGCAGTGACTCAGCATTAAATGTGTTGCTGGAATATTTATGACATGTTCTTTCATTGGGAACTTCCCCTAAAAACAGGATTCAAGAGTGAATTTCTTTTCATCTTGGCAGCGTGTTGTGAATTTAACCCCGGTCCCAAAATGTCAAATTAATGCTGTCCTCAAAGTGTTCAAGTGAAATTTTTGCAGTGAGATATATTTTTTTTAACAGGAAACAATAGTGGGACATCCCCACTGAGGTGAAAGGATCATATATTTAGTTACTAAAAGCAAAAATGACAGAATATTTGAAGGTTTCTCTGACGAACTGCATTTGAACTCTATTACAGCCGCGAAAAATCAATCAGACTTTCTGAATTTGGGTTCAGTTCAACATCATATACTTTCAAAAACTGACATTTATTTTCCATATTTTCAGAGAACAGGTCAAGAACTCATCATATGAAACTTTATTTAAAGTTGTGGCTGTTCCAAAATCTGTTTTTTTCCTCTATATTTAAGTTTTCTTAAGTCATTTATCACACTTTATTCTGACATAATCGTCTTTATTAGGACTGCACGATATTAGAAAAAACTGACATTGTGATTTTTTTTAACCCTGCGATAAAAACTACTCGGGAGTAAATAACAGTTGTGTGGTGTCGACAAACAAACAAACAGATTAGTGGTCGACACTGAACATATGTTTCAGTATCGTCCTTCTTGTAGCAAAATAATTAAATACAATTAATAAGTAAATAAGTAAATACATTTAAAATAAATAAAAAGACAAATAAATAAATAAATAAAAAACATACAAATAAATATAAATGAATACAATAAAAAACTAACTTTTAAAACTAAATAAAATAATAATAAAAAAAAAATTAATAAAACAAACAATTGCAGGACCTGCGATGTGACTATTTTATACATTGTTATGTTAATGCTCAAACAATATATTGTGCAGCTGTATTTTGTATTTTTTCAGTGAATTTCAGGTTTTTTCCCTCCATATTTCCACCACATTAACATGAAGGATACGTTAGTTAGGGACTCTGCTAACGCGAGGCTAATGCTAATGTTAATTAATCAAAAATAATCCACAGCAACCCTGTGATTAATGTGATTAAAAATGTTAATTTTTTGACAACTCTAATAATAATAATAATAATAATAATACTAATACATGTTATTTGTATCGAGCTTTTCATGGCACTCAAAGACACTTTACATCAGGGGTCTCAAACATGCGGCCCGGGGGCCAAATGAGGCCGACCAAAAGTTCCAATGCGGCCCGCGAGATGAATCTGCAAAGTGCAAAAATTCCACAGTTAAGGTTCTAGAACTGATGTTTAGTTCAGGTTCCACATACAGACCAATATGATCTACAGTCAAATTATAGTAGAATAACCTACAAAAAAGTATGACTCCATATGTTCTTCTCATTTTGATGTGAAAATAATTTACATTATGTCCGTAAATAATGACAAGTTTAAATTTCTGTCTTTGTTATAGTGCAAAAAATAACATTAAATTCGGAAAATATTTATACTTACGAACTATCCTGTAAGAATAAAATGTGAAAAACCTGAACAAATATGAACAAACTGAAATCTCTAAAGAAAATTAAACACAATTTTAACAATTTACTGTCTTTGTCGTAGATCTGATCCATAATATACGTGTGTAAATGATTAATTGAGGCATAATATTGTTAGAACCGCACGCATTTTTCTTGAGATATTTCAGTTTTTTCAGGTTATTCACATCTTGTTGGACAGTAAGTATTTTCATAAGGTAATTGTGTTTGTTTGCAGTAAAACAAAGACAAAAATTTGGAAATGTCTTTTTTTCCCCTCAGTCATTATGCTAATATTTTACTGGTCTGGCCCACTTGAGATCAAATTGGGCTGAATGTGGCCCCTGCTTTACATGAAGTAAAAATAGAACAATAAGAGTCCAACTACAATAAAATCAAACCATAGAAAACAGTGCAATCACACATTAAAAAACAGACAGAACAAAAGTACTCAAACATTAAAAGAAATTTAAAATAAATGAGTTTTTAATAAATCTATTGTCTATAAATGAGCTCTTATATCTGACTGAAAACTTCCTCTTTAGGTGATTCTGTCTGATTTTAAGTGTGATGAGACATTTGGACTCGAAATGATAAAAAATACACTTGGTCAGAGTTAAATATTTTCCAGTGTAATTCCTTCCTCCAGAGCCTCAGAGGTGATTATAGAACACATACTGTAAACAGCAGCTTGGTCCACAAAAGGTGTACAGTGTGGAGGAAACAATAGCTGCATGTTCCACATCTGGACGCCAGGTAGGCTGACCCCCTGCTGCACACACACACACACACACACACACACACACACACACACACACACACACACACACACACACACACACACACACACACACACACACACACACACACTCTTTTTTTTTCCAAGTGAGTAAGCAAGGGGGCCTGTTAAGCTAAAGGGAGATATTTAGCCCCCAGACTAGGGAAATAAAAAGTGTAATGTAATGGAGGCAGCTGTAAAAGCACAGAGTGGCACCAAACACAATATTTAGGACATGGGCTGAAGGAGGAGATCCAGTGGAACCGCACCTCAGACCGGACTGATCCTGGGTCAGATACTGTACGTCCACGACTCACAGTCTGGAAAAAAAAGTTTAAATCTTACCAAGTGTATTTTTCTCATCTCATCACACTGAAAATCAGACAGAATCACCTAAAGAGGAACTTTTCAGTCAGATATAAGAACTGATTTAAAGACAATATTAGCTTTTTCCACTGGCAGACATTTTGTTTGCGTTGATATAAGCAAAAAAATATATATTAAAAAAATCTTAAATAAAGCACAATTTAAAAAAATTTTTTTTTATCAATCCATCCTTGGAAAAAGTGAAAATAATTTTGGGAATTTTTCTTGAAATCAGACTTTCCAGATCTATTGTTTAAAAGTAACTTCTTTATATCCCATTGAAATTTGACTCTTTACATGATTATGTCTTATTTTACAGTAGTGCAAAAAGTTTTTTGCACACCCTTCAAATTTCACAGTTCTGTTTGTTTTGGTTGTTTGTTGTTCTGCTTTTTGTTGTTGTTATTGTTTTATGTCTTGTAAAATAAATAAAACGAGAAAAAAAAGTGTGCCGGACCAGTAAAATTATATATATATATATATATATATATATATATAAAATTACAATTTCCAATATTATCATGAAATATTTGCATAAAAATAATTTTTGTATTTCAAAAGATGTGGCTGCATCAGACAAACAGATGCAAAATGTTGTTTTGTTTTAGAAACTAAATTATTCAGTTTGACTATGTCATGTTTTTCTGCTGAAACATCCAGTTTTGGTCACAGCCATTTAAAATGTGGGGGTGTTCTGGGTTGTGACACATGAGCAAAATATTCTGAATCTATCATTGGAAAATTAACGAACAATTATCCATTAATGGTTATATTTTTATATTAAAAAAGTAATATATGGCCAAAAAAAATAAAATAAAAATTTGTTTTTTTTTCTCAAACATTTATTCAATTCATAAGTCAAAATTCTGAGATAAAAAACTGAACATGTGGAAGAAGGAGCATGTGGGTTTGGATAAGGGAACAATACTGGGCAGATTGCAGTGAATTAAGAACGCACATGCTCCTTCTGCACATGCTCAGTGTTGCTACACCCCCACTTCTCCAACCAGATGATTTCATAGCCTCCACTTTTTACAGAGTTTATATATTGTATCGTTACTGGATCCAGGAAATGAACAGAGTTGGTGTCACCTACTTTTTATTTCAGGATAAACAGTTACTGTCGTCACAATCACACCAAACAAACATCAATAACATTTCGGGGCTGTTACAATATCTATGGTTTAAACTGTTTACCCACCCGGGCGGGACAACAACATATGTAAATGAAGCGCACCTCAGTTCACTGGTAATGTAAACTGTTCTTCTTGGTGGTGTTAACAAACAGTCATTAACCAGTAAGTAATGAGAAATGTTACTGTTGTTAAACTAAGTTAAATAAACTATGTCTTGTTCTGTGACATTTACCCTAAGACAGTGGTTCTACAACTTTTTTCACTGATGTTCCCCCTGAGGAACATATTTTTAGTCGTCTCCCCTGACATGGACAAAACATTTTTGTAAGAAAAAAAAGGAACAGTGTCTGTAATATCAGTGTCTGATTTTTTAAAATCCTTTTTATCTCATAATTTTGACTTGTGAATTGAATACATGTTTAATTGAGGAAAAACACTTTTATTATTATTTTCGACCATATATTACTTTTTAAATATAAAAAAAGTAATCATTAATGGATAATTGTTCATTAATTTTGCTCATGTGCCACAATCTAGAACACCCCCATTTTAAATGGCTGTGACGCCCTTGTGTGTACTCATACATACATACATACATACATACATACATACATACATACATACATACATACATACATACATACATACATACATACATACATACATACATACATACATACATACATATATATATACATATATATAGGGAAGTGTATTGCTAAATTTATGTAATTATATATTTAGTAATAGAAATAAATTGAGTTTCAATAAAACTATCTGTAAAAATAAAGGGCAGCTTTTGTCTTCAGTGTAATATCTGTTTTATATTTGATCAAATCATATATTGCAGTATATTGGATAATATATGCACAACTTTTCCATATAGGATAATATATGTTTTGAATATAGTGCATTATATTTTTCATTATATTTCCATATATTTCAGTTTCATAAAAGTAACCAGATGGAGTGGAAATATTCAGTCTGAAGCTGGAGTTATGGAAATATATTATATGAAACTACGTCAAAGTTGTAACAGAGAAAAAAAAAGAAAAGAAAAATGGTCAAATGTGAGCGATCATCTCCTGTGGGAACAACTTCCCAATGTTCACGAAGAGCGAGAAAAAGAAACGAGCACCGTGTGAAAAGCGTCCTGGAAAGCATTCAGCATTGTAGAGAGATTAATCCAAGCTCCCAGTGTGTATTTTGTCACATTTATCAACATATGTGGCCAGTGCAGTAGGATGTATGTGGCAGTAGGAGAATGGATGTGGAGTGTTTGGATGCCAGTTGTTCCTGTGTGGCCCTCTGGCTCTGCTCTGGGCTATATAATCACTTTAATGCTACATTAAATACTGCATATACCGTATGTCTGGAGGAGTATGTGAGCAGGAACTGTGGTTTTGTGAGCGGGTGTTTTCCTCCCTGCTATATTAAAAAACATCAAAAATTTCAGTTTTCATAGGAGGTATATTATTAAGTTGGTGTTGTGGCCGCCCCCGCTCTGAGGTAATGCTGCACAAAGAAGGATTTTACGAGCACTTAACACTAATGTTGTATTAATGCTGCAGTCATGAGCTCATGTGCGCAGCCTCTCTACCTTTCACACCTCCATCGCTCACATACTTTAGCTCACTCCCAAACCGGCTCAGATCTGGACACTTTCCTGGCACCGACCAACACGAATCCAACATAATGTCCATTGTTTGTTTTATTGTTGATGTTAAACGTGTGGAAACAGACGCATGTTTGTGTTAATGTTTTAATGTGTCCTCTGTGTTCAGTTTATACACACTCCTCCTCCTGCTACTCCTGCCTTTGTTTTACTCCTACTCCTCCTAGTACTCCTGGTACTAGTCCTACTCTTAGTCCTCCTTGTCCTAGTCCTCCTCTTAGTCCTCCTGGTACTAGTCCTACTCTTAGTCCTCCTGGTATTAGTCCTCCTCTTAGTCCTCCTGGTACTAGTCCTACTAGTTCTTGTTCGACTCCTAGTCCTCCTACTCGTCCTAATCCTGCTAGTCCTTGTCCTAGTCCTCCTTGTCCTAGTCCTACTCTTAGTCCTCCTGGTACTAGTCCTACTCTTAGTTCTCCTTGTCCTAGTCCTACTCTTAGTCCTCCTGGTACTAGTCCTACTCTTAGTCCTCCTTGTCCTAGTCCTACTCTTAGTCCTCCTGGTACTAGTCCTCCTCTTAGTCCTCCTTGTCCTAGTCCTACTCTTAGTCCTCCTGGTACTAGTCCTACTAGTTCTTGTTCGACTCCTAGTCCTCCTACTCGTCCTAATCCTGCTAGTCCTTGTCCTAGTCCTCCTAGTCCTTCTCCTATTCCTCTCCTACTCCTAGTCCTTCTACTCCTGCTGGTCTTAGTCCTCCTAGTCCATATCCTACCCCTACTCCTCTTATTCTGTGTCCTCCTACTCATCTTCATATTTGCTTATGTCCTCAGCCTAGCCCTCTAACTCGTCCTCCTAGTCCTTTTCCTCCTAGTCTTTGCCATCCGACTCCTCTTAGTCCTACTCCTCCTACTCCTTCTCGTTTTCTTTTCATCAAAGTGTTTCCAAATTAAAATACCACATTAACATGAAGCAAATGTTAGTTTGGGATCCTGCTTATATTTTGGCTAATGCGTTGTCTAGTTTGGACAAACATGTTATGTGCAGGTGTAGTCACTTCCTTCTTGAAACAATATATATTAATTAAAAATAAATCTTGTCTCGTCATAATTAATTGGAATTAATCCAAAGCAACTCTGTGATTAATCTAATTAAAAATTCAAAAATCTATCTGACAGCCCTACATTTGATATTATTATTATTATTATTATTCCATATTATTACTCCATATACTGACTAATATATTACTACCTGAAACTGAACATAAAATATATATGTATATAACATACAGAAAAAGATATTGTGTCAATATTTTACAATATAGTTAAAAATATAAGGAATTTCCATTTTCCATATGTGACAAATATGACAATATATGTACTCATATATGTTAATGTATATTTAGTAATACACTTAATATATGGAAGCACACACACACACACATATATATATATATATATATATATATATATATATATATATATATATATATATATATATACATGTATAATTTTGTGAAGTGTATTACTAAATATATGTAATTACGTCCTTATTATGTTTTTGCTGGCGTTTAAATGTTTGTCTGTTTGTTTGTCTGACTGTGTTCAAGATAACTCGAAAACTCATGGACGGATTTTGATTTCATTTTGATGGTGATCCGGGGGTGGGGGGGTGGGGGGTGTCTACCTTGGCGGAGGTCTGCGCTCTCAGAGTGCTTTTCTAGTTATATATTTATTAATACACTTCACAATAGATGTGGAAAGAAATTGAGTTTTACTAAAACTATGTGTAAAAATATCAAGCAGCTTTTGTCTTCAGTGCAATATGTTTTATATTTGTCAATATATGATCAAATATATATATATATATATATTGCAGTATGTTGGATAATGGTATGCAATACTTTTCCAGATATGAGAGTATATTTTTTAATATAATGCATCATATTATTCAATATATTGCCATATATTTTTCTTTCATAAGGGGTAAAGCAGCTTTTTAATGTAATTTAAGGTCATACTTAAGGCTTTTGTTTATCTTAAGCATCATATATCCATGTCGTAACCAGATGTTTTCATACCATCCTCAGAAAGCTGTGCAGTATAAGTGTCATTTTCTGTTTTTAATCAAAACACAGACCTACACATTTTTAGGATTTTTGGACTTCTTACAGCAGAAAACCTGGGAGGCTTTAACATCATCCACCTCCTTCCTCTGACAAATGTCACCAGTACAAGTCCGCTTGTTCTCCTATAAATTTCCATATCTTGTTCTTTATTTTTTCCCGCTCTACCACAAAGTACAACGACCATACAGGGTTCCCTTTTGTTTTTCCACCTGTAAATCACTAGAACTACGACTAACTTATCAGGCCGGTCTAACAGGCTGTATTTATTGGCTGCTAGCGCGGTTACAGGTCCACAGGAATTCCACCCAGTTACACAGACGTATGACTTAGTGCCCATTACCCTCCACACATGCAGGTTCACAGGAAAGTATATGAATATAGGTGAAGTCACACACATGACCCCATGCTGAGAACCATTAATTTTTATACTGTTTACCATCCCTGCAAAGTCCTAATCAGTTGATTTACAGGCTCTGTACCGCCTCTATGTATTTCTGCAAACTGCTTTTATATTAGATTCAGGTTTCTATTATGTTTTGCTTTGCTTTTATGGGCCAATTTAGAGCCGTCAAGCTGCCCTCCGTTAAAGGCTTACATGGTCGTTCAGGCCCACGCTAAAGCTCGTTTTAATGAAATTCTTTCAGTTTTGATGACAGAAAAAAAACCGAAGTTACTCAACAGCAGTGGAAGCTCTGCTGCTGTTTTAACACCTCCGCATTAACAAGGGCTTTAACTTAATAGAAATGGATGGAAAATTGAAAACGTACCAATTTATGAAATAAATACATGGGGAAAATGTGGTTGATGCCACTTAGTGAAAAATGTTTTAATGATTTTCTATTTATGCATCTAATACAGCTATGGATTTTTTACTCTAAAGTGTTTTTTTTTTTATGTCACGTGGTACAAACAGCCCATTAAGTTATTATTGAGTTATTACTGTTTCTGACTGTTACCAACTTACGTCAAACCTCCATTTATTTTCAGGATTAGATTTCATTTTCAGGACTGTGTGGATGTGTTTCAGTTTTATTAAAAGCCTTATAAAGGTTTAGGATATCCATTTCTGGTGTCGAGTTATGGAACAATTTAAGTGAGGAACTTAAGCAAAATTCAAATATTAACCACTTTAAGAAAATGTATAAAGATATTCTGTTCAGCAGTTACAACTGATTATCATTACTGACTATTGTCATTTAATCATTGATATAGAATAGAGATTAGAGGCAGAGAAGCCTATGTGAATGGATGTGTGTGTGTGTGTGTGTGTGTTTGGGTTTGTTTGTACATGTATACATTTACAGTGGTTTGTACACCCAATGCATTTGTATTATATTAGATTAATAATCCTTCTGCAGTCATTGAACTATAAGTATTGTTCCATTGTCCAAACTGTTCTAGTGAGGCCAAAACTGCAAAAACATTATCTACTGATGTTTCAGTAGATAATGAAACACATCCAGGACATAATAATAATAATAATAATAATAATAATAATAATAATAATAATAATAATAATAATAATAATAATAATAATAATAATAATAATAATAATTATCTGTAGTTATACTGCACAATAAAACCAAATAAGTTAGCAGAATTAAAAAAAATTTAAGACAATCGACTACCTCAGTTATATCAAGTTGATGAACTTAAAAAATACAAGTTTCCAGAACTTCAAATGTAGATGTTTCTTAAAGTATACTTAGATTAAGACATTACTTATTAACTTTTTATTCTAAGCTTCTGTCAGTCCTACTGGGAGACTAAGTCAGGGTTCAGTGTCTTTGTCCAAGGACACTTGGACATGTGGACATGAACCTCTGACCCACTCTACCAACTGAACCACAGCCACCCCTGAATAAAATGACTGTTTTGTGATTGTAATTTCTTTGGTGTAATATATATTTGAAATTCTCTGAAATTATATTTCATCATCTACTACAGCAGTTACGTTTCTTTTTTTCAATCATCCTTATTTTAAACAATAGAAATGACAGTACAATATCATTCTTATCATTTAATGACTTAATCCCACTTAGTTGAACCTCGTCTATGTTTTTAAATTATGTTCATTTATATCCACAATATTTCCCCTTAATAAAAAAAATATTAGTTGGAAGAACTTAAACAGAAGAACATGTTACAGCAACTTAATACATTTGAGTTAGTAGAACTATTTCTGAAACTGTGAGTATTTACAACTGAATATATTTAATTCAGGTTTACAGTGTGTAGTTTGTCTGTTGGTAACATTACTCAAAAAGTCATGGTTGGACTTTGATGACACTTTCAGGGTAAATGGTCTGTGCTTAAATGGTCTTTTCCACCTTCATGGTGCTCAAAGCGCTTTACATTAGCCTCACATTCACCCATTCACACACACACTCATACACCAGTAGGTTACTAAGGTCTAAGGTCAGTCTTACTGGGGGCCTAAGTGGGACGTGAACTGCCAAACTTGACCCACTCTACCAACTGAGCCACAGCAGCCGTCAATGTGGTCAATGTGGAGATCAACAAATGATGAGATGGTGGCGATCCGTCTGCCTTGGCAAAGGTCTGCGCTCTGAGTGCATTTCTAGTTTAGTTTAGTTATTTTTTCTCAATAACAAGTAACAAAAAAACCTTTATGTCTGTCTGATGCAGCCCCAGCTTCTGAAACACGATTTTTATTACATTTTTTTCTTAATGTTTGAGATTATATAACATTTTAAGGGTGCTCAATTTTTTCCCTTTACTACTTTGTGTGTGTATACTATTTCTTCCTTTAATTTTTATTTCAATATTGTGTTGTCAATATAAGAACAAGAATAAGAATTAGAAATGACAAGAATAAGGATAAAAATGACAAAAATTTTGACAAAAAATGACAAAAATAGGAACAAAAAAATGAGAGAAATAAGAACTAGAAATGATAACAATAAGGACTAAAATGACAAAAAAAGGCCTAAAAATAACTAAATCAAAAGCAAGTAAGTAAAGTGGAAATGAATCTTAACAACTGAAAGAAACATGTCCACCGGATTTAAAGATCATTATGATATGATATGACACAAATTTTCTCAGTGGTCATATCTTCTTAGTTTCCCCAAATAGGACGTAGGTTTACATCTTCGTCACTGCAGGTCAAAGGTCATTTCCTGTTTACTCAACTTGCTTCAGGTAAAAATTGGATAAAACGGAAAATGGCCGCTATTTGTTGTTTCTATTATTCATTTAAACACAAAAAGGGAAACTAAAAAAAAAACAAAAACACATCATTATCTGTTTTTTCATTTTGGTTTTTGAAAAAAATAATGAAGAAACGACTTGTTTTTTTCCGTCGTCTTATTTTTGGTTTTATTTTGAAAATCGAATGAACGAATGATACACGGATTATTCTAGTCAGTGGATGCTCCATCATCAGCCCACACACATTTAACACTGTGCTTTTATATAATGTTGAGTTTGTGAATGAAGTGGATGCTCTCATAGGTTTCCAGTGGCCACACATTGACTCTGAAAGGTGCAACACTGGAGCCTGATGTGTTGGCTGCATCCTTACTTTCTCACCCTCATGAAAACCTTTTTTATTAAGCTCAACAACTGACTTCCTTGGTTTTATTAAAACCCTCCTTTATAATGAACTCTGAGGGTGTTTCGAGGGTGCACACATCCAAAAATGATGAAATGTCTTTGATAGAGAGTTTGATCATGATGGAAACTATGAGTCAGTACCTTTTCCTGTCATACCTAATTTGGTGAAGAAGTTGTTTTTAGATTTCTGTGGTTTTATGTCATTTAGAGTAATACATCCTCACTTTGGAAGGTGTGCATGTAAAACAAAAACAAAAAATCTACATTTCACTAACCTCAAGTCCTGTTTAGATGTGAATAAGAAGCCCAAATATGGAGAAAAAATAGATTTTTGCTAAAAAAAATAAAAATAAAAAATTATGTTGTGTGTTTTTAATGCACATATTTTCCCCAAAACCAGCAAAGATAAGATGGGTTAAAGCAGGGGTGTCAAAGTGCGGTCCTCGAGGGCCGGGGTCCTGCATGTTTTAGATGTTTCCCTCTTCCATTACACCTGGAGGTCATTACATCATTATCAGTCTGATGAGGAACTGATTATTAACTCTTTATGTGTCAGCACTGATGCATTCTGAATGGATGATTTAGTTTAAATATTCAGAAAAATTCTACCATTTTCCTTTTAGTTTTGTGCATGGACAAGGTGCCAAAAAGCAAGAGTTTGTTTTGTTTTGTTTTTTTAACATTTTTAAAGGCAAAATTAAAATTGCTGGGACCAAATTTCAATACTATTTTTTTTAGTTTAATTTATTTCAGTCATACATTCACTTCAAAGCAGCAAAAAGAGAGATAACAATCCAGAATTTGACTGAAAAAGGCTCAGGCAGAAGCAAAGATTATTAAGTAATAAGTAATTTTCCACATTATTTGTCATTTTGTAAATATTTCTTAGTTTTTGTTGCTCATTTTGTTTATTTTTCTACATTTTGTTTTTTAAATTTAGTATTTTTCTTTGATTTGTGTCTTACTTTGCTGATGTTACAATTATTTTGTTAGTTCGCAGGAGTTAAAGGGTTAAACTGAATCACATGGAAGAGGGAAATATCTAAAACATGCAGGACACTGGCCGTCGAGGACTGGAGTTTGACACCTGTGTGTTAAATTAATCTTTATTCTTACGCAGTAACAAAGAAGCAGTGCTGCTATAATGTTAGTTCTAATACGATATTTTTTCTGAAGTGATTATAATTTATTATAATATTATCCTCTGTATTTAATTTTCCTCAATTAAAATCTGGTATTTTCTCACATTTAATTAAGTGCTCAGGTAGATGTTCATAAAAGGTCAGTGTAAAGTTAATTATTATAATATCAGAAAGAGAAAAATGAAGAAAACTTGACTTTCAGTTTAATGTGTCACTAACTAACTTTCACATAATTCAGTTTAACCCTGAACACAAATGGAACAAAATGAAAGAAAAAATAAAATAAAAATAAACAAAAATATTATCAACAAATGAAGAAAAACTAAGAAATACTTACAAAATTATAAATAACATGGAACATTTTTCAAAAAAAAGTACTTAAATGAAAAAAAAAATTATAATGGATGGTTTAGTTTAAATACTGTTTTTTACTGAGTTTTGTTCATGGAACAGGTTTCAAAAGGAATTAAATCTATTGGGACCAAATTTCAATACTAGATCTCTTTTTTTGTAATTTTTTTTGGCTAATTTTTTCAATGTTATTTATAATTTTGTAAATATTTATTAGTTTTTGTTCATTTTGTTTATTTTTCTACATTTTTTTATTCTATTATTATTTTTTCTTTAATTTTCTTCCATTTGTGTCTTAATTTGTTCATTTGACTAATTATTTTATTATTCATTTTTGTTCATTTTATTGATGACTTTGGTCGTTTTTTGGTCATTTTGTTGCTTTTTTATATAATAGTTTATTTTAACTGTCAAAGGCTCTGAATCAGGGGGAGAGGGAAATATACAGAACATGCAGGACTGGAGTTTAACACCTGTGTAGAAGATAATAAATTAATCATCATGACCTAATAAAGCACATCATCTACACAGTAACTCACTTTTAAAGGCTTTATTTTTGAAACTGTTAAGTAATTATCTCATCCATAGCAAAAAAAAATGCAATTTTACTTTTTACTTTATTACAATTCAGAAGTTGTACTTTTTTATTTTTACTTTAATAAAGGACTTGAATCAGTACTTTGACTTTTTTCACACAAGTATAGCTGTACTTCTACTTAAGTACAGAATGTGAGTACTCTGACCACCTGTTTTTATTGATAGGATTAGTGAATAAACAGATATTAAACATATTATATTGGTAGATTATGTTGGTTTTTATGACACAGTTCCAGTTTGATAATAGATGGCTCCAGAGCTTTTTACTGCTCTTGGACAAATGCTAACGAATGGTGCTAATATGTCTTGACTGGAAGAATAGCTTTGATCAGATGTGTAGACGTCCCATTATTGATCTTAGTATCATAGTGGGAGCATGTTTGTTTACTTCTTATCTGCCTGAAAGCTTCTTTTGTTCTGGGAAACAACAGGAAACCAGGAATGATACCATGTTCCTGACCTCATTCTGCCCGTTTTTGCAATCTTTACAAATAATCTCATCCCCAAACAAACACACGCAGCGTACATCTGCCTTTTTTTTTTATGGCCAAACTGAAACACAGTCAACACGTCTCTGCTCCATTCTGTGTAATCACGTGCGTCTCTTTTCAGATTTAATCCTTATTTCCTCAGAGATCGGCTTCCTTAACGCCACACCTCGAACAATAAAGCTGCTGTCTGTGCCGGTGATAGGCCATCTCTACGGCGATAGCTGCCAAGCAACCGCACTGGAAACATCTGCACTCTGATGCCAAAGAAGTGTCGTGAGCCCACACTACTGTAATCTGCATTTATACAACCTCAGCACATATTCTGGATACTTACACACCCTCACAGTTTGTAAATAATGTGATGTATTGGGAGTTTTTTGGAAGGTGGGAGGGGGGGGGGCTTCACTGGAGGCAAATATATATTTAATGTGCTAGCTTTTTTGCTTGATTAAATAAAATGAATCTTGAAATAACCCCTTCTTGTGGAAACATGTATGTGTTATAATCAAACTTATTCATTGAATTTAACATTTGTTTTGAGCGTTGTCAAATGACTCCAATTTTTGCTTGAATAAATACATTTTAAAAAACTATTGAATGAAGCAAAACAAAAAGACAAAAAAAACAATGATCTATTATCCAGATATATTGTCTATAAATAAGTTCTTATATGTCACTGAATAGTTCCTCTTCAGGTGATTCTGTCTTATTTTAAGGGTGATGAAATATTTAGTGAGAAAAATACACTTTGTAAGATGATTTTTTTTTTTCAGCCATTTGTTGTGGAAAGTAGTTCACATTCCCATAATGAATGCAGTTAAAATGCGATGAACATTTTGCAGAGTCTTTGATTTAAAATAACACTGAAACTAAGATGTTTGTAATTCAGCTAACTCTAAACTTTAACAATCCTGGTTTAACCTCTTAAAGCTGTCATTCAATGGTTATTTCATTAATATTACTGTGTTCTTTGTTGTTATTGAATACATTGTGTGTTTAAAAAAAACAAAACATCCGGATTGCTTTGTTTCCAGCTGTTTTTTTCACTATAGAAAAATGTCCAATAACAGTTTACCGATACTTCCTCATACATGTCCATGACGCGGTGATAATGTGGCATCTCTGATTGGCTCAGAATGCGTGAAGGAACACTCCCCCCTCCCCTCTCGCTCTCTATGTGTGTTTAGCAGAGTATCATCCAGCTAAGTTTTGTGCCGTCGCTTGTTCTGAAAACACGCAGGGAAAAAAAACAGGCTTTATTTCCACAGGGAGCACATGAACCAGTTTGATCCGCCATTTTTTCCAGTTTGTGCAGCAGCTACTTTGGCATTTACTCACATGGATCACTGTATCTGATACGCATTAGCTATATATGTATATGTCCATGTAATTTCATGGTGATATCTAAAGTATTCATTGAGTTATAGCGTGATATGTCTCTGCGGACAATAGTCTCACACAATCAAAGTTGGACGACATTAATAATAAAAACTCTGATGTAAACAGACTTTATAAAAGCTCTGTTCTTCTCTGTGGTAAAAGCAGACAAACATCTGACATATGAACAGAGACAAAGAACCTATGGCCCACTGAGGGTCCACACATGACGGCCCACCACACGCACACACCTTGGCCCGTTTGTTGCCGTTTCTATGGTTACTGCTCTGCTCTTTGATTCTGAATCCGGCATCTGTTGACACTGGAGAATGAGATGTTAGATTAGTGTTACACAGCCTCTGTTGCTACTTTCATGACATGTTCACTGCAGTGGAAATCAATGTTGTTGGTCTTTCTGTGGGTTTTTTTTCCCCATGTACCTTTACCTCCGTTAATGAAACAGGTCGAGCTGGGCTGTCAGACAGACTTTAGTTCAGTGGAAAAAACAGTCAAATAATAACCCATAAATACAGGAAGAGGTTTGTTTGTTTTTTCCTGCAGGTCCTTAAAATGTTAGCTTTTGTATCTTCTCATTAGCCTATAATTTGTAAGTTATAGTCGAGACCAGAGGTGTCAAACATGTGGCCCGGGGGCCAAATCCAGACCGCCTAAGGGTCCAATTCGGCCCTTTGAAGGAATTTATGAAATGCAAAAATTACACTAAGATATAATAATTTTAGTTAATGTTCCACAACCTATATTCACAAGTAAAAAAAAAATCCTCTTTGTAAATGTCATTTTTTTTTCATTTAGTGACACTAAAACAAAGTGTAATTTCACCCAAAAAAATCTCAATAATCAGAACAAATGTGAAATATTGCAAATGTCTTAAGAGAAATATCGGTTTTAACAATATTTCACCTATTTTGTGTTTCTGTAGATCCACTGTGATCTGTAAATTAGAATGGATGTGTGTAAATGAGAAACTAAAGGCTAATATTGTTTGTTTTCATGATTTAATTTTACTTTTTTGCTCCAAAACAGAGAGAAAACTTTGGAGTTGACGTCATTTATATATTTATATATATTATATTATATTATATATATATATATATATATATATATATATATATATATATATATATATATTTATATATATTATGTTTTTTTTTTTTTTTAACTGGGTCGACCCACTTCAGGTCAAATTTAGTTGAATGTGGCCCCTGATCTGAAATGAGTTTGACACCCCTGGTGTAAACCCACATGGGTAGAAGACTAGCAGCTGCTAAGGCTGGGGGTGGCACCAAAATCGATTTAATACCGTATATACATCATTAAATCATTAATTAAATATGTCATTAATTCATTAAAATTGGAATTAGATACATAAATGTGTTATTAAATGTGTCACTAATTCATTAAAATACCAATTTGTTTGAGGTAAACACATAATATTTCACTAATTAATTATTTCATGGTCCCTGTGTTGCAGTGGATCATTGCAGCCATGGCTCAGTTGGTAGAGCAGGTCGTCCATTAACCAAAGGGTTGGTGGTTCGATTACCGCTCTGTCCTAGTCAGTCTGTTGTGTCCTTGGGCAAGACACTTCACCCTCCTTGCCTCCAGTGTCACTCACACTGGTGTATGAATAAGTATGAATGTTCGGTGGTGGTGAGAGGCATGAAATGGCAGCCACGCTTCTGTCAGTCTGCCCCAGGGCAACTGTGACTACATATGTAGTTTACCACCACCAGAGGGAGCATGTGAGAGTGAATGAATAATGGATAACTAATGTGAAGTGCTTTGGGTGCCTTGAAAAGCACTATATAAATCTAATCCATTATTTTATCTGTCAACCTCACCCATCGAAGTTGGTGGGCGGGGCTAACACTACATTGACAGAGTCTAGATTTTGAGCAGTTGCCAGGAAAGTTTAGTTTCCTGAAGTATCCAAACAAACACAGATAGCACCACCCAGTGTATGGGAATGTCTTTACACGCTCTATTGGTTTCCAGGGTAACCAATAAGGTGTAAATATCCGCCCAGTGTTGGCTCCCAGATCACATGTTTGACTAAAAAAACACCTCATTTATGCCTCTTATTCTAGGTTTCAAACACACCCACTGATGGTTGTTGTTGTTGGTGTAGATGCTGTTTCACACTCTCTTCCATCCTTCCAGGTACAGGCTTGTACAGTAAACAGTCAATATCACATGTTGTGTTGACGCTGCAGGATGTGACAAACATGAACCAACCTGTTGGATCGCTGGAGGTACGATCCAGCCAACGCCAATGAGGAGCTTTAATAAACCACACCCATTATCGCTAGTGTTTGTTAATGTCACACTGGAGCAGAAAGCTGTTCATTTAAAGAGGACTGAGCCCTGGTTGCTGTGCGTGCGTCCAGGTCTGCGGCTGGTCTGACGGGTTGATCGGACGTTCCTGGAGAGGCACCACTTGTTATTGAGTCAGTTTGTGTGTCTGTTTATTAGCAGATTTATGCAAAATCTATTGGACTAATTTCCATGAAATTTTCAGAAAAGGTGTGAAGTGGTCCAGAATAGATCCCATAAAATTTTGGTGAATATAGGTCAAAGGTCACGGTCACAAAAAAGATGTTTTCGTAATGATAAGAGGACAAATCAGGTAAAATGTGTGTGTCCCAGGCACCACTTTTTGTTCTGTTTCCATCAGAGATTGTTTATTGTACAGCACTTTGGAAACCTTTATGGTCGTTTAAATTAAATAAATAACGATGGACAGAACCATATGGCCATTCACATTAGAACACATTTTTTACACGTTGAAAAATCTCCCCTTATTTCAACCTAGAACACAATTTACACGTGGACAGGAGAAAATAAATAAAGTTAGCGAGACATATGCATTAGGGTGGACAAACCATAAATGTAATTGCATAAGACATCATATGTGATCCTTTCAACCTCATGCCGATGTAAAGTCAACCATTTTTTCTGCTGTTGCTTTCGATTAATGCAGTAAATCATGAATTATGTCCATTATATAACTGTGCCAAATGCATGTTCTGTAGGTTATTTATGTTCCGTTTATTAATCTGCCGTATTCCAGTGCTGCTGTAATCTTTTCTCATATCTTTAATCATTACATCATTTACTTTACATTGGAAAGTCTCCCTATTTCAATAATAATATTTTATGTTTCATAGTAAATTAATTCACTTTTCTACTTGTTTACTCCTGCTGCTTCATTAAACTTCAGGGCCGTTGTCGTGGCGCTGACAACCGAGCAATTAAACTAGTTCATTACGACTTTTATGGAGACGAACTTCATGAGCCATTTGTTAATATTACCTCAACTCTGACAAAGCATGAAGTTGGCCTGTGAAATTTCTGCAACTGATTGGACTAAATGTTACCCTGGGCGATACATTTTTGGATTAGCAGAGCCTCAGAGGGAAAACTATGACACACACTTGGATTTATGTTATTTGTGTTTCTCTAATTGGGAGTAAATCTGGTCAAAATCTTTTAACGTGCATCCACCCTGCCTCTTGAACTCTGAGTGCTTACATGTGGGTGTAATCTGTTTTTGTTTCTTTGATGAATATAATCAGAGCGAAGCAATGAAACCTAAGAATGAAGAGAGCGAGAGCAGAACAGAGGGAAAGGTGAACTCTGAGGAACCTTCCAGAAAAGGTGCGGAGGACAAAACAAAGAGTTGGAGACTGATTTGTGCATTTGTCAAAATAATAATAGTTGTGTGACAGATTAAAGTTCACGTTTCTACCATTAGAAGTCAAATATCATTAAATGTATTTAACCCAATTTATCATCATTTCCTCTAATATTATGCAGTGTTTTTAAAAAAAACTGTATATATAGAATATTTATTTTAATACATACATTTATAAATCTAAGTAATAAATGTATAATACAGAGATTGACACTGAACATAATTAACAATAAGAAACTACACAAATCTAATCTAAATTTCACTAATCTAGACTCACCTAATCTGATTTAATCTACTAATTTAAATCTAGTTTTAACTAAATTAATATAAACTAACCCAATTTGAACTAATCTAAATGAATCTAAACAAAAATTCACTAATCTAATGCAATCGATAAATTACACTGAACTATACTAATCCAATCTAAATTAAACTAAACTATACTAATCTAATCTAAATTACACTAAACTATACTAATCCAATCTAAATTAAACTAAACTATACTAATCTAATTTAAATTACACTAAACTATACTAATCTAATCTAAATTACACTAAACTATACTAATCCAATCTAAATTAAACTAAACTATACTAAACTAATCTAAATTAAACTAAACTATACTAATCTAATCTAAATTACACTAAACTATACTAATCTAATCTAAATTAAACTAAACTATACTAATCTAAATTACACTAAACTATACTAATCTAATCTAAATTACACTAAACTATACTAATCTAATCTAAATTAAACTAAACTATACTAATCTAATTTAAATTACACTAAACTATACTAATCTAATCTAAATTAAACTAAACTATACTAATCTAATCTAAATTACACTAAACTATACTAATCTAATCTAAATCACAATAAACTATACTAATCTAAATTACACTAAACTATACTAATCTAATCTAAATTACACTAAACTATACTAATCTAATCTAAATTAAACTAAACTATACTAATCTAATTTAAATTACACTAAACTATACTAATCTAATCTAAATTAAACTAAACTATACTAATCTAATCTAAATTACACTAAACTATACTAATCTAATCTAAATCACAATAAACTATACTAATCTAAATTACACTAAACTATACTAATCTAATCTAAATTACACTAAACTATACTAATCTAATCTAAATTAAACTAAACTATACTAATCTAATTTAAATTACACTAAACTATACTAATCTAATCTAAATTAAACTAAACTATACTAATCTAATCTAAATTACACTAAACTATACTAATCTAATCTAAATCACAATAAACTATACTAATCTAAATTACACTAAACTATACTAATCTAATCTAAATTACACTAAACTATACTAATCTAATCTAAATTACACTAAACTATACTAATCTAATCTAAATTACACTAAACTATACTAATCTAATCTAAATTACACTAAACTATACTAACCCAGAGTGAATTAATGGAGGAAAACAGGTTTCAGGTTTTGTGATAAAGTCAAACTAAAATTAAGAAAATATGCAAAAAAAAAACCCCCAACTAATTATTTGACCTGTGACCCACTGCAGATGGGTTTAAGACCCACTTTTCGGTAACTACCCACCAGTTGAGAACCACTGCTGTAGATGTTCAAACTCTGGTGTTCAGTCTCATTTTTAGCAGCTGCAAGTGTAAATGTTCCAGTAGATTCTGATCATTCTTTTTTTTTTTTAATTTTCTGGTATCTAACAAAATAATATTTATATTTTCATGTGCAGCACTTTGGTTTCCCCTGTGGATCTCTTCAAAGAACTTTACAAATAAAGTTGATTGATCGATAGACACTGAGCATTTACCAAAATAGATTTCACTTGTTCCATCTGCAGCTTTGTTTTGCTTAATTCAAGCAACAACAACAACAACAACAACAACAAAAATCTACCAATAGAACAAGTGAAAATCATCTCAGTCATATTTATTCAATTAGATTTTCCAGATCTATTGTCTATAAATCAGTTCCTGAAAAGTTCCTCTTTAGGCGATTCTGTCTAATATTAAGTATGATGAGGTATTTTTATACATTATAATTCATCTTTTAATCCATACAGACCCAGTGCTACTTCTGTGACACTTCCCAAGAGGTTTGTTTCTCTAGTTAACCTTTAAGTGATTTATCATGATTTATTATAGTATTAACTGCAAATTAGTTTGCTCTTACTAAGATAAAAGGGAAAAATTATTTAGAAGTGTTGGATAAAAAGTGTAATTTATTATTTGAAATAAAGTGTGATTAGATATTTGGACTAGAAATGAGAAAAATACATTCATACATACATACATTATTCTCAGGGTATGTTTAGAAATTAATACATTTATAAGTCTCACATCTTTTGTGGCAGTTCCCAAGAGGTTTTTTTTTTTCTCTCCAGTTAACCTTTAAGTGATTTATCACATGTCGAAGTGTCCTTGGGCAAGACACTGAACCCTGACCTGTTCCCAGGAGGGACAGGAGGCGCTGGGCCTGGCAGTAGCACCTCCTGCTGTAGGAGTATGTGTGTGTGAATGGGTCAATGTGAGGCACTGTAATGCACTATATAAGCTCTGTTCATTTAACATTTATCATTATTTATTATAATATTCACTAGAAATTATTTGGCTCCAAGATAAAGGAAAAAAAATAAATATATATATAGTTTTGGATATTACTGATCTACATTTTTTTAGACATTAAATGTGCTAAATCGTACATACTTTAATCAGATTAATCAGAAAACAAGTGACTTTAGTGCTGGTTAGCTCATGTTTTAAATATATACAGTATGATGCATCAATGACAGTGGATGCATTTTAATGTTAATGTACAGTTAGTGAGAGATTTGACTGAAAAAGTCACTTATTCTTCAGTTTTCCCTTTTTTTGATATAATAACCCTCAACTTTAGGGTGAGCTTTTATGAACACCTACATGGTTATTAAATTAAATGTTAAAAAAGCACTTGATTTTCACTGAGAAAACAAAATACACTAGATAATGTTATAATAAATGGTGACGAATCGCATAAGGAAAGTTAAATACAGAGGGAAACATTTATTTGGAAACAAGACTGTGTCCTTATTGGTTAATTACACTGCTCAACAATTGTTTTGAAAGGATCTATTTCAGAAATTAAATGTGTTAAATCTTACATACTTTAATCAGATGAATCATAAAACAAATTGAGTTTTCTTTATCACTAACACACATGTGGGAACATTTCATTAGATTAATTCCGGAAGCATTTTACTTGTAGACCAGTGTTATACGTGCATAAAAATATAGAAGTATAACGTAGTATATGACGACTAACACTGAGTGAAAATGTCAAAGTTATGGTCTTAATCTGAAGCAAAAAAAATCTAGGAATTACAAAAAAAATTACTGAATTTAAATGTTTAACATATGTTTGTCAATATATTTCATCATCAAATATACTTAACTCACTAATGCTGGTTATAGTTGTTTATTGTAGAAATAGTGTACAGCTCATATTTCTAAAATGAATGCAGCTAAAATGCTAATGCTAAAAGTATAAAGTGTGTAAAGTGAATGGAAGTAGATCTGACAGCAATATTCCTTTGGACTAAAAACTATTCTCTTGTTCATTCTAAAAATTTTACATTTTATTTTTGGAAACTTGATCCAACCAGTATTTAAGACTTGAGTTTTCTTTATCACTAACACACATGTAGGATCATGTCATTAGTTTGATTCCAGAAGCATTTGACCTTTAGGCCAGTATCACCTTGTAGCCATCTTGGATCTTCTGTTAAAACAGATGCATTGTGGGTAGTTTCAGCTCATACTCAAATTCCTGTAGCTTTTCAATGCAGTTCTGAAATATATTGTGGTAATGAAAATAACGACTCATGGACATGATCTTTTCTTGAAATATTATGAATATTCTTCATTACATTTTTTGACATATAATAATGTACTTATAGTTGTATTTATTTATTTAATTTTTTTATATTTTCACAAATTCAAAGACCAGAAATTTAGGTCTGGCCACATTTGGTTAATGAGAATTTACCCATAAAATGTATAAAAAGTGGAGAATAAAAATAGAATATTTGAAAATGACCTAGTGTGAAAGAAAAAAAAATATTTTTCTCTTCAGTAAAATAATGCTAGATATAAGATTTATTTCATATTTAAGTACTAAAACCTCTGGGCAATTTTATTTTATTTTTTATTTATTTTTTGTTTCATGAGAATTCCCCATTTATTTAATTTTGTCACTTTTACTCCTCCACATCTGTTGATATTTTTGTGTGCTTGAAATCAAACTGAAGTGAAGTGAATTTTTGCAGTGTGTGATGGTACCGTTCCTTGGCTCCACTCGTTTGTCTGTCCACTCGTCCACTCCCACACACACAAAAACCATCTCCGTGATTAATCCAGGTTCCTCTGTGGTCCGGCTGAGGTGAAGCGGCCTTTGTGTGCGGACTGATTGCGGATGGGAAACAGGTGAGCGGGAACAGGTGGAGCTGATTACAGAGCCGAACCCTGCAGGCGGAGGGGGCGTGGCCAGCGGGACGCACATGAGCACAACATATCCATCAGTCTGACCACAGATTTCATTTGGAAAAAATGCTGCGAATCAAAACATAAATAAAGCGAAATCAATACGAGGCCTGGAAGGTGAAACGGCACACGTGTACGCCGCCAACAACGAAGAAGGAAATTGGTTCATTTATTACACGAGTTTACGGCCTTCTTTGCAGATTAAAAAGGCAATATGTGGAATGTCTTTTTCTTTCTCTGATGGCTGTAATCAGTCACACCTAATGAAAACACAAACAAAGACATGGAACAGGCAACAATGTCAAACTGACCTCAGACCTGTTTTTAACACAAAACATGCCTGAAACATTTCATATTCAACATATGCATATTTTACAAGCTTTCCTCCCACAAACACATACAAATACATTCTACAACCCTCTGCTGACATACTTATTCTTTTTTTTTTTTTTTCTGTGTGTAATTAGGAGTTTACGACATATCCCTTTCAGAACATAAAGGTCATATTTTCCTCCAGTTCAACGGTTTGTTAAGGAACAAAACTGCAATGTTTTGTGTTTGTTTATCATCATTATCAATTTATTATTATTATTATTATTAGAAATAATACTAATTACTTTCAATTCATTGTTGTTACCACTCATTTTTATTACTACTGTGGAATTTGTTGTTTTTACTTGACCCTAGACCCTAACTTCAGACTAGACCCTAGACCACAGATTCAAGACCCAAGACTCCAGGCCCTAGACCCCAGACTCTAACTTCAGACCAGACCCAAGACTCCAGACCCTAACTTCAGACTGGACCCTAGACCCCAGATTCAAGACCCAAGACTCCAAGCCCTAGACCCCAGACTCTAACTTCAGACCAGACCCTAGACTCCAGACCCTAACTTCAGACTGGTCCCTAGACCCAAGATTCCAGACCCAAGACTCCAGGCCCTAACTTCAGACTAGACCCCAGATTCAAGACCCAAGACTCCAGGCCCTAGACCCCAGACTCTAACTTCAGATCAGACCCTAGACTCCAGACCCTAGACCCCAGATTCCAGACCCAAGACTCCAGGCCCTAGACCTCAGACTCCAGACCCTAACTTCAGACTAGACCCTAGACCCCAGATTCAAGACCCAAGACTCCAGTCCCTAGACCCCAGACTCTAACTTCAGACCAGACCCTAGACTCCAGACCCTAACTTCAGACTAGACCCTAGACCCCAGATTCCAGACCCAAGACTCCAGGCCCTAGACCTCAGACTCCAGACCCAAGACTCCAGGCCCTAGACCCCAGACTCTAACTTCAGACCAGACCCTAGACTCCAGACCCTAACTTCAGACTAGAGCCTAGACCCCAGATTCCAGACCTTAGACCCCAGATTCCAGACCCAAGACTCCAGGCCCTAAACCTCAGACTCCAGACCCTAACTTCAGACTAGAGCCTAGACCCCAGATTCCAGACCTTAGACCCCAGATTCCAGACCCAAGACTCCAGGCCCTGAACCTCAGACTCCAGACCCTAACTTCAGATTAGACCCTAGACCCCAGATTCCAGACCCTAGACTCCAGTCCCTAAACCTCAGACCCTAGACCCAAGAATCCAGACCTTACACCCCAGACCTCAGACCCTAGACTCCAGACCTCAGACCCTACACCCCAGACTCCAGACCTAGACCCCAGACTCCGAGTGCAGTTCCTGGAAACTGCTGGTGCAGAGCAGCTGCACCTTCTCTGAACACGAGCGTCCATGTGCCAAGAACAGCTCTGATCACTGCTTTGATATGTCAGATATTTGTTGGGGTGATGATGTAAACTAAACGTTCCTGTATCCGTGGGTGAGACATAAACCGGTGGACTGGGTGGTCAGGGAACTCCCTGGAGCACAGATCACATGTTTGATAAATGGGGCACTCATCCTTCTCTGTGTCTGCGTTTTTCATCTTATCACCTTATCCTCCAAATTACAGCGCGTGATTAAATTCTTCTCTTTCCCAAATCTATGTTTTTCTGTTCTTAGTTTTCAACCCAGTCACCAGAGTAAAATGTCGCCATTGTACGTTTCTGTATACCTGGATACATATCATCTTTTTTTGTCTAGTCTCAAAGCGAAGGAGGAGGTTGGAGAAGACGACGGATTCACCCAACAGGGACTTTTCCACCAGACACTGGAGTTCACATCCACAGTCCTGGAGGTTTAAGGTTATACATCATACATTCTCTGACTGGAGTCAAAGAAAGTACATTTACACTGTTGACAAGGTTGAACTTTTAACTTTACTTTAAACTCCGCCCTTCACAAATGTTTTACCTCTTAATGGACGTCTATATATCTCTCAAAATGTGAGATGATGAATTTGACCTTTCAAGGTCATGATGCCATTTCAAAGCCCATGACATGTTTTCTATCTGTCAATAATAGTAACTAAGTCTCCATCTCAACTCATATTTCCGTTATAGTCCATTTTAGTTTTTGTAGGTATTGACCCAGTGACCCCTGACCTTTTGGGTGAAGAATGGGTCAACATTTATACACACAAGAAGCGGAATTTTAAGACCAACATTTTGTTGCTCATTGGAAGTCTGTAATATGAAGAGTTCAAAAGTTATATCCAAAATTCAATTTTGACCTTTATTGTGACCTTTGACCTTGACTCTTTAAATGTGTTCTTCAAGGTTCTGATGTCAATGCACAGGAACGGTGAGAGCGAAAAGAAGCTATATGTAAAACTGAGTACACAGGAATGAAAAGGAAACTCCTGATTGAGCCTATCTCTGATCATGGTGACTTTGATCTTGACCTTTGACATATATTCAGTAACATCTCAAACCTTTCCTGAACATTTCATGTAAATTGGTCCAGTACTTTCTACAGAAACAAACAAACAGACAAAGAAACAAGGAAAACAATCCAAAAACAATATCCCTCGCCTCACTTTTGGGGACAGCGGAATAAAACGTCTCATCTGGTCTCGTCTTCATCATCTTATGTGGGTCTGGGTCATTGGGGGGCAGCAGCCTCAGCAGTGGAACCCAGACTTCCCTCTCCCCAGACACTTCCACCAGCTCCTCCAGGGGAATCCCAAGGCGTTCCCAGGCCAGACCACAGACATAATCCCTCCAGTGTGTCCTGGGTTCATCCTCCCAGCTGGCTTCTCTAGACATTGAGGAGCAGTGGCTCTACCCAGAATCACTCCCAGAGATCCTCATCCTATTTCTAATTTTCTAATTCCACAATGTGGGACCAGCTCTACTCCAGTTTCCATTACAGGATAGCACTGACTTTACAGTCCTTGGATGTCATAGTGGTGCAGCACGTTACTTCCATGTCGTGTGCTCAGGGAGTCACTAGTAAACTCACTGGCTGTTTGGGAACCAAATGAGAAGAGGCTGAAATTCAGGACAGGGGTACTTCCTCACCCACTCCCCCTGGTACCTTCACTGACGTTTTGGCTTTTTCGTAATGTGTTGGGGTTATTAGCCTTGTCGAATGAATGAAAATTAGTTTATTGTCATAAGATATACCGTATTTTTCAGACAAAATCCAACAGCAAGAACAGATATTTCATCTTTGAAAGGCAATTTCAAATAAAAATAGAACAGAGAACAACAGGCTGAATAGGTGTACGGTATGTTAATGTAACACATTCAGCTGACGTTACATGATGGATAAACAACAAACTGAGAATGTGCCTGGTATGTTAACGTAACATAGTAATATTATTAATTATATTCAGATAACTATAGCATAAAGAACATGTTCATGCTCAACAGCGCCCTCTTGCGATTGTCAGTGTGAAAATAACATGTGAAATTATATAATAATATGTCAATTTCACATATAAGTCGCATCGCCAGGCAAATTATGAAAAAAACTGATGCATTATCTGAAAAATACAGTATGTATAATGTAAAAAAATAAATTAAATGGATCCATCGTTGCGTGTTGACTCGTCTGAATTTTGACGTCGACCAACGCAGACTGAATTTCCTGGAAACGACCACTGTGTAGTTTTGAACTGTCGTCATGTGGATTAACGTAACGCTATGTTTACTGTCAATTTCCACATGTGTATTTTGTAAACTGGTGGGTCAAAGAGACAACTGTCAGACCAGTCGTTGTCTGCAGTGTTTATGCGTCACCTTTCAGTATCGTTTGGAACCTTCACACTTTACACAGATGTAACATATGTGAAGCAGCCATCGCACATGTGGGAATGTGCGGATAATAACAACGTAGAGCGATGACGGTCCAGTCGTAAATCTGCCAGTTTGGGATTTTAATACGAATGAATAATGACTTCACGGTGGGAAAACTGTAAAATGTAAAACAAACAGCATGATTTATATTCACAAAAAAAAAGAGATTCAATCAAAAAAACTTGGTGTGAAATGTGTTTGTGCTTCAACATTGTATATGAATAATTCTATGCATTTAAAGAGAAGAACAAGAGAAACCATTGTGTGTGTGTGTGTGCTTGTATTCCTATCTTTCCAGGGACATTGACATGTTTACACAGTCGTACCATGGGGACCTCTGACACCATGGGGACCAAAATCACAGTAAGGTCCCCACGAGGGTTAACCCCCTCAATGGCTGCTACCGCAAATATGTATGTATCTATTGTATGTGCTATATCAAATTAATTACCTCCACTTAATTTAGTATTTCCTTTTTTTTTTTTTTTTTTTTTTTTTTTTTTTACTTCTATTTAAATTCAAGTGTTAAAATGTTAAATATAAATGGAGGTCCCCACTAGTAAAAAATAAATCTGTGTGAAGTCTGTAAATGTATGCAAATGATGGGCTCCTATAAACACATTAACTTGATTTTTCTTGACGTCCTCATAAAACATGAGGGAAACAGGTGCAAAATGTAACATGTATATTTCCAAGGTTGGAAGACATTTGCATCTATCTATCTATCTATCTATCTATCTATCTATCTATCTATCTATCTATCTATCTATCTATCTATCTATCTATCTATCTATCTATCTATCTATCTATCTATCTATCTATCCATCTGACATGTTTATCCAATGAACACTTTACCTACAAGTGATGATTACAAACTTGGTCCTCATGAGTAATAGAAACCAGTGTGTGTGTGTGTGTGTGTGTGTGTGTGTGTGTGCGTGCGCGTGTGTGTGTGTGTGTATTAGCAGTTGTGCGTGGGCTTAGGGTTTAGCTTTTCATTATTTAAAGTGGATGTAAAGCAGAAACATTCCCTTCCTATGTGGTCTGCATCACTCAACACAAAGAAAATGACACACAACTTCAGTTCTGCACAGTGAATGTGTGTGTGTGTGTGTGTTGAAATATGTTACTGCATCTGTGTTTTCCTTGTATCTGAATGTCAGATCAGTGTGAGTAAACATGCATCTGTGGAGGGTTTGTGTGTGTGTGTGTGTGTGTGTGTGTGTGTGTGAAAAGCTCTGTTCTCAACATCCAGACAGAAACAGTCTGATGATAAAGCTCTGAAAATGAGCCAAAAAATCAACAGTTTTTTTTTTTATATATAATTTCTGCTACGATGGAAATATCATTAGTCATCCAGACATCGGTGCACATTAAATCTCACTCTGGGAGCGGCGGGCAGAGGAGCCATCATTCTTAAAAAACATTTTCCTGTACAAATGTTATGACAACCATGTCATTTTTCACATATTTTTAATACCACAAAAAGTCCTAAATATTCTATCTCGGGGGAAGACAATCTTCTGCTCTGACTTTTTGACAAAGAGCCAACATTTACAAGCTCTGACCTTTCTCGTGCCTTCCCTCCTCCTCTATTTTCGACTCTCCTGCTCCACAACTTCCCTCGTTTCCCTCTAGGCTTCACTCATCTCTCTGTTGGTTTTGTGGTTATTTCCTTTCCATCCTCCTCTTTTTCTTCCTGCCATGGTTTTATCAGGATTATTGACTGTATTATCAGGTGGACCCTTTTAACATCATACACGAGGAGTGTCTGTAAAACACATAATTGATGAAAATAATCATTATTAAAGCAGGATGTAAAGTTTTACTGTTATTCAAATATTGACTCATATGAACAAATTACATTAAGCCCTGATATGTCTGTGGTCAGTGTTCTGAATTTAAGATAAACTAAGCTAAGCTAAGCTAAAATAAGCTAAGATAAGTTAAGTTGTCAGATAATTATTTTTTTATCTGATTAATCACAGAGTGGCTTTAGATTAATCATGATTAAAACGCTTTATGTCGGTGACCTATTTTGTCTGTTTGGGGATTGTTTTACGCAAATTTTCCACAAAATACACTAATAACGACAAAAAAATGTGGAGAAAAAAAACATACAAAACATTCTAAAATCCAATAAACCCACTCCGCCCCCACAAAAAAAGGAAAATAACGCAAAACAATTGATGAAAAATCTATATATTCTAGTATATTCAAAAATTTTTCTAAAATACAGGAAAAACACCAAACATGTGCTAAAACATCCAAACTATATGTAAAAATAGGAATAAATATACATTTAACATGTTTACTCAACACGTTCAACAGTTTCAAAAAAACAAATGTAAATAAGTATTCCATTTAATTGCATTACAATTTTTTATCAGATTAATCACGATGATGGATTAAGCCAAATTAATGCGTCAATTTGATGAAAGATTTAAGATAAAATAAGATCAGAGGTGATCAAAGTACTCACATTCTGTACTCAAGTAGAAGTATAGCTACTGGTGTGAAAAAATACTCTGATAAAAGCAGAAATACTGATTCAAATCCTCTACTTAAGTAAAAGTACAATTTCAAAATTGTAATAAAGTACAAAATTAAAAAGTAAAACTAATTCTGTTTTTTGCCATGAATGCAATAATACGTATTTAACCAGGAAAAAGTATCTAAAATAAAGTATTTAAAAGTGAGTTACTGTGTAGATAATGTGTTTGATAGAGTCACTTTACTCAGTTTTGTGGGTATGGACAGGGAATTTAGGAAAAACAGGAGGAAAGTCACAATTGAGAAAAAGTCATGATTAGATTTTTAAAAAAATACAAATGATATATTTTTTTAAGTTTTATATTATATTAACACTTCATTTCAGTGTGTTCCAGTTCAGTTAAATTCAACGTCATAAATCTGTTATTAATTTTCATTCTTATTTAGTAAAAAACTGTCAAACTTGAATTCCTCTCATTGTCTTTTTCACCCTGTCTTGACCCTAAAACACACAGTAAATTAAAACCACTGAAGAAAAGGAACACAAGCACATACTCACAGCAACTTTTATGAGCTTGAAACAGACGCTGGAATAATTGTCACAGGTTAAAGGGTTAATGAGCATTACAGTAACGGCAGAGTTAAAGGTGATCTGGTTATTTTTCTTTTATATGTCATTCATTTAGACTTTTCTCATCTATTTTCTACATTATTCCTCCACATTGCAATCATTTCTTCTCTTCTTTATTCCACTTTTTTTCTTTTATTTCACAGTAAAGGGCTTGCGCAGAAAGGGGGTAAAACCCAAAAATCTCAGGAGGGCAAAAAAAAAATTAAAAAAAAAAATCTCAGAAATAGGCTTAGCGACAGATGAGCGACAAATGAGAAGATGAAACCGACAGGAAGAAGAGGATAACCAGAGGACACGAAGATTGGGCTGAAGGTATTGAAAAATGTGAAGACAAAAAGGGAAAAGTGACAGGAAGAGATGACAGATGTAACAGTGATTTCTCCTGGGAAATCTGCAAAATCCTCCCATACGTCACAGACGAAGAGAAAAGTAAATATATCTTATTAAGGACGACAGAAACAGAGACGACAAACAAAAACTGAGAGAACAAACCGCAAAACATGAGTGAAAAACAGACAGGAAAGAAGAATGAGAAACCCTCGTTTGATCCTTTCCAGGCCGCGGTCGCGCTCTGGTAATCTGAGGACTTGATTGAGGACACTCGATGTGGTCGGTGTAACGCTAGCCTCGGTGACCTCCCTGAGCACTTAATGAGGAAATGACCGCCACACTCTGGGGCAATTTGTGCCAATTAACTGCCATGGAAACCAGTGATGTCGGAGTATCGGCTGTCTTCTAATCAGAACACAGCCAGCGTCTCAGTAATGATAGAAATGTGAGAATATCACACATGCTCACACAGACACACAATCCTATGATGACTTCACTGAAACCGTAGCAGGATGTTCTGGATACGAGGGCATTAACTAAAATGTCGACTGGTCGACTTCCGTAGCACAAGTCGACTTAAATTTGGAGGAGTCGACAAGTCGCATGTTATTCTTTCTCTTCCTGTCTCTCTCTCTCTCTCTCTGTCTCTCTCGGTGCAGAGACCAGACGTAAACAAGACACGTGCAGGTAAGACAGTTGTGGTGGGCTAACAAAACAAGAGTGACAGACACACATGCATGTGTGGAAATACTTCACTTTAGATGAAAAAAAAAAAAATGGCACGGCATCTGAAGAGGTATTGGCGAATGTGAATGATACGAGCAGCACTAGCTAGCTAACCTGTGTGATAAGCAGCACTAGCTAGCTAACCTGTGTGATAAGCAGCTCACACAACCCGCATTAAGACAACACACTCTTTCTTCCTCCAAACACATGATATGGACAGTGTTGTGTTCCTCTTATTGGCCTTAAACTTTTTACATGTAATATAAAAAGTGAGGACATGTGACAGACGTGTGGACAGTCCAGTTTTAGAGCCGTGGGTCCAGACCAAATGCAGACATATGTTCACCTACTGATGTTGTTCAGTTTAATTTAACAGAAAACTCTTCGCTAACGTTAGCCTTTGTTTTGTTTTGTTGCAGTTAAATGCTGTTTGTGTCAGTGGACATTGTTACATCGCAGTGAACTTTAATACAAGTTGCTCATTACTGGACAGACATGTGTCCGTGTTTTTGGTTTTTTTTTTGTTTTTGTTTTTTTTAGCTGTGTGTCTGTTGTTTCTACGCTGACAATGTGATGACATCACGACGAAACGTCGACACAACTCGACTTTATTGACAGATAAGTCGACTTGAAAAAACTGAAGTCATTAATGCCCTGCTGGATGCACACGTGTGTTTCATGGCTGAAGGTAGAACACGTCAAACATAAGGCTGTGTTTTAAACCTCATACTTACCTACGACTCGTACTAACTTTATGAGTTTTATGCTACGGCTACACCAAATGCAAATTTCCGCGTGTACGCTTGTAACGCGCCACCTAAACATCCGAGTTTGGACGCTAGATGATTCATGGCCTTTAGAAAGCTGGAAAAGATTTTCCCTCTAATTTTCATGGTTGGTGGTGTGTGATAATTTTCCAAAATAATGACACCAGATCTGTTCTTGGTTTAATGTGGGGAAAAAAAACCATGATGCCCATAAATAATGGACATCGTGGACATATCATGCTATAACTCAATGAATACTCGAGTATGAAAGTATGAAATTGAAATAACATCAGATGCAATGATTCATTTGAGTAAAGGTCAAAGGTCAAGGTAACAATTAACAAAAAAGTCAAAATTACATTATCGGTTATAACTCAAGAACGGAGGGTCATAGAACTTTCATATTGGTACCAAACGATGCAGAATGAAGATTTATACAATTCTCATATATGGTGTTATCACCTATGATCAATAGTTTTTGAGATCACTGGAGGTCAAAGGTGACGTGGCAAAAGTAACTTCTGTAGCACTGTGTGTGTCAAGCATAGACATATCACGCTATAATTTAATCAATACTGGATATATTATCATAATATTACACGCACTGATGCGCTTATACATATAATGAAATTATCAATATTGTAATAGGTCAAAGGTCAAGGTCACATTTAGCAGAAAGGTCAAAAGCACATTATTGGCTCTAATTCAAGAACGGGTTGTCATAGAAATTTGATTGGCACAAAATAGGGGTGATATTAGGCATTCTTTGAATAATTGTTTTAAGTGTGATAAGATATTTGGACGAGAAATGATAAAAAATACACCTGGTAAGGTTTGGATTTTTTTCCAGTGTAGATCTTCGTAATAATTTGGAAAGGAAATGAGTCATTTGTGTTTAATGCGTTAACAGACATTTGTAATAAAACTGATTTTTTTACTGTGTAAATGAACACATTTTATCCATGTTTCTACCTGTTGTTTGACTTTGCACACAGCGGGAGTTTTGCAGTGAACAGAACACAAACTATCATTGCTCAAATGGTTAAACTTGTCTTTATCGAGCGCTGACACTGGCTCTGTAGACGTTTCAGGACGAGCCACAGGAAACAACAGGGTTTATGGGAAACGTGGTCTTAATTTTGAGAAAAACAAAATGTTACAAGTAGCACCTTTTATACTGCACTAATATATTTTATGAGCGCCGAGTTAACACAATTGTTGTTGCACAATAAAGCCTCTCCATGTGGTTTGTACCTGGAAGAATGCCGGCTTCAATCCCCATGCTAGCTGTGCAAAACACATTCAGGAAAGAATGAGTAATGCCCATATTTCTACGAACAGTGATATTGAGAAGAGCATGGCAGGTAACCCTCAGCATCAGCAGCAGCAGCAGCAGCAGCAGCAGC
Organism: Siphamia tubifer; assembly: GCA_020466265.1. Taxonomy (NCBI): domain Eukaryota; kingdom Metazoa; phylum Chordata; class Actinopteri; order Kurtiformes; family Apogonidae; genus Siphamia; species Siphamia tubifer. The sequence goes on along the minus strand of CM035792.1, from coordinate 8,262,501 downwards.
AGTGGCAGAGGAGCTAATCCGTTGCAAGAATCACAAATAAGAGGAGGACTGTGGTTGAGGTCAGCTGAAAACAGATTGCGTGTTCAGCAGGCTTTGCTGAATAAATAAAGGTTAAAAAGAAAGTCAACATCCTGGTGTTTCCAGCCCAGAACTGACTCATCTCCGTCGGGGTCGGTTGTCTCTGTCTGATTGTTTGGTATCATGTGGCGTAAAAGCAAGAGCAGTCAGATGGTTGTTTAGCACTTTTGTCTGCGTTTGCTCCACGTGGATTTCATTTTCTGTCAAAGCTGAAAAGTAAAAATCCCTATGTGCACTGTGAAAACTAAATATGATCATTTATTCATTCATAATAATAATGAAGACTGTCATAATTAATGCATTACCATGGATTATTTCATTATAATTAATATGATAAAACAATACAATTAAGTGGACCAATTGTTTTGATTCAAGTTGTTTTGTTGAAACTGTCGAAGTTGTTGAATAAACATGTTAATTACATGTATATTCATATGTTTTTGTTTTTTGATATTCTATCACTTTCTTTCCTGTATTTTAGATTAGTTTTGAATATGTTTTAAATTTGTCAGCACTTTTAGGAGTTAGTTTTGTGGATTTAAGCAGCTTTTGTATATATTTTTTTTTCTTTACATTCTCGTTTCTTACTGTATTTTTGTGTATTCCATTGCGATATTTGTATATACACCCCTGCAAAAAAAAATAAATAAAAATAGAACAGTGAAACAACATAAAGTGTTTTGACCAACAGGAAGTGGATGCGATCATTTTCTTACAGTACATCCAGACGTTCTGTCCAATCAGAACCCTATGTACCTCCCGGTCTGAAAGACCAATTAATTACAGCGGAATACACCTGTTTCCATGGAAACCTTTATTTGGAATTAGCATTCAAAGAAATACCTTTAATACCAAATTATTTTAATCAGAATAAATACTTCCGAATTAAAAATCATCGTGTAAACGTAGCAATCGACTGCATTATTTCAACTCGGTCTTTGTTTTTACAGTGCATCTGGAAGCTGATAATTTAACGAATATGTTATTTTCATCTTCGTTGGAGCTTCTTTTTGGGATCCCGTCCACTACTGACAGATATTTGACACAGAGAAATTGAAGGAGACCCTAAAGGTATTTCCAGTCTGTCTTTATCTGCTCCGTGCTTCTGTCCGTTGCGGTGGAGGGAAGTGGTTTCCTCCATGTTGGCTACGAACGCCAGAGACAGACAGATAATTACACCGTCAGGATGAGATCTTATTGTGCATGCGCTTCATCGATGCTGATCTGTTTGACTGATGCAATTTGTCTCCATTATTCATTGTAAGGTTGAGTTTAGTCCAACAGCTTCATCCCCCTTTAACCCCCTGTTTGGCCTTCGTGCTTCACACAGACGTCTTCTTTGTCCAAGTCGGCGCTCAGACTCTTCTCCTTCTTCTGAGCTGGAACTTTTCCCGATGAAGAAACAAGCTGAATCTCATGAGAATTTCCTGAGCTGCACACAAATTACGTGGCTTTCAACATTTGGCGTGATGTTCAACCACACTGTGAGGTTTTCGAGGACAGTTGTGAGGAACACGGTGTCACTATAACTCTTGATTACAACCTAGCGGGAACAATTCAGTCATGTATAATCCATTTTCTGCACATTTTCAGAAAAAAAAAAAGGTCTTATTGAGATGACATGGAGGAAAATATGTTTGATAAATGGAGTGGTGCAGTGACTTGTAGCAAGGGAGGATTTTTACATGATTTCAAAATGAAAATGTTTAGAAAATGACTAATATCACTGTTCCCTCCAGACAAATATTCAATAAATATTGTAGTCTAAGTAAATGTTCCATTTAATTTACGTTTTCAAAAGGTTGACAGACAGTTGGGTTGTTTCTTGGTGAAAAATTAAAAGTCGTAAGATGGTAAAATTGAGATCTGTCTTAAATAATAAATATAGTTTCAAATAATGCTGCAATTGAGGTTTGTGTTAAAATGCTGTTTGTGTCTTGTCGGTGGACATTGTTATGTTGCAGTGAACTTTAATACCAGTTGCTCACTGTTGGACAGGAGTGACTGGTTCATTAAGTCATTGGTTAAATTTGGATGTTATGGTTCAATTGCGTTTGTCTCTAATTGTAATTTTATTTTATTTTGCTTTTTAAAGTACCTATTTAAATACTGTTTAGGAACCAATAACATGTTGAAAGTACTGATTTGGTACTGGTATTGAATTAAATCCTTTATGTACCTAACCCTAATGACAGCGTTCGTGTAAATGCGGATAAAAAGGTTAAGACGAGACGTCAGTTTTGCATCTTCTCTTCCGATCGCCTCCATATAAACGTAGCCTAAGAATCATTGCTTTATTTTCCACAAACTCCCCATAACCCAGATTTTCAACTCTCCTCTACGGACTATAACTTCCTCAGGTTTTTGTTTAAATAAATCTTTTTTTTCCCTTCAGCACTGAGCATTTGAGTCCATTTTTCTCCACCTCTGTGACAAAATCTTTTTATTTTGTGAATGCGGCATTAAAGTTCTGAAAATGTCAGCTCCTTCTGTAAATCCTTCCATGAGGAAGCGTATCAAAGACATTTTACCAAAGCCTGCTTTAACTCTGAATCACCGTTTGGAGGATGTTCTGAGAGCATAGACAATCACATCACAATTTTGGTTTTCACACATGTACACACAAAGATCAAATGGAAACCACCAAAAGAGAGATTTATACAGAAATGCCAACCAATGTAAAAATGTGTGGATGAACATTTCACACAGTCAGTAATAAAACATACACTGCAATAAAAGAAATCTAACCAAGTGTAGTCTTTCTCTTTTCTAGTCCAAATATCTCATTAAACTTAAAATAACATTTTCATTTGACCTCCAGTAAAATAATATACGAACATATAAATAATTCTCTCTTTGTTTTAATGCAAAAAAAAGCTCCCGTTTAATTATGGAAATACTTATTTTCCAAAACTATCCAAACAAACAAGGTGGGAATAACCTGAAAAAATGGCGGTTCCTGTAAAAATTCCAGAAGGCGGTCCTGTCAGAACGGCCGGTCAGTGGAAACACGCACATACCGTGAAGTTCCTGTAAAATGGCACAGAAATTCCGATAGTGGAAACATGTCCAATGTGTTAATAATTTCACATATAAGTCACTCCGGAGCGTAAGTCGCACCCCCGGCCAAACTATGAAAAAAAACTGCGACATATAATCTTATGATTTTTGGCTTAATTCAAGCCTAAAGATGTCATTCAGCTGAAAACCACTTTTCCACGCTCCTTTTGGAATCTGATGGGTCACCCCGACTTACCAACACATGCTGCCTTTGAAAGTGGTTCGTCACCTCCACTGGCTGCATTCACAGAAAACAACGAGAGGAACCAGGGACCCAGAAAAAGTCGGTCTGTCTGACGTCAGATGGACTTTAGCGTCACCAACATGGGGTTAAACCCGTCCCCCATTGCAGCAAATCTGAAGTAGCATTAGCATTAGCATCTACAAGAGAAGATGGCGCCACAGTAGCTGCTGCACAAACTTGAAAAAATGGCAGATCAAACTGGTTCATGTGCTCTCTGTGAAAAATAAAGCCTCGTTTTTTCCTGCACATTTTCAAAAGAAGCAACAGCACAAAACCTAGGTGGATGTTACTCTGGTAAACACACATACAGAGTGAGAGGGGAGGGGGGGGGTGTACCTTCATGCATAGCCAATCAGAGATGCCTCGTCACTGCGTCATGGACATGTATGAGGATGTACCGATAAACTCTGTTGTTCGACCTCAAGTCATTTTTCTACCTTGAAAAAAACAGCTGGAAACAAAACAATCTGGACATTTAAAAAAAAAAAAAAAAAGAAACAACACACAATGTATTCAATAACAATGTAGAACACAGTAATATTAATGAAATAACCATGGAATGACAACTTTAACAATATTTTTCATGTATGTGTTCTTTGCATTCATCATTTCTAAGAATATCCTGACAATGGAACATCTATACTTTGTGAAAATATGTTGAACACAGTCCAGTTCTTTTTACTTGTGTAATCATCCTGCCCAAATAAAACAAGCCCACAGACCTCCACCGGTTGATGACAGACATTCCTGGGCCTTGAATGTGAACATGGACAAACGGGGACAATCAGATTTGGGCACAGTACAATGAAACCACGTCTACGCCCTGAGAAATCACTATGGAAATCGTAAAACTGTAAAATATGACATTGGCATCTCTCGAACGTGTCAGTGGAGGTCCCTGAATAACAAAGGCGATGTTTTTGTTGTGAAAGGGTCAGTGACTTGTCTCACTCAGGTCAGGGAAGGAAAAAAGTCTTGAAAGACCTGATCTAAGCCATCATTTGTGTATCTAACTCTCAGAAATGCAATTTTGCTGCCAAGTACCACTCAGTCACAAAGATTTCACCAGCCAGGCCCAAACAATGGTCTCCTGTCAGCCTGATCAAACACTGGTTGGAAAAAGCAGCCAGGGTGTTTTCAGGACTTAGAAACAGGCTTTGGTCCAGTGCAGTTAGTGGCCACATGGTGTACAAGTACGCATACAAGTACACACTCATAAAGGTGGTCGCATACAAGTACCACACACACAAATCCATATAGAAAGTATCTGCGTCAGACATTAAATCGTCAATGTTCAATCAATCAATCAATCAAATGTTACTTATATAGCACCTTACAACACCAAAGGCTGCACAAAATGAGATAAAAACAATAAAAAACTATTAACAATTATAAAACAAAGATGACAGAAGATATAAAACCATAGCACCAACATAAATAAGACATGCTTGCCTAAATAAATATGTTTTTAACTGCTTGATTCAAGATTATTATTATTATTTAATTTTATTTATTTCTTAATGCAAGCAACAACAACAAAAATCTGCCAATGGAACTTAAAATATCTTGGTAAGATTTCTGGAAATATGATTGTCACCTGCCTCTTGAGGCCTTTTTTTAGGCGTGCACCAGCCTCCGTACTTTGTTTTTTCAATTATTTATTGCAAAAAACGATTCAGTTCCAATATCTCAGTGAAAAGTTCCTCTTTAGATGATGATGTCTTATTTTAAGTGTGAGGAGATATTTGGACTAGAAATAAAGAAAAATACACTTGGTAAGATTTTGATTATTTTCCAGGGCATAGTTACTGCTACCAACTGAAAAGAAAGTAGGTTTTTATTACTTATTAATATAAACTATGTTACAGGAAAAAGTATTCGAGGACAAAGACAACGCTGCGGTGCGTTTTGGACAACCTTCAGTCCATGAAGCTGGAAAAACAGATTTATTTCAGTTCTTGGCAATCTAGGCTTTTTGTTTTACTCATTTTTCATCCCACAATAGTATAAACCACAAATAAACCACATATTTTGACCTCTGTTTTCCTCATTTTTGTCACTCAGTGGGGAACGATAAACGGTCGTAACCATGTAATTAAGCTCCATCAATCGATGCCATTTAATCGTTTAACTACTTGGATGCTATGGTTTTCATCAGTGGTTTCCAACAGTTTTTGTCTCTGATCCCATTTTAACATCACAAATTTCGGGTGACCCCAGATATTCAAAACAGAGGGATTTTTTTTGTCTAAAATTAATTTGTTTTTGATTATGTAATAGTTTGCTATAAAGGTTGATTTTAGATTTAAGGGTATATAATGTATATTATTAAGGATGGTGGCAAAAAAAAAAGCCAAGTATAGTACATTTAATTCTCACAAAGGGAGAATTAAATGTTCCTTGGTCATTACATGTACAGTCAGACCATCTTGTATTTACTGGTTGACAATACTGAACAAACAATAACTACAACTATAAATTATGAAAGAGCTGTAGCATCTGAAACTGACCACAATGAGTATTTGACAGATAAAACAGTACCACAGTTCTTCGGTTTCATACTCACAGTTTGTCACGTCTCTTAAGGCTTATAGCATCGTCAGGTGAATGATGGTCTGACCCTCCAACTGATGTTTCAATAAAGTTTTTTTTTCTTAAAGCACTGTAGTTCTTCAACTTTCCTCTGAACACACAGTAAGAACTAGGAAGAAAATATAAAACAAATGTGAGACTTAAAATATGGCAGTAACATTTAATCATCACAATTAAATACAATTTACTGAAAATTAAAGGTTAAATCTTAAAGTGATTTAACGTCACTATTCAAATAAATTTAGGGAAGGACTATGTAGGTCCTCAGACTGTAATAATTTCCTGAAAATGTAATGCATTATCATAGGCAGTATTGTTAAGTGGTGTCGACGAAGGTTATTGTACTACTTTCGAGTTGTGGATGTTGAACAGTCTGACAGCAGTTGGTAAGAATGACCTGCGGTAGCGCTCCTTTTTACACTGTGAGTTTAACAGTCTGCTGCTGAAGGAGCTGCTTAGGGCCTCCACAGTGTCGTGTGGGGGTGGGGGGGGTGGTCCATGATTGATGTCAGCTTGGCTACATCCTTCTCTCACCCACCTTCTCGATGGATTCCAGAGCAGTCCAGGAGTGAGCCAGCCCTTCTGACCAGTCTGTTCAGTTTCTTCCTGTCCCTCTCTGGGCTTCCACACCCCCAGCAGACCACAGCGTAAAAGATCGCTGATGCCACCACAGTCATGAAATGTCCTGAGCAGTGTCCTGCACACTCCAAAGGACATCAGTCTCCTTAATAGATGGAGACGGCGTTGGCACTTCCTGTACAGGGTGTCTGTGTTTATGGACCAGTCCAGTGTTGGGTGAGATTATTGTTATCAGTGCGTGTGTCTATGTGTTTTACATTATTGATCCATTATTCATTTGTTCATACATTCTCTGGTGGGATTACTAATTATTACATTATTGGGATTTATTACCCTGCCCCAAAAGGGGAGAGGGGTATTGTTTATGGTTCGGTTTGTCTGTCAGCAGCTTTACACAAAAACTACTGGACCAATTTCCATGAATTTTTTAGGAAATGTACAAGGTGCTCCAGAATAGAGCCATTAAAATTTGTAGGTCAAAGGTCACAGCTACCAAAAATGTGTTTTCATAATGATAGGAGATAGGGCCAATCAGGTAAAATTTGTATAAAGGGGGTTAGGGTTTGTTGTGCCAGGCACCATTTGTTACATTTTTCAATTGAGTTAAGTGCAAATTGTATTACATTTTCAGGAACTTATTAGACCCCTTTCAACTGTTTTGAACAATTACTAACAATCCACAATAGAGTGCATTAAGGTAATACACCATAAATCACACACCAAAAAAAATCGTATTTTGCATAAAAAAAATATACACTGAAGAGCTTCCCCTCACATTCAAATTTACTGCCGTTTCTGCAAAAATACATCTTACAACTTAAACATGATGTCCTCTTTACACCAATCTTAGCCAAATAGCAATAACAGAATGTGGCTAATATGTTTTAGCTAACTCACGCATACAGGCTAACTTAACACAAACTGAGAAAACGTTGAAGAAAAAACGTATTATAATGTGACTTAATGTTTCACACAAATGACATAAATACTGACAAACACATGAACTTTTTCAACCAGGTTCTAAGTAAACAAAGCAGAGATTTTCTTTCATGTCGAACAAACATTTGTCTACATTTACCTGCAGCATTTACTGTGGGAAACGTCTTTTTTTTTTTACTTCCTACCGCATTTCCGCCGTCAAAATAAAAGCATCTTCAAACTAAAAGCACTTTTTAAAAAATAATTTAACCCAAAGTGACCAATTCAATATAGATCACAGGAAAACCTAAATGAATTGAACATCATTATATTTAATGTCCTTTATATATACTAGTGAAAAATGAGGACAACACAGCACATTACAAAAAGGTTCTTTGATTCTTCACCACTCTCAATTATTGAGACAGCAAAGTATCTTCAAAATAAAACCATTCATTTTTTTTAATTTAACACATTGAGACAAAATCAACATAAATCACACCAAAACCTTAATGAACTGCACAACATTATATGTTAGGCCCTTTATGTGGATTGTGGTTGTCTGTCAAATCACCATATACAGTATTTTTTATTAATATGTTTTGTTTTGGGTTTTTTAATCAATTGCTGGAAATTTCAATTGTCAACTCCACATGGAGTCCCAGCCCCAAGGATGAAAAACACTGGTTTAAGTTGCTCTAGTGTTACAAAAATAAATAAATACATACATACATAAAATAAAAAATAATGTTTTTGGTTTTTGTCATATTGTTCCACCTGATTTTATGAGAATGAGGACAAAAGAGTATTTCCCATCATGCACCATGGTCATGGAATAATCTTCAAGTAACTGTTAAACAACAAACATTAATTCCTGTCAGTGATTTTAAAAGTATGATGGAGAATGCAATGAAGGAGGAATGTCACCATTTATTTTGATGCCATTATGGTTGAATGTTGTGTTTTATTGTTTCATTGTGTATCATACAAAAGAGATTTCTGATCTCAATGGGACTTCCTGGTTAAATAAAGGTTAAAATAAACAGGTGGGTAGATGATTTGGAGGAATCCTGCATCTTCTTTATCTGATGTACGATGATGAAAAAGCATTATGATAACCGTGTCGACCTCAGAGTAAAGGCACAGCAGATGGTAGACCATGTGGCATCAGTATTTATTTACATGGTCAAGTTCAATTCCCCATGCAGTCCACTAACCCGCCCCCTCTGTAAAACTTATCCCACTAAATGTGATGCTGAGTGACACTGTGATCCTTTTTCTTCAGGGTCTGCCAATAATTCCGACAACAAACTATAGCAGTCTGGATCAAAGCTCCACACTTTCTCATGCTGTGAAAATTGTTTTGCAATTGGTTTCTATCTCCTCGCCAGAGCTGCTCATACAAGTCAAGACAAGTGTGAAACAAAGACCGCATGATTTGAGATATTATGATTAATGATATTCAACAGTTGTGTTATTGTGTGCAATCACGGTAATACCAGCTGTTAAGAGTGATTAGATTCCTGCGGCTACTTTTTGTAGACAAAACAGGCCCCGGTTCTGTCAAAGTCAGTATGAAGAGGCTGAAGAATCACTGCTCCTGTTTCATTTGCCTTTCATTCGACCCACTAAACTAAAACGATGGTTTGTGAGATTTTCCTTTTTTTTTTTTTTTATGCTAAAGTATGACTTTGTGACATCTGAGAGAAGAAATAACATCTATCTGCTTGCACACTCATTTTTTAAATAAAAAAAAATATATATTTATTGCTTCACATGCATTTCTTAAGTGGTTACAGTTTTTCATATATACAATGTACATTCATTTCAATTTACACATGGATCGAAATCTTATTTTCACAAGTCTGTATCTCTAATGCATCTGTTTTTAAACCATCAATGGCCAAAAAGGTTGAAATAAAATAAGGAGCGTGAAGTGTTGCCGGCCACAACAAATCCCACCCCTCGTAAACATTTTAGCTCTTAGTGGACATGTCCCTCTAACTATACGTTTGACCTTTCAAGGTCAAAGGTCATGACATCATTTTGAAGCCCATACCAAATTTCCTATCTATCAATAACAGTAACTAAGTCTCTATCTCTACTGGTTTTTCTGTTGTAGTCTAGTTTCGTTTTTTCAGTATTGATCCAGTGACCCCTGACCTTTTGGGTCAAAAATAGGTCAAAATCTATACACACAAGATGCTGAACTAAAAGACCAGCATTTTGGTGCTTACTAGTAGTATGTAGGATGAAGAGTTCAAAAGTCTCGTCATCTGAACCCGCTTTATCCTCACTAGGGTCACAGGGGTCACTGGGTGCCTAATCCAGCTATAATGGGTGAAGGTGGGGTACACCCTTTATGAGTCTCCAGTTCATCTCAGGGCTGAACATATATAGACAAACAATCACTCTCACATTCACACCTATGGACAATTTAGATTAACCAGTTAACCTATCAGTGCATGTGTTTGGATGGTGGGAGGAAACTGGAGAAAACCCACATAGACACGAGGAGAACATGTAAACTCCACACAGAAAGGTCTGGTGTGGGAATAGAACCAGGGACCTTCTGTCTGTGAGGCACAAGTGCTAACCACTGCACCACTGAGTTCAAAAGTTATATCCAAAATTCTATTTTGATCTTTATGATCACCTTGACCTTTGACCTAGAGTCTTCAAATTTGTCCTTCAAGGTTCTGAAGTCAATGCAAATTAACAGTGAGAGCAAAAATAAGCTATATGTAAAACTGAGTATACAGAAATGAAAAGGAAATTCCTGATTTGTCTCATCTCTGATCATTGTGAAAACAGATTTTTGAGACCTTAAACTTTGACCTACATCCACCAAAATGACCACCTCACACCATTCCTGAAAATTTAACAGAAATTGTTCTTGATGTTTTTGCGTACGTATAGTTGCTGAAAAACAAACAAACAAACAGACAAAACAATTCACTTTGCCTCAAAGAAAAAAAAAACCCCCACACATCTGGTCATCTTTGAGAGTGACCGTGTCCCGATGAATGTTCATTTATATAAAACAAAGACATGCTTCTGGATTATTATCATTAATTGAACCCATTTTTCCCAAAAAACTTCCAGAACTTGCAGCGATTTTCTCCATTTTGTAGCACACTGGGTTTGTCAGTGTGGTTGCTGCACTTTTTCCACACAGCAAAGAACCAATGTTAGCAAAACACCTCATCCACTTACCCATCACTGTCAGATGAAGCATCCCATCATGCTTTATCATCTGCGGTTCGGAGGCCTTTACCCACCCTGTGCACTGTGCATGGCTCTCCACGGCTTATCTGCTGTATTTATCCATGGCTGATCCGCTGTAGCTCTGCCTGGAAGCTGTAGCCTAGTCAGGAATTCAGAGTTGTGACAAGGTTTACGTTGGCCCAACTGCCTGAAACTGGAGCTGAGCACCGCGTTGCAGTCAAATAAATCATCTAAAGAGAGGGATGGTGCAAAGAAAGAACAAACAAATAGCTTTTTAAAAACAGTGTTCGGAGCAAAAAAAAAAAAAAATTCTGGCAAAAAGGAAAATGTGGAGAGAGAGTTTGAAAGGCAGAAGGATATGACGGCACTGAAACGGATATGGTACACAACTGTCAGGTATCCCTTTAAGTGAATTTATAGGAAAGCCTTAAGTTAGAGATCGCATTCTTCTGTGTCATTATGTGGTCGGCGGTTTCATTCATACCTTCGAGCTGTATAACACCACCCTGTACGACAGCCAATCTGCTAAGGTTTAAACAATGGCTGATTTTCTGAGAATCATCAAGTAGAAAAGGTTTCAGGGGAAGGAAGAGACAAAATGACACGCACACAAAAACAGTAGTGATGCGAGAGATATAAAGTAGACCAGGAGTGTCAAACTCATTTTAGTTCAGGGGCCATATTCAGCTAAATTTGATTTGAAGTGGGATGAACCAGGAAAAAAACAAAATAATATAAACAACATATAAATAATGTCAATTCCAAACCTTTGTCTCTGTTTTAGTGTGAAAAAAGTACAATTTCATAATAAAAAAAAACAAATATTAGGCTTTAGTTGATCATTTACACATATGTATTCTTACTTACAAATAACCAAAATATTAAGTAATAGGTGGAATATTATTACATTTGTACTTAGTTTCTTCATACATTTCCAATTTTTCTTATTTGTTCTGATTATTGAGATTTTTCTGTGAAATTATACTTTATTTTAGTGTCACTTAATAAAAAAAAAAATCTATTTACAAATATATTTTTGTGAATATATGAGATACAATTAGTCTGAATGTGAACCATGAACCAAAAGAATTGAAATCTTCGTGTAATTTTTGCATTTCATAAATTCATCCAAAGGGCCCGACTGGACCCTTAGGCGGGCCGGATTTGGCCCCCGGACCGCATGTTTGACAGCTCTGAAGTAGAAGTAATCAGGGATGCAGATGTGGTTTTGTATTTAAAAAAAGAGTGTGTATGTACAATGAAGAAAAAAGGAAAAAGAGCGTCAGAAAACTGATGTAAGGGTTGAAATAGAAAAAAAAAAAAAAGGCGAGAGGTGAAGAAGACAGAAGAAGAAGAAGAGGGAAGGTGAAGGATTGCAGATGACAGAGCAGAACCCAGGAGGCTGTTGTAACAGCACCACGGCTGATTGGAGCAAATTGCTCTTTACTTTTCCAATCACTCGGGATGTGAATGATTCCTCTGGACTGCAGCCATTAAAGAGCCACTACAGCGTTTAGAAAACCTCCCTCAGCTTTTGTTATCGACACTGAAGTGTGAAATAAAAAATAAAAATAAATGGTCAAATATATTTCAGAGCTGTGAGTTAATGTGGAAATAATCTGGAAAAAGTGCAAAGAGCTTGAAGGTTAAAATAAGGGTTAAATAACAGCCCACGTCTTCTACATGTTTTAGTCCAAAAAAACTAGTGGTAATTTTATTTTCATGGTAAATTCAATGAGTGCTGTCAAATAATAAACATTTTTAGGGGTTTTAAATTAAAGGCCTTAATGCAGATTAATCCATCATCATGTTTTAATCATGATTAATCAAAAAGAATCCAAAGCAACCATGTAATTAATCTGATCAAAAATGTTAACGCAATTAAATGGAACAGTTGAAGTTAATTGCATATATATTAATTTTTTGCATATGTTTTGGATATTTCATCACATTTGTGTGTGTGTGTGTGTGTGTGTGGGTGGGCGGGTGGGGGGGTATTTTAGAAGAGTTTTTCAATATGTTTTGGATTTTTCATCGCTTTTTGTGTTTGTGTATTTCTTGTAAGAATTTCACTGGATTTTTGCCTATTTTGTATAGATTTTTCTCTGCAAATTTGGTCTTTCTTTGTGTATTTTTTTGTACTTTGTGGACGTGGTAACTTTAAGTAAAAAAACAACAACAAAAAAACAGAAAACAGTTGACCGACATAAAGTGCTTTAATCATGATTAACATCACATGTAATCCAAAGCAACACTGTGATTAATCTGATTAAAAATGTTAAGATTGACAGCACAAAAAGATTTTAACCAGATTAAACCACAGGGTTCCTTTGGATTAATTTTGATTAATCACAATTAAATACCATTCCTTTTTAATCTAAATCTAATCTAATTTTAAAAACTCCAAACAGACTCATGAAAGAACAGAATATATATTTGGACTTAATGGAAATTCATCATCAGAATCACTGACTAACGTACACTTCACCTTTATTTTTTTATTTTTAAACTGGAAGCGTAGTGTCTAATACTTTTTATGAGTGGACTGTTTTTGTCTGTCTTGGTTTTTTTGTACTCAAATGTAGTGCTGTTTGTCATCTTCCTTTTTTTTTTTTTTTACAACGCTAACTGGAACAAACTGCCTGAAGTGTGTTGACAGAAACGTTGAGTCATAATAGGTTAATTGCATTAACATTTGGAATCATATTAATCATGATGATGGCTTAATATGTGTTAATAAATTAATGTTGACAGCCCTAAAATTAATACAAAACAAAAAATGAAAAACAAGGGATTTTTTTCTGATCAAAATAGATTTTTATTTATTTTTTTGTATTGGAGTCAGCATTTCTTAATTTAGACAAGATTATACAGTAATTGTTTCCAGATCTTATGATGATGCTTTGACTCAGAATGATGTAATATCTCACATTACACTGAAAAAATTCAAACATGGAATCAACTTAAAAATACTTCTTTAAATAGGTCACACATAAAAAAAAACATCTAGTTGAGTCAATCAAATCAAATGAAATTAAAATAACCCTAACCTTATGCAATTCAATTTGGTTCACTCAACTACATTTTTTTTTATATGTGACCATAAAAGGTCAACATTATGAGAATTGTGAGATAAAAATTCATAATTATGAGATAAAGTCAAAATTATGAGATAAAGTCAAAATTATGAGATAAAAAGTCAAAATCATGACATAAAAAGTTAAAAGTATGAGATAAAAAGTCATAATTATGAGATAAAAAGTCAGAATTATGAGATAAAGTCAAAATTATGAGATAAAAAGTCAAAATCATGAGATAAAAAGTGTAAACTATGAGATAAAAAGTAAAAATCATGAGAAAAAAACAAAATTATGAGATAAAAAGTCAAAATTATTGGATAAAAAATCAAAATCATCAGATATAAAGTCTAAATCATAAGATTAAAAAGTCAAAATTCTGAGATAAAAAGTCTACATCATGAGATAAAAAGTCAAAATTGAAGAAGAATTCAATGTTTAACTTTTTTCAGTGTAGTGTCTGAAGAACTTGCTTTAAAACTCAATCTTTGACAGTAAATGCTGCTCGGTTTATTTGCACATATGAGTGACGGTTTAAAAACAGCTGTATTTATCATAGCTTCATTCATTCTTCTTCTCCAGTGAGTAAAACACTCCTCTACAATGTCCAAACAAAGGTTGATTTTTCAGAGTAAACGTCTTCTGATGAGGGTCCACAGAGACGGAGACAGACAGTTTAAGTGTTTCCAAACTCCACTCACCCCACACCATGGGGAAGTGACCCCACTTTCTAGTTGTGATATAATCCAGCCACACTGTTCACTGAAGGACTTTAAATAAAACAAGAGCTAGAAGAGGAAAGCGGTCACATAATTAAATAAATATAGCCAAAGGAAACAGTGAGCAGGTGTTTTTTAAGCCTGAAGAGACACGATGAAACCACATAAGGTTCTATCCATACAATACAATATTTAAAAATATACCACAGCTTCTTTATCAGATGGGTTTTTGAATCAACATTTATACATGATTACACAAGGTGACAAAGTAAATGCACAATACCCTGCATTTTTGTTGATATTGTGGTTTGTTGTTTTTTTTTTTTTAAATAATTATTATTGATCATTTTCATTTATACTTATAAAATCAAACAATATGAAACTTCAATTCACCAGAAATGAATAAAATAATAATAATAAAATAAAATAATAGAGGTGGACGTAACTAAGTAAAAGTACTTCCTTTAGTGTTCTTAAGTAGTTTTTTTTTATGCATCTGTACTTGAGTATTTATTTTTCTGGCCATTTTTGAAAAAAATTGTAAATCAGAAATTGTGATTTACTACATCACAATTTTGACTTTTTATCTCATAATTATCCATTTATCTCATAATTGACCTTTTTTTTAATCATAATTTTTTTTAAACTTCCCTCATAATTCTGAATTTTTACTCTAAATTTTGACATTTTAATTTGATAATTTTGACTTTTTGATCAATTATTTGATAATAATAATTATTATTATTTTTAAATCTCCTATTTGTGACTTTTGAATTTTTCCTAAATGTCCATACTGTCCATACCTACTAAAACAAGTACCATGACCCAATAAGACTGAATTTTAAAGACTTTATTTTTGGATATTTTTGACATTTTTCAGTTTTTTCCTCAATAAATCAGAATTATTTTATCCATAGCAAAAAACTAAAATAAACAGTTTTACTTTTTACTTTGTTCCAATTGAGAAATTGTAAGTTTTTACTTTTACTTCAGTAAAGAAGTTGAATCAGTACTTCTACTTTTACCAGAGTATTTTTTTACACCAGTAGCTGTACTTCTACTTAAGTACAGAATGTGAGTACTTTGACCACCTCTGATGTATGCTAACCATACCGTACCATACCGTACCGTACCGTACCATACCATACCGTACCGTACCGTACCGTACCGTACCATACCATACCATACCATACCATACCATACCATACCGTACCGTACCGTACCGTACCGTACCGTACCGTACCGTACCATACCATACCGTACCGTACCGTACCATACCATACCATACCATACCGTACCGTACCGTACCATACCGTACCGTACCGTACCGTACCATACCATACCGTACCGTACTGTACCGTACCATACCGTACCGTACTGTACCATACCATACCATACCATACCGTACCGTACCGTACCGTACCGTACCGTACCATACCGTACCGTACCGTACCGTACCATACCATACCATACCGTACCGTACCGTACTGTACCATACCGTACCGTACCATCTTTATTCATAAAAGTGCTTTAAAACAGACACAGCTGATCCAAAGCGCACACTATAAGACAACAGAAAATCATAAAACACAAAACAGAGAAAGGAGAACAAGGCAATAAAATAAGTCTAAAAATAGAACTAGAAAATACAAAGTACTAAAACTACACAGATAAAAAAATGATCATACAATAAAAGTAAATAAACTAAAATCGATGAGTCACTGAGTCGAAGGTCAGGGACTAAAAATGTGTTTTAAGACGAGTTTTAAAATAAAGCTAATAGCTAACACTATTAGCTTCTACCGCTAACACACAAAAATAAAAGTATTAAGCAACACAAAGTGCCTCAGCTGACAATAAACAGTGATTTAACATCTTAATATATAACATTACTTACAAATATTTTTTTATGATGTGATAGCATATGATTTATTTATCTTTCATTTATTTTTCTTCTTGTATTGTTTGTTTTTATTTACTTAGAAAACAGGTTTTGGGTTGAAATGAGGACATAACTGAAAATATGTGACAAAAAAATGTACCAGAATGGAACTGAAATTCAATGATAATATGTAAATTAGTAAACTAAAACGTTAGACTTTTTTTTTTTTAGTGTATTTGATGCTATAATGTGAGCAAAGATTTTTCAGAGTAAAGACGAGTAAAGATGAATGTAATGTTTGGGTATAACCATGTCACAGCCTTGGGGTCTTTAAATGGAGACTCATGGGAAAAGCCACTGGATAAATAATTATTTAGGCAAAAATATTAGTTTCATCACAATCACACCATCTCTGAGATAACCTTAAACATTTGATCCATGGACGAGCACATGGTGATGCCATCTGATCAGATCTGATGTGAAGTTATGGATCATTTTGAGAGACATGCGACAGTTTTAGGATTTTTATTTTCTGTCATGGAGTCAAACTATGTTAATAATGTTTGAACACCCCATGGATTTGTAATATATCACATTAAAACTCCTTCTTAAATCACTGATATGTGCCCAGTATTGTTCCCTTCTTCAAACACACATGCTCCTTCTGCACATGCTCAGTTGTGTCCAGGTCAAAGCAGAAAAACATCATGCTTAAGGCTTAGAATAACTAGCCACATTATACTATCATTAATAATTAAATGGGCCAGATTGAAATTTCATCGTTAGTTCTAGGTATATTTGAGATATATAATTGTATATATATTTTTTTTATTTGTTGTTAAAACCATAGTAAAATCACTAAACTCTCTAAACAGTGTCATAAATCTTTCACATCAGAGTTCAATAATCCATTTTGTTGAACCACAGACTAATTATCAGAAGCACAAGGAGAACATTCAAACAAAGGCAAGTGATAAATATGCTTAAAGCTTAGAATAATTAGCCACAGGTTATCCATTATACTGTCATTAATAGTTAAATGGGCCAGATTGACATTTATCTTATATTTGGTGTATATAACTTAACTTTTTTTTTTTTTAAATTTATTGTCAAAGTCAACAGTAAAATCATTAAAATCACCAAACAGTGTCATAAATCTCTCCCATCAGAGTTCAATAATCCATTTTGTTGAACCACAGACTAATTATTAGAAGTATAAGAAGAACATTCAAACAAAGGCAAGTGATAAATATGCTTAAAGCTTAGAATAATTAGCCACAGGTTATCCATTATACTGTCATTAATAGATTGAAATTTCATCTTTAGTTTGAAATGTTTGGTATGAAAGCAGTAGAATATCAGTTGACCTTTCACTGAGTTGTGTCGCTCTATTGTTACCATAGTTACGCCTGTCAACTTTTGGCACTCGGCTTCACGCCTCTAGAACATTTTCACTGATATTAAACACGTTCCAAAGGAAACGAAATACAAGTATCTACAATAATGGTTATTAAATAGCAGAGTGAGACTCACAAAAACTCTGAGGCAAAACACTAGCTAATGTTAGCACCGTTAGCATGCAGCTGTTAGCAAGCAAAGACAGTGAAGCATTTCTGTTTCATATTAACATTTACATTAGTTAATTATGTGAAAGTTAAGACTGAATATGTCTTACATTTTATTTTCAACCAGTGTTTCATTCTTGTTAATCCCTAGTATATTTAGAAAAGAAGACTTTTTTTCTATACAGGACCTTAAATTGCATAGTAGCCTACTTGTACTTTCCTATATAATTTATTTATATATTTTTTTAAATTAAGTCCATTCCACAAAACTACTCCACAGATTGAAATGCACATGGTTTTAAGTTTAGTACGAGCATAATACTATTTAATTTTCCCCTCTTAAATAATTATAACCTACTCTTTCATGTAAATGCTAATGCTAACTACTAGCTAACACAATATTTTACAGGTAGAAGATACATGCTACATTAACCTCCACAGTGGTTCCACTAACTTCTTGTTCCTCCAGTGAGTGATGGTGTAGTCGGGGTTGGGGAACGTCGTTCCATCAACTACAGTCAACTTTTTAAAACATATTTTCAATTTTCAAAGGTGTCAAAAGTACTCCCATTCTGTATGCTACTTAAATAGAAGTAGTTTCAACTTCTTTACTTAAGTGAAAGTACAAAAGTACAACTTTTCAATTGTAATAAAGTAAAAAGGTAAAAAAAATAAAAAGTAAAACTGCATATTTTGCCATGATTGAAATAATACTTAACTAGGAAAAAAATCAAAAAAAAATTTCAAAAGTATCCAAAAATAAAATCCTTAAAAAGTTACTGTGTAGAAAATGTATTTGATTGGAATCACAGTATTCAGTTTTGTGGATATGGCCAGGAAATTTAGGAAAAATGGGGGAAATGTAACAATTGAGATAAAAAAGGGATTAAGGGATGAAAAAAAAATCATAAATATGAGATAAGAAATGACTAATTATGAGAAAAAAACTTGTAATTACGAGATAAAAAGTCAAAATTATAATAAAAAAATCTACCTATCTATCTATCATTAAGATAATTGGCATACTGACAGAGGTGTTTTGCCTCCAGTTAAGCTCCGCCCCCCAACATACATACAAATTGTGAAAGGGTCGAGTCATGGTTCCTAACATATGATTGGACAGTAGTCAATTGGGGGAGGGGCTTCTGTAGATCTGAGAATCCTTCTACCACTTATTTACGCAAATTGAAGCTGAATATGATTATAGCTCTTGTGTGTGTAGTACTTAGTATGAGGTTTTGGATGGATCCATACTATCTATTAATACTTAAACCAGACCAAGACGTATTTTCCTCTAACCCACGCCAAAGTATTGTTATTGTTAAAACCTTAAAATCTACCAGAGTTTGGATACAAACTCAAATCTCTGGAGGCAAAGCCCTGGATTTTGTAGAGGAGTAAAATGAGTAGCAGATCCATCAATGACAAATTATTACCCTGCATAAAATCAATGTAATGATTACATTTGGAGGAAAATATAATGCTGGCAGTACATTTATAGCAAAAATACATCTTTATTTCCACATAGTTGTACAAGAATAAGACATGTGTGATGATAAGACATAAGAAACAGAGGGATTTCTTTAGTTGTTCCTTTAGTTTCTTGTATGAAATGAGTGTTATGATAAGTTTGACTCCACATTCTACTCATTCTAATCATGTTTTTCCTCACATAGTGTTCTGACAGAAGTACCAGCCCACAGAAAAGAAAAAAAAGAAGAAGAAAAGTGCCTTAAACCTTGTACATTGTACTCAATTAAATATCATTACATGTGTGTAACCAATAAAAGTTAATAGAAAGTGTCATTAACTCAGTGTGCAGCTCACTGACTGTGGTTTTGAGTCTGACTGCGCTCCCACTGCTGTAAACTCAATTCAAGGTCACGATTTGCAGGCAGCGTTTTTCAAGCATTGGAATGTGGCTGCAGAGACTGAGCTGCAATCACAAACATCATCTCCATTTACCCAGAGTAGCTGCTGTGTCCGCTCAGGAACAGATTGATAGTCGATTAATCAAATAAATTACTTTTGTGGATCATAGATCGCCTCAGTCGTTGGGTCAGAAAATAAAACACACATTCTACCAGGATCACTGAAGGGAAATGTCTTCCCTTTGCAACATAAAAGCATCCTTTTGCAAAGTCAGACGGTCCCGTTTCTATATAAATCATATTTCTCTAGAGCACAGGTGTCAAACCCCGGTCCTCGAGGGCCGGTGTCCTGCATGTTTTAGATGTTTCCCTCTTCCATGTGATTCAGTTTAACTCTTTAACTAACTCTATTTGTTACCTACTTTCCTATCTGCTCATTTGTTGTTGTTTTTTTTGTGTTCCGTTTTGTTTTTTGTATATATGTATATGTTTTAGTACTTCAATTATTTATTATTATTATTATTATTGTTATTATTTTTATTATTATAATAATTTTTGTACTATGCACTCTATTGCTATAAGATGAATTCAGGTTATTGGGAAAGTGAAGAAGGGGTAGGATTAAATAAGCTTATGCTTCATCCTACTCCTTTTCGGACATGTCATTGTGTATTATTATTATTATTATTGTTATTATTATTGTTGTTTTGATTATTGTTGCATTCTGCACATGTTCGAAATAAATCATTCAAATCAAAATCAAAAAGTAACTGGTAACATGAGTAAAGTAAGACACAAATGGCAGAAAATCAAAGAAAAATTAAAAAAATTAAAAGAACCAAAATGTAGGAAAATAAACACAATGAACAAAAAATAATAAATATTTACAAAATGACAAATAATGTGGAAATTTTTGGAAAAAAAAAAATTACTAAAGAAGAAAACTAGTATTGACATTTGGTCACAGCAATTAAAAAAAAAGGGGAAATACATTTTTTTTTTAAAAAAAAAACACCTTTTCCATGCACAAAATAAAGTAAAACTGTTGAATTTTTCTGAATGTTTAAACAAAATCATCCATTCAGAATGCATCAGCACTGACACTTAAAGAGTTAATAATCAGCTCCTCATCAGACTGATAATGATGCAATGGGAAACATCTAAAACATGCGGGACCCCAGCCCTCGAGGACCACAGTTTGACACCCCTGCTCTAGAGAATATTCAGCGATTCAAAATGGGGGAAAAAACTGATTTTTGTGCCATTTTTTGGGTCAAAATTCTAGTTTTCTTTATGTTTTTAAATTCGGAATTATTTATTCTGAAAAAATAATTCAGAATTATGGGGATTTCCTTTGTGTTTTCATGAAAATGTTAAAGGTTATTTCATTAATATTACTGTGTTCTCCATTATTATTGAATACATTGTGTGTTGGTTCTATTTTAAAAAAAAACATCCAGATTGTTTTGTTTTCAGCTGTTTTTTCACGGTAGAAAAATGACTTGAGGTCGAACAACAGAGTTTACCGCTACTTCTGCTCTCTCACAATGGTTTTCTAGTTGCATTTATTTGGTAATAATTATGAAGCAGCAGCTAGCCCAAATTAACATACCAAGTAATTTAGTAATAATAGTAATTTTCATCTGGAATTTGTTTTTCCTGGTCATCTTAAAGTGGAATTAACATTTATTCTGAATTAAACAGGAACACAATGTCACATGAAAATGAAAACAAAAGCCCAATGTAATTTAATGGCAGCCATCAGCAGTATATTACAACTTTAAAATAATACTCCATCAGCTTTATTTCAGAATCAAAGTCCAAAAGAAATTATTTAACATCTCCTCAGGACCACTTATGTGTTTGTATGTTACTGTCTGTTCTATGGTCACATGGTATATATACATATATATGGTTGAATTAAACATCCTGGAATGACACCATCACTAAAAAAAAACTATACTGCAAACAATCACTTCAGTCCTGACTCTGTAATGTTAGATGTCAACTAAAATATGATGTAAAAAATGATGTAAATGTAAAATGAGTTTTGTACAGTTGGAACATGGTGTCCTTTTATTACCCTGCCCCACATACAGTAGGAGAGGAAAGGAGTGCTGTTTTTGGTTCATTTTATTTTTTGTCAGTCTTTTTATTAGTAATTATTGGACTGATTTTCAAGGTACAAAGTGATCCAGAATAAATAAAATTTTGGTGAATGTAGGTCAAAGGCAACAATCACCAAAAATATAAAGCAAATCAGTAATTTCCTTTTTCATTCCTGTATATTCACTTTTACAAATAGTTTCTCTTTGCTCTCACTGTTGATGTGCATGAACTTCAGAACCTTGAACTATTCACTTTACAGACTTTGAATGAACACCACAAAGCTCATCCTTCAATTCTGCATCGTGTGTGCATAGATGTTGACCTAAGAAGTCAAAGGTCACTGTGTGAATACCTAAAAAACTAAATTGGATTAGAACACAAAAAGCAGTGAACATAAAGACTAAAGGTCCAGTCACACAGAGAAAACGCATAAATTACGCACAAATTACGAACAGATTTTCGATTCTGCGTCGTATGCTTAATAGGTCGGTGGATGTACGTCGAAGGTGGCTTGTGCGCGATTTTGAGTTTTGAACAGTTCAAAAATTTTCCAACAGTGTGCGTAATCCATGAGTTGACACGCACAGTTTATGCGTCGAGTATGCGTTGGCCGTCAGTGCTTATGGGTCAGAACTGGTTCGAAACCATGCACGTCAACATCAGTCCACTGACGCCCCACCTTCATATCACGCATAAACTACGCACATATGACGTTCATTCCACTGACGTCCACTGGCAATCACATACAAAACCGACAAATAACTGACATATCACTGATGGAAAACGCATAACTATGCACATCCGCAACTGACGCACGAATAACTTATGACTAACTGACGGAAAACTGATGAATCACTGACAACTCATGTATGATTCCTGACATATAAAAACCACAATTTTGGGCACTTTTGCCATTCCAGACCTTGCTTCCAAAGGGTCCATATCACTATGAACCACCGTATTTGCTTGAATGCGCCGACATGTGCGATATGTCAGTGATTCATCGGTGATTGTAAGTGATATGTCTGTGGTTCATAGGTGATTCGTCAGTGATTTCTAAGCCCTAAACCCCGAAAATGTGGTCATTTTGTCGACCATCAAACACGCCCAAACCCAATCTGTGCGTGATTGGAGAGTGATCGGCTGTGTGACTGGGCCATAAGGCTGTTTGGAATCACTCTTCATGTCAGCACTTTTAATGCTTCATTTGAGGACGTAAGTACATTTACACTTACAACAGTGGTTAACTGTAGTGCACTTCAAGTACCTGGATGGTGCACTGGTAAAAACAAAAAAGACAAAAAAAAAGGTGGACATTCGAATTAAAATATGTCTTTATCCACTGTTTGGATTCCAGGTTGAAGAAAGGCAGCTCTAATAGAATCAAAGTTCAACGAGGTAAAAGAGGGGGAAAAAAAGTCACTTTATTCCACAAGTGTTGCATTAAATTCAGTGTGTAAGCCGGAATGGAAATGAGGCTTGCAAGAGCTTTGACCTCCACTGTCGCAAGAGACTACCACAGAGCCAGAGTATGCTCAGTCTTTCTTTTTTTTTTTTTTAGTTTTCTTTTCACGCCGTTTCTCCTTCTAACTCGAAACATTCCACATTCGCTGCCGGCTACCAGAGAACAGAGGTCATTAATTGTGCTCTCGATTATAGGAACTCACCGCACACACATGTTCGCAGATGTTCACAGATGGGTTCGGCGTTCTCAAACGAACATGCGGCGCTAAAACCGTGATATACACACACACACTCACACACACACAGAACACAGTGATAGTAATTGAAAAGTGAGGTGAAAACAGGAAGAAAGTCTTAAAACTCTTCTCTCCTGAGTATCCTAAAACACTTTTATTGACTTTTATTGTGTATTTGGTTTAGCGTGTGCGTGCATTTCATTTTCTATGTTTTTTCCTGTGCAGTGTGTTCTGGCATTGTTGCATACCCGTGACACCATTTGGTTGTAAAATATGTACCAGAAGGGCACGGCATTGTTTGAGGGGTAAAGGAGAATGTTTCCCCGAGGATCATGGGATTGACAGAGGAGGCTGGCAGAGCGACTAAATTACAGAGAACGCTATGCAGACCTCATCCTGGGGTGCAAAAACATTCACAAAACAAATGATGGAGCAACATTTTGCATTTTATGAAACCACAGGCTGATGGCTACAGCCTGAAGGAAGCGCCTCCAGTTCATTTATTAGAATATGAAGAATGTTTTCCTGCGTGATGCCATGTCTTTCCATTTGGAAAATTATAGTTTTTTACCCTCCAAACAAATTTTCCGAGCTGTATTTTCATTATGTTTATGCTAAATACCCATGCACACATACGACCCCAAATAAAATGAATAGTTGGACCGTGTTGAAAATGCAAATTAACCCATAAAGACCCAGCGTAGCTTCTCTGGCATTTTCTAAACTCATTTGCCTCTATTTCTAACCTTTCTTTATTCATTCATCTACAGCAATTTTTTTATTTTTTTTTTATACATTTTTTTTAAGCTTCTGAACATCCAAATGGTTCATATCTGATGACCATAAAAATATGTTTTCTACACCAGGCAGGTGACAAGTGGTGCAGTGGTTAGCACATGTGCCTCACAGACAGAAGGTCCCTGGTTCAAAACCCACACCAGACCTCCCACCATCCAAACACATGCACCGATAGCTTAACTGGTTAATATAAATTGTCCATAGGTGTGAATGTGACAGTGATTGTTTGTCTATATATGTTCAGCCCTGAGATGAACTGGAGACTCATACAGGGTGTACCCCGCCTTCACCCATTGTAGCTGGATTTGACCCCTATGACCCTAGTAAAGTGGGTTCAGATGATGAGAGGACATAGGTTTCCATCTCATTCATTTCCAGTTTATTCAATTTGCTTCAGGTCAAAACTGGATAAAACAGGAAACGGTCGTTAAACACAAAGAGTAAAACTGAAAAGCTGCATCGTTATCAGTTTTTTCATTTTGGTTTTAGAAACAAATAATGAAGAAACAACTTGGATTAGGCCCCCTGTGACCCCTGTGACAATAAAGCGGGTTCAGGTGATGAGACAATATCCTTCTATCTATACACATGCACCCTCTCAAATGATGTCCAGTAGGAAATGATACAAATTCTGTGGAAAAAAAAGCGCCTTTCTTTGCAAATACAGTTAAGGTGCATTTAAATAAGTAAGTAAAGTTTATTTATAGAACACTTTTCACAGACACTAGTCACAAAGTACTGAACATAAAAGACATAAATCAACAAATTAGTAAAATAAGAAGAAGATACTGATAATAAACATCGCATTTGTGATTTGCGCACTTATGTGTGATTCTCATTTAGTGGTTAAATATGACATTAATCCTATATACAGCATTATTTTACTGTTGGGGAAAATGTGTTTTTTTCTTTCACACTAGATAATTTTAAAACATTCTGTTTTAATTTTACACTTTCTACACATTTTCTGGACAAATTGTCATTACCTAAATTAGTCACATTTCAAAATGAAAGCATTATTATTTTTTATTTTAAATTTGTTTGGCAATAGTGTAATGTTTTTCAGACTGTGTCAAAGGTCATTATTTAGCTAGGTCATAATAGCTGATGCTACAGTTAGTGCTGAGTCATCATATCACCACAATGCACTTTTGTCATTACCGCAATAGTTTCATGTTTCGTGAGAATCACCCTTTTTTCATTTTAATTTTACATTTAGTAAATATGGGTAAAGTTTGCACATATATCCAACATAAAAGCGACTCCTGTCTATAACGAAACACACCTCAGTTTTCAGTTTTCTCCGGCATGTTCCATACTGTTCTGGGTATTTCCTCTTCAGGACACACATCTGAAAAACTGTAAAACACTGCGTCTCGACCAATCACAGTGGACACATGTTAGCTCTCACAGGGGAGCCAGCCAATTAGAGTGGCCGGTAATGTGGCCCATATGAGCAGGGGCTTCTGGGTAGTCCCAGCAGGTGTCGCCTTGATTATGATCTGACACTCTTGTCAGCTGTTAACTAGAAGCATACCTGACACACACAAGTGGATTCAACAACAAACAGTGCGTTTCGGAGCCACTTCCACTTGTCTTTTCACTGACGTCAGATCAGAAAGATTGGAGTTTAATTCGACCACACACGTCTGTGACACATCACAAATAAACATATTCATGCTAATGTGAACCTGCTTGGTTTTTTTTGATCGCTTAAATTAACCCATAAAAACCCAAATATCCACCGACGTCCAAAATCATTCACAGATACACAGAGAGATGTATAAAGTACTGGACTAGAGGAGTGGAGTAAAAGTACAAGTACTACATTAAAAAACTGACTTGAGTAAAAGTTGAAGTGTTCTTCAAGCATCATACTCAAGTGAAAGTACTAAAGTATCTAAAGAAAATTGTACTTAAGTATTGCAAGTAGAAGTATGTAAAAAAAAAATTCTACTCAAGTAGTGAAAGTAAAAGTAGAAGTAAAATTACAAGTAGAAGTAATGAAAAAAATTCAACTTAAGTACTGAAAGTAAAAGTAAAATTTTAAAGTACTGCTTACAAACAAACTAACTCAAACACAGTACTCTTTTATCCTTCTGGGGGTGGAGTAATCATGATAAATTACTTAAAAATGTTTAAAAATGGACAAAAATTCATTTGGAAAGTGCCAGAAAAGTCACACTGGGGTTTTTTACAGGTTAACCATCAATCAGTCATAACATCCAGGAACACTAATGAAGAAAAGTTATCCATATTTTTCCATTTACATACATATAAAAGTAAAAGTTTGGTCAAATAAAGTTCCATCCACCATCACCGTACATTATAAATTCAGATTTTGACGATAAGTTTCACTCAATATTCAGCTGCTGTTGCTGTATATAATTAGAAAACAAATGTCTGCTATCACTTCTATGCAGCTGCAGTGATAACACACACTGCTCTGGAGTTTATTTACAAGAAAATGGATTGTGTGTTTTCCCCACATGGTTTCTACATAAGCTTTCTATTACACACAAGACATAATAATTCCTAGTGGTTTACGCCACACATGAAACATGAAATAATGACTTTGTTTAGATACAGTTTTTTCCATCTATTCTCACACTAGTGCAGAGTTGTCTACAAATATTGTTTGCTATACATGCCTGTATCTGTATCTGTTGTAAATGTGTTAAAATAAAAAAATAAAAATAAAAAAAATAAATAAAAAAGCTCAGTTTTGGATTTTTTGGGGTATTTTTGCCATGTTTTGCAAAATTAATACACGTGTATTAATTGTGTATTTAGTGGGTGGTTGTTTTGGGGCCACCTGCAAGAAATATTGGACATTTTACAGTTAATAAAACAACAAATACATATTTATACATATGTATAGTCAAGGGAAAAAATTATTACACCATCAAAAGTCATCAGAAAAATTATGTATTGAGGAATATGACAACTAAAGGCCAAGATGACCTGACATTAGTTTTGGTGATTTGGTTTTATCTTCAGATATAGTTTATAAAAATACAAATTTGATTTGAATGTAGTTGTAAAATATCAAAAATCAGCATTGAAGCAAAGGGTTTTTTTTTCCCTTGTATTGTATTTAGGGCTGTCAAATTATTAAAATTGGTAATCAAGTTAATCTCAGGGTTACTTTGGATTTATTTCAGTTAATTGTGATCAAAACAGTTTATGTCGGTCAAGTGTGTGTGTGTGGTGTCTGTATTTCCCACAAAATACACAAAAATACACCAAGAAAAAACAAAAATACAAAGAAAAAACATGATGAAAATCCACAAAAAAAAAAAAATAAAATAAAATAAATAACGCAAAAGCAATAAAAATTTCAAAACACTAACAATGTGATAAATTATCCAAAGCGTCAAAAATATGAACATATCTGCAGTTAACTTGATTATTCAACACATTCAACAGTTTCAACTAAACTGTTCCATTTAAATTAGTTAAAAAAATTTAATCAGATTAATTATGATGATGGATTAATTTGAGTTAAAGCATTAATTTTGACAAATCTATTTAGGGTTGTCAAATGATTAAAAGTTTTAATGAGATTAATCTCAGAGTTGCTTTATTTTAATTAATCTTGAATAAAACACTATGTTGGCCAAGTGGGATTTTTTTTTTTTACTCAAATTTCCAACAAAATACACAAAAATACAGTAAGAAAACACAAAAATGAAACAACAAAACAACTGTTCCATTTAAAAGAGTTAACATTTTTAATCAGATTAATTAATCAGTATTAATGCTTTCATTTTGATTGACATAATTGTATTGTATTCCATTCCATATATGTTTTACTGAGTGGGTCAGAATTAAATTTTGACATGAAAAAGCAATGATTTAAATCGTGACCTTACAAATATTAACAGAGTAGATGTTATCTGTCCATGCTCTCCCAAGGCATGAACCCAAACATAACCTCCTTCATTGTCAAATATTAAAAATACCTTTAAAAAAAACTCATGTGTGTAACGAGCTCCATATGACGGCAAGTGCATGTGAATATACACTGTATATATGTGGTGTTTTATTAACTGACAAAGATACGTATAAAACTCTATTTCAGTACGTTTCCTGTTCTTCATCTGACCTCGAGTAGCTGCGTACTTTTTATACTTTCTCGGTTGAATAAATAAAATACTGACCCAGAGCTGTGGTTTTCAGGGGTTGTGTCAAATATCAGATTCCACCGGGGAGAGCGTGTTTGTCATCTGGACCGATCACATGATCATTGTGTGATCTTTGACGTGGAAAGTTTCAAGCCAAACACAAACAAACTGCAGCTACGTGTTCTTTTGTTTTCAGCTTCAGTCCTTTCAGATCTATCTATAGAAGTGTATAACCCATGTCTGACGCCCCTTATCTGTAACTGAGGCCATATGATGCCATGGGGGAGGGTCAACCTCTACTGCCTGCTGCTCTCCTCTGAGGGAAGTTTGGTAAAGTCATCTATCCATGACATGACAGTCAGACCTCTTGCTGGGGTCGAAATCAAACACCCACATCTTATCTCTACTTCAGTACCCCCCCCCCCCTCCCACCCCTTAACGCTTCACTTTGATCCTCAAAAGGAAAGTAAAGGGTGTTGTTGAGGTGAATGACGACGATAAAAACAGAATACAGCTGTAAGGTAAATAAATAAAAACCTATTCATTCAGTCAGCCAGTTGGGTTCTCACATGTTTACCACACTGTAAAAAAAAAAAATGCTGTTGTTTTGGTGACATTTTACATTATGGATGTATATAAGGTGGTAATTTTGATGTAATTTCATGATAATAATACCTTTGTAACCGCTTATTACAAGTAACAGATCACTAAGAAGGTGGTAATTAGATGGTAATTTTGATTTGATTTTGAAGTTGGGGTTGTGGGGATGGTGGTAGGGGTGGTGAATGATAATTTTTTTTTGTTTGTTTTGTATTTGATAAAAAAAAAAGGGTAGAAAAAAAATATATAAAAATGTTATTCTTCTATCTGCTCCCTTCTATTCATGTAAAAATTTAAAACTGTTATACATTGTACACGTTGTGCATTGATAAGGTTTTCATGAATGGAACACATAAATGAATGAATGTAATTT
Source organism: Siphamia tubifer (assembly GCA_020466265.1). Taxonomy (NCBI): domain Eukaryota; kingdom Metazoa; phylum Chordata; class Actinopteri; order Kurtiformes; family Apogonidae; genus Siphamia; species Siphamia tubifer. Next base: position 8,232,981 of record CM035792.1, on the reverse strand, counting down.
CATGGTAATAATACCTATGTAACTGTTTATTACAAGTAACGGATCACTAATAAGGTGGTAATTCTTCAGTGAAACTCCGAAAAGGTAAGGAGGAAAAGTTTCTACAAAGTACAGATGCTGTGAAGCGATGTTTGTAATTAGGCTAAATAATTGTGTTTGTATTCTGTCTTATCAATCAATCAATCACTATTTTTGCATAGCCCTAAATCGCAACACAGGTTGTCTCGAAAGTTAAGTTAGAGTACGATGGCAATTAACAACAATAATTACAAGGACAAATAAATGGACAAATTAACAAATAACACAAGGAAAACAACAAACAAAAAGAAGCACAAACAATAAGAATAAAATAAAACTTAATTAAGATGGTACATGTAATGTGATCCCCAATGTTTCATATAAAAGCTTGATCAAAAAGAAACACTGAAACATTTCTGTAAAATATACAGTCTGTGCTTAAACAAGGGAAAAGCAGACAGTAACCATGGTAACCAATAACGGTTACCCAGCCTGTTCAAGTTAGCTATTGGCTATACATTAACTTGGCAGACTTAGCTAGCAGTAGTAGCAGCTATGTTAGCATGCAGTAAGCCAGTGTGTTAAAGATGAGCAAATTTCACACAATTTCACTATCTTGTCACAAGTTACATCAAATATTTACCATAGAATTACCACCTTATTAGCCATAAGATAGTGTTGTTTTTACGAACAAAAAAAAAACCCAAACAAAACTGGTATATTTACCAGAAATATACTGTAAAAAAAAAAAGCACAACAAATTAGATATGTTGACTTTACTTTGAAAAACTCATGGAAACCAGTAACTTCTAAGGAAACTAACTTACAACGTTTAAGTGTGTAAATTTAAAACTGGTACAGTCCTAAACAATGTAAGATAGTTTTCAGTTGCCTTAAAAGTTCTAAGTAACATCAACTTTACTAAATAACCAAAGTCAACCACAAACAGTGTGGTTCCAAAATGCTATTATATATATATATATATATATATATATATATATATATATATATATATATTGCAGATAGTTTAAAAAAAAAAGTAGAGCAGTGTAAAGAAACCTGCTGCACGATCCATAACATTAAAGTCTGTAATCAGCAGAAACATGAACACAGACAGATGAACACACTCACATGTTTACATACGGTCCTTCTGCTTGTGTTGGTAACACTTCCTAGACTGTGGCTCATGTAACACAAGCAGCTCTGAAATGGCTGTGATTAATGTTTGAATGTTACAATAATGTTGTTCTTGTGTCACTGATTGTATCTGGGATTACACAGAAACATGACTAATGTTTTATTTGGTATCCATGGCATCATACAACATGTGAAACAACAGCTCACCCCCCCCCCCAAAAAAACAAAACAAAAACAAAACACACACACACACACCCCACCACTAGCATCTAGCTCAAAACTCACCATTTCAGATTAAACGACCCATCATTAGTTTTAGCCTCTATGTGGGAACCTCGCTGCAGCTTCTATTGAAAAATTAAACAAGACTTGTGGCCTTCATTGTAAATAAGAATTTGTTCTTAATGACTGGCCTGGTTAATTAAATAAATAAATAAAAGTGTTTTATGATGTGTATTGATTAAAACATATAGTCCAGTACATTAAATGCCTGCTAACATTAAACTCTTCTCATTTTCCATTTTTTACAACTGTAGCCAAATCAGGGGGCGGGACTTAGGTAATGGTCAGCGCAGCAAAATTAGAAAGAGCAATGAAATTAGTTTAATAGGGAGCCTAAGTCTCCGCCCCTTCTGGTAGGTCCACTGGGCCTAAATTCAGAAACATTTAACATGAGAGTGGATAAGATAAGATAAGATAAGATAAGATACCTTTATTAGTCCCACAATGGGGAAAGTACAGTGTTACAACAGCTCCAGAGCAGGAATAGAAATAGAAATAGAAATAGAAAAGCAGTGCAAGATAAAAGAAAAGACTCAGTGCAAAATTTACAAAAAAAATAAAAAAAAAATAAAAATAAATAAATGAGGAGAAAATAATTATTTTCTGGTCCACTTTACTTTATGCCCTGAATAACACATGTGCTGTACTTCAATTAAAATCAGAACCAATGATGTGTGTTTGGAGTTTCTTTGCTACGTGTTTTGTGATTTATTAGCGTGTAAAAAAATGTAATTATTTGGACTCTGTTTGGACTACATATCAGACGTTGCCTTTCCCTAACCCGGAGTAGCTGCCACTTTCCACATGCCCCGATTTAAAGTGGTTTTCTCCACGTTTGATGCTCTTGCCTTCGTCCTGAAAGAAGGACGTGAAGCTCGCCAAAGTCACAGCCATTTTCAAAGAGATTGATGGTGAAGCTTGATGGTGACGTCATATTTGTGAGACGAACGTTGTAGTCCATTACTTACTCTCACATAAAACCTAACGTAACTTTTGATGCCTGTCCAAAGTGAGTGCTTTCTCAATGTGAAAATGTATCTTTAATATTCACAGACATCATATGTGAAAACCGTAGCATATTTCAAACGGGACCAGAAAATTACTTTTATCCCTCCATTGACTCGTGTTAATTTTTTTTTTTTTTTTTTTTAATGGCACTTAGGTCCCATTGCCCGGAAATAGAATCACGTCACTTAAGCTCCTTATATCTTTGTTGTTATATGTCAGAATAGTGTGAAACTTAAATCCACCATAGTAGTGGAAAGTCACCCTCCAAATTTTGGATCATTTGGTGGAGTGGTGCAGGTGTTAGGCGTCCCACAGCCAAACAGGACACACTACAGACAGAGATTTGTTGAATGACAAATAGATTATTATTATTATTATTATTATTATTATTATCATCTCATTTTTCTGAACCCGCTTTGGGTCACTGGGGGCCTATTCCAGCTAGAACAGGTGAAGGTGTGCTACACCCTGTATGTGTCTGCAGTTCATCGCAGGGCATATATAGAAAAACACTGTCACATTCACACCTATGGGCAATTTAGATTAACTAGTTAACCTATCAGTGCATGTGTTTGGATGGTGGGAGGAAACTGGAGAAAACCCACGCAGACACTGGTGTTAGAGTTGAACCAAGGTCCTTCTGCCTGTGAAGCATGAGTGCTAACCACTGCGTATTAATAATCATAATGAACAAGTGTCTTTAAACTTTAAAACTAAAAGAATGTGTGTGTATTCATACGCAGCAACAATAACTTCATCAAAACCAGAGCAGTCAGTATCAGATGCTCATTAATGATGTTTTCTACAGATTCCAGGTTTATAAGGTAATATGTTTGCAATAAAACTGTAATAAAACCATTGCACTTTTTGTTGTTAAGATGCTGAAATACAGAGGTGAGCTGCAGATTCAAAGAAAGACAGTGAGGAGTGAGTTCATGTGAAATTCATATATATTTTCTGTTCACAAAGAAAGGGACTTATTCACAGAATATAAGATTATTTCCTAGTTTACATCCTTTTAAAGACTGTACGAATGCCATAATATATACATGCGGTATGTGTACGTAATGTGTACAGCTAAAGCATTTTGGATGCCTTGAAAAGCGTCATAGAAACCTAGTACATCATCATTATTATTTATTATTATTATTATTATTATTATTATTATTATTATTATTATTATTTATTTCTGATCCACTAATTCTATCAATACATGTAAATTTTTATTGTAAAATACAGTTTTTCCTCTTTTCATGGTCATCAGATATTACCTATTTGGACATTTATTAGAGGCTCTGTAGTTACCATGGAAACACCATCATCTTCTAAAACACAGGTGTCAAACTCCAGTCCTGGAGGGTCAGTATCCTTCATATTTCCCTCTTCCATCACACCTGATCCAATTCATGAGGCTCATCATCCAGTTCTACAGACGCCTGATGATGAGGACATAGTTTCCAGGTGTGATGGAAGAGGGAAACATCTAAAACATGCAGGACACTGGCAGTGTGACACTCCTGTTCTAAAACATTGACTCACCAGTAAAACACATGGAGTTAGATTGATCATAGTTGGTTTATATTCAGTTAAACATATATTTGACTGGAAATGTCACATTTTCTTCAGTTTCCTGTGTTTTTGATACAATAACCCTAAATTTTAATTTGAGTTTTATAGATATCTATATGATCACTAAATTTAATACAGGAAAATTCCACCTTTTCACCTAAAAATGCAAAACATAGAGCATAATATTCAAGTAAAAAGTTAAATCTAAAGAAAAAACTATTTTTGATATTAATAGTAGTACTGGGTCTTTGTGGATTAAATACATCTTTAGCACTTGCAAATGAGAATGACAGTGTTTTTAATTAATCATATTTGAAGAGAAAGGGATTTTTATCCCCCCACAGAATGCAAGATGATACTAATTTACATTCATTTAAGATGTGTCGTTACCATGGAAACACTGTCATCTTCTAAAACATCGATTCACCAGTAAAACCCATGGAGTTGGATCAATCACAGCTGGTTTATATTCAGTTAAACATATATTTGACTCAAAAAGTCACATTTTCTTCAGTTTCCTGTGCTTTTGATATAATAACCCTAAACTTTAATTTGATTTTTATAGTAACTACATGATCACTAAATTTAATACAGGAACATTCCACAGTTTCACTTGAAAATGAAAAAGACAGAGCATAATATTTGAATAAAAAGGTGATAAATGACTGAAAAAAGTTAAATATAAAAAACAAACTATTTTTGAAATTAATTGTAGTACTGGGTCTTTATGGATTAAAAACATCTATAATTAACTGTTGCAACTGAGAATTACACTGTTTTTAATTCATCGTATTTGAAGAGAAAGGGACTTTTTTTCCACCACAGAATGAAAGATTATTTACAAATTTTCATCCATTCAAATAGTGCAAACATGCCATGGTGTTATTCGATTTCCATCCTTTGTAGATGCTTTTTTATTCCAAAACTTTCCTGTTTTTATGGCTCCAAAAGTTACACCATACTGGCTGAAAGTGTGTAAAAAGTAATTCCCACACTATTATAATATAAATGTTTTTATGACATATTCAGTTATGCCATGAAGTTACTTGTTTGTTTATAATTATAGTGGTACTCCACATTACAGGTAACCATAGCAACAGACCTTGACACATAACCACAGTACTAAAGGTTGATTTTGACACATTGATGACATTTAGGGCTCAGCCAAATCCATTTGCAGTCAAACTGTCATGGCTAATTTAAAGTGGATGGCTTCATCTAACATACCTCCTGGAATCTATACGGACATAAGGAGTGGAGTAAATCTAACAGTTTAGAGGATCCAGGCGAGTGGGAAGTCTGTAATACTGAAATGGAGTGGCACTCCTATCTGGGGATACGACTGTAGCACACAGCAGCAGGACATGCTTAGTACAGTCTCTGATTTAACTAACTGGTAGGTGAAATAATACTGGAATGAAACTATTCTTCATTTTTATTGGGGAAACACAGGGTCTCAAGGAGCTCTGATGAGTCCCAGGGCTCCACTATGAGCCACTACAGCAGAGGGTTGAAACACATCCACCAGATGTGTGCAGATCACACTCTACCGCCACTGTTATCCATGCAGATGAACGTAATGTTAAGACACATGACTCCTCTAGTATGGAGAACAAAAAGTGCCTAAATCAAATTAATAAATACATCATTACATGATTAATTAAATATGTCACAAATTAATTAAAATTGGAATTAAATAGATTATTTGGTTGTTAAATATGTAATTAATTACAATGAGTAAAAACACATTATTTCACTAATTAATTGCAGTGGATCATGAATTTATTTTACCTGTAGACCTTGCCTGTCAATGGACTGGGATAACGCAAATCTAGTTAAATCCACTCCGGACCACGAGTCTGGACTTTCAGCAGTTGCCTCTAAAGTTTAGTTTCCTAAAGATGGACAAATATAGAGGTTAAAGGTCACCCAGTGTATGGGAATGTGTTCACAAGCTCTGAAGCAATGTTTTATCTGGAATCCATTTGACTTGACTTGATGTGCAGGGGAACCAATCAGCTGTTAAGCCCCGCCCACTGATGGACCAGGTTGACTGATAAAATAAATTAATTTAGTTAAATAATAATATGTTTGTTGTTACCTAAATGAATTGGTATTTTAATTAATTAATGACTCATTTAAGAACACATTTATGTATTTCATTCCAATTTTAATTAATTAACCCTTTGAAGCATATACTGGTCATTCCAGTGGACAGTTATTCAACAGCTGTTCTTTTGTATAGTCATTGGTTTTGTGGGTTATGCAACATCCAATATACTGTAATTCATACCATGACTTTAACTTTGCTGTACTTGGACAAAATATTTTTTTAAATTCAATTTTTGTATATTATTTTCATTAACTGATAACTAAAGTAATCAATAGTATTAGAGTATAAAATGTGAGAAAACATCGGATTAACAATGTTTTTTTTATTCATAGTGTTGGCTATTAAATGCATGTTTCCAGGAAAAATAGGTTTGCTCATATATATATATATATATATATATATATATATATATATATATATATACACACACATATATACACACACACAATCACATTGTGTTTTTCATGCCTAATGAAGAATAAAATCACTCAGGAAAGAAATCTTGATGAAGGTTCTCATAATTCATGCACCAAAGGTTTAATGACACAATTAATTATTTAATGGTTTATTTATTTATTTTATTTTGGCACTTTCAGTCCTCCGTACTCTGGGGTCAGTCTTTTGTATTAGGTTATCAACACACTGTGAAGGGCTGATGGCTTTGTTCTAACAGGGTCTTGGATTAGGATGTAATTGAATACATGTGGGACTTGAACGTTCAGACACATGTGACAGTAAGATAAACATACGCTTAAATACAAAAATGAGGCGCTATACATAGGCTGTGGAGGTGGAGGTGGCGTTTTTAAGCGTCCACATACACACCTACCTTTGCTTTTTCGCCCCACATCTGAAAGTCATTTTTGGTCTGTGTGCATGTGTGAGTGCGGTGGGAGGCCTGCCGGATTCCAGGGCGACCCCCCCCTCTCTCACCAGGACGGTGGAGGAAAGGGGGGTCGGGGGGGGGGGGGTAGAGGTGGAGGTAGGTAAGCGTTTTGGGAAACGTGAAGGGAACAGCAATTAAAATCCCCTTTTCTTCGTCCTTTTGATGGAATTCCCGGCGGAGTCGACTCAAAGCGGGATTAATCACCCGCCCTCATCCCTCTGAAACTTCCATCCCTCACTCCTTTCCTTTCTTTTCTCCCTCTTCCCTCCATTTCTTTCATTCTTTCTTTACAAGTGTGTGTCATTTCCTCATTAATATCCTGGGAAAGGAAATCGAGGGCCCGGGCAAAGGCAATGTAAACGTTTTTTTTCCATTTGGGCTGTGAGCTTAAATAAGCTGTAAAGGCCTGAGCTGTGTCTGCCCGCTTCACTGAACTAATCCAAAGATTATCACCCAATCTGACCTTAATTTACTTCCTCACTGAAGTTTACAGTATCATTCTGGACATGACAATGCTTTGCGTGCGTGACGGCGTGTGATGGCCAAGCCTCCGACTCTTTTCCTTGATGCTGAATGGCCTTGTTATCAATGTAAGCCATGCATTGTATTACAACCCGTAATTTAGTTTACATTGTGCTTGGGAAAGCAGTAAATTACATGGGTTCCTGCTCCAAATGAATAGCCAGCCGCTCCACAGTTGAGACAAATGTCTTTACTTTTGCTACTCCAGGCAGATTTTTTTGCTAACAGTGCTTTGAAACATATAATTTTGTCTCAAACTCCTGGCTTTTAAAAGCAAAGTAGAGTGAAATCTAATAAGCCACTTTCAAAAGGGGTTTTCTCCTTCTCTGTTAAATGAATGCTTGTTATTTAGCTTTTGCCCCCGCTCACTTTTGGATAAAACATCTACTTTTCATTGCGTTCGCACTCACTCTTCTCCATCTGTCTTTCTCTTTCTCTAAAACAAACATCCCAACAACCCTGAGGAAAACACTTCTTAGATGTACGTACATTTCATCACGTCCATTAATTGAGTTTGTGACTCACAGGCCTCTGGTGTTTAATGGTATCAGTCATCTACTTCTGGCATGAGAAGAAGAGACGCTGTTATTACACAGATTTAGTTTCTTAATAACTTGCACATTGAGGAACAACATTTTTTGAAAGAAGTAAAACATATGACATTCTTTATATTACTATTCATGATCCTTTTCATCTCATTGTCTCTGTTTATTGTTCATTTCTTCATTCTTTTACTGCCATTCGGGAGTTTTTAAGTAAAGTGTCAATAATTCAGAGAATACAGCTTTCATTTTCTGTACGGTAAAAGAAAAAAACCTGTTATTTTTACAGAAATAAAACTGGTAGCTGTGGTTGTCAGAACAATACTGTAAAAAAAAACACATTATAAGGAGCATGTAGATTTAACGTTTTAACCCTTAACCCTAGAACAGGAACATGAGTTGATTTTCACCCACATTATTCTTATCATTTCATTTTTCATGATGTTGCTCTTCCTCCATGCAGCGGATTTTAGTTTATTTGGCTGTATTTATTATTATTTATTATTCCATTTATAGTCTCCTAGGTTTTTAAACCGTTCTTGTGGTGTTTTATACCATACATATAGTTATTTTACAGGTGTGTGTGTTGGTTTTTAGCTGATTTTATATAATTCTATATTTGTCTTGTTTTATGTGATTTCATTCTGGGAGCGACCACATAAAAGTTCTCATGTGTCCCGAACAAACGATAAATAAATGTCTATTCTAATTTAAGGATTACAGTGTTCATTATCAGCTCAGTTTTATTTCAAGCACATAAAATAATCAAAACATCAATTAAAATTATCTTTTTTCTGCACTCAAAAATGAGTGGGAAGAAGTAAAACATTAAACTGCAAACTATTTACTACAAATACAGTATTTAATAAATATGATAATATTTCCTAATCATGATAGTCTTTATTAATTTATCGCAATATATTCTATTTTATGCATTCATCTAACTAAATTTTCATTTATTCAGATAATTCATTTATTATTCATTTATTTATTCATTCATTCTGTATTTTGTTATTATACCAGTTTTATACATCCTTTTAAATGCACTAATTGAAGAATTCTTTCTTATATTTTGATATAGATTATTCCATAGATGTTTTTATGCCCCAGCCCCATGTATTACAAACTTGCAGATCACAGTCGATCAAATACAAATACGTCAAATGTTTAGAATCAGACAGAATATTATTAAAATTATGATCAAATTGAGCTAAATGTGGCTCCTGAACTAAAATGACTTTGACACCCCTGGGTTCGGCCATCAACGCCACTCAATAAAAACAAACCTTTCCTTCCTGTGACCTCTTGTTAAAAGGTTCAATTCCGAGTGTGAGTGGTGTTAATCTGACAGACCTTTAAGGGAAACTGGAGAGACACTGATCCAAACGCTTAGGGAAGCAGCCAGTGCAGATCAAATGGAAATTCTTTCTGTCACAAGAATAAAAACGTACAGATGTAAAGAATAGAACCTGCTTTGATTCCACAATATAACGTGAATCCCTCTAATAAAAGTCAAAAATACAATCTGAAAATGGTTATTGTAATCGTGAGCGGAGAGTTGTGCAATAGAGTATCTGCGGACAGGATCGCAGAAATATTTAACCAGCTGCGTCCAAAAGTCAGTGTGGTTTTTTTGTTTTTTTTTTTCTGCGAGCGGGGTCGAAGTGATGATGTGCAAGTTTGTAAATAGTGCTGACAGAGTAAGGAGCGAGAAACGACAGAGGGCTTGAAAATGAAGGTTAAAACCAGAGAAAAAGAACAAAACTGCCAATAAATGAACTGATAGTGTATTTGGTTATACGCAGACTGTCATCGAGATGCCGGAGCCATGCAAATCAGTTTCACAGAAAGTGGACGTGGAGAGAAACACAGGCCGAAACACTGGAAATAAAGACCTCCCAGGTGGTTTTAACTCATTCACTGCCGGCCTGTTTTCACAATGGCTTTAGAGTAAGGGTCTCAAACATGCAGTCAATGGTTCCAAAGCAGCCCGTGGGATGAAGAGCATAAGAACATATTCAATGACTCAGCTTTTACTTTACCTGTAAATGTTTCAATTGAGGGAAAATAAAAACAATCTGAGGGGAATTTATATGTTCAAAAAACAGCTTGTTTGTACTAACTTAAAAACGCATTGTATATCAGTTAACCCTTTATTGGTCAGATCAACCGTTTGGTAGAGGTAACTTTGAACCCTGATATCTAATCTAAATTTAAGTCATTTGACACCAAACTTGTTGGGCAGTCTCCCCCTTTTGTAAGAAGCATGTTTGTTTGTTTGTTTGAGTTTATTTGAGCAGATTACATATCTTCTAACAGTACAAGTTATAGTGATTATATAATGACATCTCAAAAGGAGTAGGCTGAAGCAGAGTTGCTTATTTTTGCCTACCCCCATTCCATAGTCACAACCCATACATTCATACTTAAACAAAAAATATATAAACGGAAAAATAAATAACTTGTTTGAAATGCATGGTTCCAGTCACAAATATTCCTTGATCTCATTGATTCATTGCTCTCATCTCTCTACATTTTAAATAATTAACAAGAGTGTATGTTTTAAGTTACACAAACTTCCCACTTTGAAAATCATCACAATGAGCATATGTTTTTTTGGTTCTCTATAATTATATATTATTTATCAGTTTGTTTGTTTTTTGTTCCATATTTGATGGTTCAAGTTTACATAATTCAAATTGAACACCCTTTTTTTATTCTTTTTAAATTTCCTTTACGTCAATACAATAACCTTTTTTTTTAATGTAATGCACAAAAACACACACACACCCATCCAATCTATCTATCTATCTATCAGTTAATAATACTACTACTAATAATAATACATTTTATTAGTATAGCCCTTGTCATGGCACTCAAAGACCCTTTACATGAAGTAAACAATAGAACAATGAGAGTCCGACTCCAATAGGAAAAGTAACACTAAGACAAAAGAAAAAAAAAACAATAGAAAACCGATCAATCACACATGAAAACAGACATAATAAAAGTTAATGGTCGACCCTCCCTCCCAACTGAGTCATGGCCACCCCAAGTGACGTTTTGATTTTAAAAAAATTTCTGAACATTCTTCACACGAGTGATAATATAAAATATGACATATAACAAAAATATGGAAAGAAAAACAAAAAAAGAGGGAAATTTTTTTATTACATTTTCATCCATGAACCAACCATGTTCAAAAGGTAGTCGGAAGAAGTCCAACTTATTTAATCCAACCTCCATTTTCATACTTTATATTAACTTCCTTAACAGCCCTTCATTGTTAGTTGTCAATTGATAGTAATTGAAATGATAATTATAATTGATAGTACAAAAGAGAAGGAGCTTTTTATGCAAAGAGTCATTTCAAGCACATTGGTGACTTTGATGATGGATTAATATGTGTTAAAACATTCATTTTTACAGTCCTAATGCTATTCTATTCTATGAACATTTCATGGTAATTGGTCCATCAGATTTTTTTTTTTGTAAATTTGCTGACAAACAAACAAACAAACAAAACGTGCATGTCGTCAGTTGTGCAGAAACATAACATCTACTCTTTCATTGAACAAAACCTAGTGATTGTGAAGTTCTTCTAAGGTACGTTCAGGGTCTCATCCTGCATCCCATTATTCACTTCACCATTAGCTTTGGATAAAGTGGGAGCAAAACTGTTCATGAAAGTCAATGCCTCTTTCCTGCTTTGAATTTTAAAGTGTTTCCATCACATTACCACCAAAATATATAGTGGCTACAAAAATGATGGGATGCAGATGTAGGTGTGGATGCTGCCAATCGTTAAGCATTTCCCTGTGTTTACGGTATAAGCTTAACAACCATGCAAAATTGAGTGTCTACTGAGGCTCATAGTGTTGTAACGCAATTCATAAATTGGAAAGACTGGGTTTGAACCTTGGCACAATTATCCACCTCCATGTTTTCGCTGCGTATCCAATGTAAAATAAAGGAAAATCCCCTAAGAGAGAACAACAAATGACTGTTACAGTTGTGTTCTTCCTCTGCATTGACCCCTTAAGAAACTAAAATACATGGCAATATATTGAAAAATATAATGCATTATATTCAAAAATGTATGGAAAGGTAGTATCCAATATGATGCAATATATGATTTCATCACATATTGACAAATAGAAAACATAGATTTCACTGAAGACAAAAGCTGCCCTATAATTTTACAGATAGTTTTATTGAACCTCAATTTATTTCCACATATATTGTGAAGTGTATTACTAAATATATGATTACATATATTTAGTAATATACTTTACTATAAATTAGAGCATAAACGACTTCAGTTTTTTTCAAGTCGATTTTCATGTTGCAATATTGATAAGTATGTGTAATATGATAAAATATCCAGTATTGATTAAGTTATAGTGTGATATGTCTATGCTTGAAACACACACACACACACACACACACACACACACACACACAGTGTTACAGAAGTTAATTTTGCGACATGTCACCTTTGACCTCAGAGATCTAAAAAAAACTCTTGGTCATAGGTGATAACACCAATTATGAGAATTGTAGAAATCTTCATTCCGCATCATTTGGTACCAATCTGAAAGTTCTGTGACCCTCCGTTGTTGAGTTATAACTGTTAAAGTGATTTTGATGTTTTTGTTAATTGTGACCATGACGTTTGCCCTTTACTCAAATGGATCATTGCATCTGATGTGTATATGCCCATGTAACTTAATAGTGATATGTTCTATTCTATTGCATTCTATTTTACACTATCAAGTCATCCACAACTATGATGCTCAGTACCGTTTTTGTTTAATTATTTATTTATTGACTCTCTTTTTCTTTTGTGCTGTTTTGGTTTTCTTCTCTTTTTTCGATTTATTTATTTTTATTGATGGACAGTTAAAAGTTGGGAATAACACACCACCTTTCAATCTTTTAACTGCAATAGCACCGCCTATTAACTTCTTTCCCTGTTTGTCCTGTCTGTCCTGTCCAGTCTTTGTTTCCCCCACACATCACTGAGGTGTAGCACTGCCCTCCCTGGCTTATAATAGAGAGTTCTAATAAAGGATGTCTGCTCAGCTTTCAGGGAGGACCGGTGATGGTCACACACATGCACTAAATATTAAAATATTTGGCTGCAAGACTAAAAAATGCATTGATCTCAAACAATGTTGACACCCTCTCTGTGGTATTAAACAATGAGAAAAAATGCAGACAAAAAAAAAAAAAAAAAAAAAAAAAAAAAAAAAAAATAATAGTGATATGTCATATAGCATGATATGTCTCTGTGGACACACACACATGGCGAACAATAATCTCTCCCAACCAATGTTGGGTGACATTAAATATATATATAAAAAAAAAACTGTGTGTAATTATAAACAAACAAGATAGAAAAAATAGAAAAATAAATCCAATGTGTGCAAGATTTAACTCTGCACTTCTATTAACTTTGTTACATAAGGAATGTCCTCCTCAGACTGTTTTAAAGTGCACCAAACTACCCCCCCCCCCCCCCCCCCCCACACACACACACACACACACACCTTAAATCTTCATTCATAGGAGCTCATTCAGGCTGAAACCTCCTTCACTCACAGCCTCTCATTCCTCCACTCGGCCCTATCCTCCTCATCCTCCTCATCCTCCTCATCCTCCCATACACCTCTTCATCCCTCTCACATGGTGCCATGTGTAAAATCCCCTCAGACGTAGAAATCCTCTCTTCCTCCTACTTTTCTGCTGCGTTATGTATTTTCATCTCCCTTTCACTTTATCTGATCAAGACTATCCTCCCTTCCAATCTCTTTTATCCCCTCTTCTCCTCTCTCTCTCCATCCATGCTTCCAATCCTATTTTAGCCTTTGTGATTCTTAAATTCATGCCAATTCATCTCCTTGTTATACACTCCAGAAGCTCAACTAACTCACCTCTGGACGTTCTGCTCTGCTCTTTATCCATCCATCTCTTCTGAACCCAGTTGTGGGAAGGTTACATCTGAAATAGTAATAGATTCCACATTAGTTACCCTGTTCGAAATTAAATAATTGTTAGCCTTGTCAAACTTAAATTAACTCCTTAACGCCAACTGTCGCAAATATGCAACATACAAAAAAAACTTAAATAAATCTATCTATTCTGAGTGCCATAGTAAACTTAATTATAGCCACTTAATTTAATATTTTCTTCTTTTAGGGCTGTCAAATGATTAAAATGTTTATTCAGATTAATTTTGATGAATCATACAAGTGTCAAGCCAGGTTCTGACCGTCTCATAATGCTTTAAAATGTTTAATTATTGGTCCTAATACTGGGGTAATCTGTCTGTCTGTCTGTCTGTGTATTATTTATATTATATGTACTTGTATTTGTAGTAGCAACATTAACAGTTATGGTGTAGTATCATAGTATATACAGTAGTAGTAACTCTATCAGGAGTTATCATTTTAATCTAAGTATAGTTTTATATTTTTTATATTGTAGTAAGTATACAGAACTTAAAATAGAAGTTAATTGGTCAGGTACTTTTTTAAGGCAATAACTTAGAACCACCTGCTTTGGAACTTGTGTCTATTTTGAGATGAGTCACAGACTTGCTGTCTACAGTCTGTGTAAAGATCCTGCTGACATGACTTTTTACTGGTGTTTTCCTTTACTATGAAAGGAAAACATATTTGCATAGGTGGGGTTGGCTGATATTCAACCAACTAATAGTTACCTTAAGATAGAAAGATGCTTAACTTGTAAAAACTGTTGAAATTCTTCTGTTTGCTAAGCAGCAGTGGCAAGGTTTTGGATCTATGTTTAATATAGTGTATATATATATATATATATATGTACTATACTGTATATGTATATTTGTGTCTGTCTATATTGCAAACATCTCAATCTTACCAAGTGTGTTTTTCTCATTTCTAGTCAAAATATATCCGCACACTTAAAATAAAACATAATCACCAAAAGAGGAACTTTTCTGTGAGATGTAAGAACTGATTTATAGACAATCAATCTTTAAAATCTTACCAAGATAATCTTCACTTAGCCAATCTTTATCTCATTGTCTTTTGTATAATGACAATAAAAATAAAATCATAGGCTGAGACCCCCACCCTCTCAAACACACACTGACTGAACGAGAACCCAGGGTGTGTAAAACAAAAAGGTGTCGCAGGTCGTCCCTTCAGGCCGATGTCAGAATCCACAACAGAAAATGCAACAAACTCCAAATAAACTGTGCAATAAACCACCTAATAACTGTAATCATTTATATTAATGTGTATATATTTATATGAAAAATATTAACTGTCTCTAAATATGAAACTATTGCAGTAATGACAGTGTTGTGGTGATGTGATGACTCAGCACATTAATGCTAACTGTGTTAACGGTAGCATTAGCTATTATGACCTAGATAAATGATGACCTTTATCACATTCTGAAAAATAATACCCTATTACCAAAAAAATTTAAATAATAATAAAAATAGAAACATTTTCATTATAAAATGTGACTAATTTGGGTAATGAGGGTCAGTCTTGCAGTGTTCATGCAGTTATGAGACAAATAATAAAATAAAGATGACTCACCTTGTAGCCATCTTGGATTTTCTGTTAGTACAGATGCATTGTGGGTAGTTTCAGCTCATATTCACATTCCTATAGCTTTTCAATGCAGTTCTCAGATAAATTACAAGAAGGAGAATAATGACTCATGGACATGATCTTTTCTTGAAATATTAATTAAACTTTTAACATATAACAATGTACTTGTAGTTTTATTTATTTATTTATTTATTATGTTTTCCCCTAATTCAAAGATGAGTAATTTTGATCAGGCCATATTTGGGTAATAAGAATTTGCCCAGAAAACATCTCAACAAAGGAAAATAAAAATGTTTTAAAATGACCTAGTGTGAAAGAAAAACACATTTTTCTCTCCAGTAAAATAATGCTATATATAGGATTTATTTCATATTTAACCATTAAAACCTCAGGGCAATTGTTCTTTTTTTTTTTTTAGTTTAATGAGAATTACCTGTAGAAGTAAAAGAGACAAACAGTGAGGTGCAAAAAAAGGTAAAGTAAGATTAATATTTTTGCAGTGTTTCTATGTATGGTTAATACTGTCAGTGGAAAAGTCGTTACTGTTCAGGCTGAGCGTTGGCGTGTTGTTCCTTCAGGCACTGACCTGCTACAGTGGGCGTCTGTCCACTCCCACACTGGTCACTCTCACATATGAAGTTTTTGTTTATCAGGAAGTGGGTTAAAATAACTGAGGACTTGGACGTGTGTGTTTGTGTTTGTGTGGTTTTGTGACTGTTCCATTGATCACAGATGGTTCTTCTGTGCACGTGCAGAGCCTCCATCCTCCCTCAGATATATTCTTTGTATTAATTAAATTACTTGACGCCGTTGCATGTAACTGGTTCTGCCTCTAAACTGCTTGTCCTCCATTACCGTCCAAACGAAGAGCTGCACGGTAGTAGGAAAAACTGACATTGAGATTTATATTTTTTATTTTTTTTTAACCTTGCGATGTATATTGCAATATGACAAAATCCTCAGTAGTAAATAACAGCTGTGTGGTGTTGACACAAATGGTCAAACAGATTAGTGGTCGACACTGAATGCACGTTTCAGTGTCGTCTTTCTTGTAGCTGAAATAATTAAATAAAAATAATAAATTAATAAATAAATCGATTAATTAATTAAAATAAATAAAGCATAAAATAAAACTAAATAAATTAATAAATAAATCGAATAATTAATTAAAATACATAAAACATAAAATAAAACTCAATAAATTAATCCCAAAAGACGAACGAATAAATAATAAATACAAAGACTAATAATAAATAATAAATTAATAAAATAAAATTAATCTAAATTAATGAATTAATACAAATAAATACATTTTAAATAAATTAAAAAATAATAGAATAAAAATAAATAAATACAAAAAGACAAATAAATGAAAAATAACTAAATAAAAATGTAAAAAAAAAAAAGATTTAAAAAAATATCTACAAATAAATGAAACAAAAAAATTAAATAAAAATACTTGCAATACCTGTGATGTGTCTATTCCACACACATACGCTGCAACGTCGATGCTCACACACTATATTGTGCACCTACAGTCCAAACTATTTCAAATTTAGAAATGACAGATTTTCTTCCACCCATCCATCTTTCAATCTCTCCATCCATTCATCCATCCATGTCTCCTCATTGTTTCACACTAAATATTTCCCCGCCTCATCAAATGCAGGTGCTTTTCATTACATGTGCACATACAGTAAGTGCACACTCTCACAAACACAGTAACTTTGAAGTTCAGAGCTTCATCAGATCCAAACCGCAGGAAGGGAGATGGCGGATCCCAGATAAGCCAACAGCGTGGAGCCCAGCATGTCGGCCTGTGTGCGTCTGCTGCCATGGGAGCCTGACTCCTGGTGGGTCGGCCATGCCTGTTACCAGCAGGCCGGGAACTTTGAAGTCATGACTTCAGTGTCTCAGACTCACAGGGGCAGAAAAAACAGTGGAAATTACCGAACGGCAGACATTTATTTAATTACAGCTCAGTCAGACGCATGTTTTTCACCAGAAACTCGATAGAAGGCGAAGACGAGGGGAAGTCAAAGAACTTCAACTACAATCATCGACGCCAAACTTAGATTTTTGGGGAAGTAATTATTTTTATTTTCAGTAAAATGTATTTTGAATAGTGATCGACCGATATGTTTTTTTTTTTGTTTTTTTTTTTAACTTTGCTTTGAGTTTAGAAGTTGATATTAGACTAAAGAAATTAAAATTAATGGAACAAAACTCAAAAGACAGACCACAACAATTGACCAATTAGTTTTTTTTGTCCATCTGTCATTTAAAAATATTTGTTTCCCTTTGAATATTTAAAGCTTTACAATTATGTCTGGAACTTATCTGGTTCAAAAGTTATGAATCAAAAAGTGGTGGGTGGTCCATCTGTGATGTCTTTGACCTTACCCTAGAATAAAACGGAAAATAATATAATGTTTCAGTTTAGCACCAAAAAAGACGTTAATAAATATGACACAAAATAGTGAGAAACACTGGCAACGTACAAAAACTACAGAGATAAAATATTAAATACCATCTTTTTCAGACTATAAGTCAATCAATCACATTTTATTTATATAGCACCTTACAACACCAAAAGCTGCACAAGGTGCTGTCAAAAATGAGATAAAAACGATAAAAAACAAGTAACAATTATAAAAACAAAGATAAAACAAGTTATAAAACCATAGCAACAACATAAAAAAGACTTGGACAGACGACTACATGTCAAACACTTGCCTAAATAAATATGTTTTTAACTGAGATTTGAAAACAGGGAGATCAGTCGTTGATTGTAGCAGTAAGTGTGACTTACATGTGAATTTATTAACACTTTATTATATAATTTCACATGTTATTTTCACACTGACAACTGGAAGAGGGCGCTGTTGAGCATGTTCTAATAACTGTAATAACTGTTAATATGTTACGTTAACATACCAGGCATGTTCTCAGTTCATCGTTTAGCATATATTAGCATACATTAGCATACATTAGCATACCGTACACTTATTCAACCTGTTGTTTTCTATTCTGTTTTTATTTTAAATTACCTTTCCAGATGAAATGTCTCTTCTTAGTGTTAGATTTTTTACCAAATTTTCCCCCCAAAAATGCGACTTACACTCCAGTGTGATTTATATGTTTTTTATTCTTTATTATGTAGTTTTTACTGGTGTTCAAATAATGCCAAAATACCAGAAATTAATACTAAAATATAGAAAAAGCTAAGTACCCTGCAGACAAGTATATAAGGGTATACAGGTAATAAAGAGTATTATACTGCCACTGAGGGTAGCGGTTATTAATTTTTTTTTTTTTCATATTTTAGCAGCCAGGATAAAATGCAACTGCTGTGTGATTGTATTTAGAGACTAATATGTGGCTCTGGTGTGAATTACAGCCCAAATCCTATTATTCTGTTTAATGATGGGAGTGATGCCACTGGGTGATCACATCAACACTGATGTTCATCCATTTACAACTTAATCAAATTATATTTAATTACCCTTCTAATTTTCAGTTTTGGCTGATGGTGAATCCACCTCTCTATTCCCACCACATCAGCAGCAATTTAGCTGCTATTTTATATTAAATAAATGGAAGTTTGTAGAATAAAACTTTTATCCATATGCACATGGTATATGAGTGAGTAATCAGATCAAACTCAGCTTCAGTCCACATCTTTAGTGACTAATAGAAGATAAAATATACATGTTTATTGTACATTTTGTTAATTTACAAACTGTGAATAACACACAACAGGAAGGCACATACAAAGGAGACCCCCCCCCATCCCTTTGCTATTACTACTAATAAGATTAATGAACATTAATGGATTTGATTTATATAGTGCTTTTGTAAAATTCAGGGATGCAGGCAGAGGTATTTCTTGTACATTTGTATGTTTTTGTGATTTTATTCAGTAAATATTGCAAATTGTGTTTGAGATAATATATGTTGTAGTGGAAGGAGACCTGCTGAGTTCTGTTCTACTGGACGAATGCTCAGGGTCAAACCCAAACACTCATGTGCACACCAGGGAACTGCCCACTTTGATGGAATCTAGTCGAGCGGAGCGTGAGGCGGCTGCCGTGGGGTGCCTCAGGGCTCTGTGTTTAGCTCACGGACAGAAGGGCAGAACTTGTTGTTCTCCTTCATTTCCTTTGTTTGGATCTTTGTTCCTCACCTCTGTGCTTCTGCTTAGGGTTTGACAGCCAGTGGTGGAACTAAAAGCATCATTTGTTTTGTCTCTTCAACTCAATCTATTGTCGGTGTAGTTATGAAATACATGTTCAGATTTTTACGGATGTTTGCCGTGCATGTTTGACACCTCTGTCGTAACACCAAAAAAATGAAAACCTGTAAAGTTATATATGTCCTGTGCACACAAAGCCCACATCATACTCATGTCTTTACGTACTTGCATGTGGATGTCCGAATATACACGTCTCATACAAGCTGGAGAGCAGAATGTTTGTAATCATATCTTTTATAAATGGAGCAGATAACATCACAGCCACAGAACTGGGGGTGGAAATGAGACGCTGATAGAGTAATAGCATTACCGTAGATCCTGTAACACACACACACACACACACACATGCGTACGTACAGACACACACATACACACCTGCGATGCTATTCCCTGGGTGGATCAGGTAACATGCTGTAAATTGGCCAGTGATCCATGCTGGCAGTTAAACAGGGCAAAGTCAGATCACATTTTTGTCAAAGGTTTAAAGGAGTGCCCAGGTTCATTCCAGTTTTCACTTTACCAAAACCATTTCCTCTGGAGCCGGGTAATTTTGATAATGGCATAAAAAAAGTAAAATAATAAAAAAAAAAAAAAAAAAAAAAAAAAAAAAAAGAGAGAAATATTTATTGTACAGTACATGTCAAATCTGCTTTAACTGTGAGTTGTGTGTTTAAGGAGGAATCTGAAACTTGCATAATTATTTTTCTAACCAAAGGTCAACAAAGTAAAATGTTAAGAATCTGATAGAAATCTGAGCACCATCGCACAAATGATTTAACAATACCTTTTTATACCAACCCATAATTTTAAGCTTTTGCATCTAATTTGATTTAAGATAGGAATATATTTTTACTTTATTTGTGTGCAGGCGCCACGTGAACACACAGGACTGTGCTTTGGCGTGGCGTTTATATCCGGTTGCGATTTACGTCTGTTTTGATTGGCTTTTGGGAGCAGAGTCGGACGGATTTGGAGGTGGTGAGGAGGAATGTGTCCACATGACACACACACACACACACACACACACACACACACACACACACACACACACAGAAGTTTCCATATCTCATGAGGACCAAGTTTGTAATCATCACTTGTAGGTAAAGTGTCCACTGGACATAAATATATAAAAACTACATCTTCAAATCTTAGAAATATACATGTTTTGCTTTGCACCTGTTTCCCTCATGCTTTATGGCAGGGGTCTCCAAGCTGTTCCACAAAGGGCCGGTGTGGCTGCAGGTTTTTGTTCAAACCAAACAGCAAAACACCAGATGTCAATCAATTAATCAACTGATCTCAGTCTTCAGAGAGTTAATTGGTCAAACTGTGAACTCTTGGTTGGTTGGAACAAAAACCTGCAGCCACACCGGCCCTTTGTGGAATAGTTTGGAGACCCCTGCTCTATGGGGAATTCAAGAAAAAAACTAGTTAATGTCTTTATAGGGCCACATCATTTACATAAATGTGCATACTTTACACCAGGGTTCCAGAAACTTTTTCCTGTGAGGGCCACATAACTTTATCCTCTCTGGGTCTGGGTCAGTTTGTGTGACGAATGCAGGAGTGCCTAAATGCAAAAATGTATTGTTTTCTAGAAAGACACAATCAAATGACCCTCTCTGGGTTCTTCACAGAAAAAAGCTCCATTGAACATAAACGTCTTTGTCTTAACAGGTCCAAGTTCAGCTTAGTCGTCAGAGCAGAATCTCTGACTTAAATGACTTATATGAGCGTCTGTCAAAGTTCTTGTGTTAAACTAGTTACTAACTAATAGTTAATAATGAAAATAGTTCAAAACTGAGGAACATTTTATTGCAAAAGTCCAACTTTATTATCAAATACAAATACACAGTTGGGGGACCACTGCTTTACACAGATTTGTATTTTACTAATGGGGACCTACATTTATATTTAAGCCCTTAACACCTGAATTTAAATATAAGTTAAGAAATAAAATGCAAAATTAAGTGGAGGTAATTTGACTATAGTACATACAATCGATAGATATTAGTGACAGTAGGCATTAAGGGGTTAAGCCTTGTGGGGACCTGAGTTTTGGTCCTCATGGTGTCAGTGGTCCCCATGACATGACTACGTAAAGAGAACAATGTCCCCAGAAAGATAGGAATACAAGCACAAACACATATTTATTTTTACACTAATATCTCTAAAAACACTGCGTCCTCACAAAGGAGACACTGTCTTTTTGTGTCTCTTTCATGGACTAAAAGACATGGGTGAACTTGACTTTCATATCTGGAGTTAAACCACGGCCGGTCGTACGCAGGCGGAGCAGGAATGTGTTGTTGTTACGGTGGAGCTGCTCTCAGTGTTCAGCACCTCCACGCCGATAAGACCCCCTCTATCTGATACAGAAGAATGTAGACAGACAGACAGACAGACAGACAGACGGGAAGGGAAAGTGGAAAGATGGAAGTAAAGGGGAGGATGGATGGACAGACTGATGGAAAGTAGACTGGGGACAGGGTGTTTGAAGACAGGACCGTAGAGTGAAGGTTTGGTAAAATGGTAAAAGTACTGAGCTTATACAGCATATTTTATCCACCCATGATGCACTTTACAGTTCCTCACATTCACCCATTCACACACACACACACACATTTATACTGGGAGAAACTTAAGGTTCAGTGCCTTGCCCAAGGACACTTCAACATGTGGGCAGTTGGAGCCAGGATTCAAACTGCCAAACCTTTGGTCATTGGACGACCTGCTCTACCAACTGAGCCACAGCCAGGATGGAAAATGGGTCCAAAATAATGAGAGACCATTAGAGTCAGTTTTTTAAAATATTGACCGAGTGACGCCCGACCTTTTGGGTCAAACAATTGTTCAAATCTATACACACACGATGCTGAACTGAAAGACCAGCATTTTGGTTCTCACTGGAAGATTTGAACATGAATAGGTTAAAAATTATATCCAAAATTCAATTTGGACATTTATTTTTTTAACCTTGATCTTTGACCTAGAGCAATGGTGTGAAATTAATTTTAATTCAGGGGCCACATTTAACCAAATTTGATCTGAATTGGGCCAAACCACTAAAATAGTATCATGATATATAAATAATGTCAACTCCAAAATTTCCTCTACATTTTAGAGCCAAAAAAAAAGGTAAATAATGTGATGAAAATGTTCACATCTACCAACTATCATTTAAAACAATGTGAATAACGTGACTAAACCAACACTTCTTCAGAAAACTAAACGCAATTTTAACAGGATTATGTCTCAGTTTATCATTTACACATCAGTTACAATGTACAGATTATTTATTAGTGGATCTACAATGACACAAAACATTTCAGACATTTCAAATTGTTCATATTTGTTCAGGTTATTCATGTTTTTTGAGAAATAATAATTAGTATTATTCTAAATACAGTAAAATGACATGAAAATGTTTAAATTAACAAGGAGCAAAATGTGAAGTTGTGAGTATCTATAGGTTATTATTATGATAGTATTTTACTGATCTGACCCATTTTGATGTGTATGTGGAAACTGAAATTAAATTATCAGTATATTCACTGTCATTTTTGTATCTCACAAAGTTATCCCAGGGGCCGGACTGGACCGTTTCGGGGCCAGATTTGGCACCCGGGCCGCATGTTTGACACCTCTGACCTAGAGTTTTCAAATTTGTCCTTCAAGTTTCTGATGTCAATGCACATTAACAGTGAGAGGAAAAATAATAATAATGATAATAATATATCCAGGAATGATAAGGACATTCCTGATATGCCCTACTGTATCTCTGATCATTACCAAAACACATTTTTGATGACCTTGACCTTTGCTGAAAATTTAACGGTATGTATTCTGGACCACCTCGCACCTTTCCTGACATTTTAATGAAAATTGGTCCAGTGGTTTTTGCAGAAAGTTGCTGACAAACAAACAAATGGACAGATGCACAAACACAAAAACAAACCAATAATATTTTCCCCTGCTTCCCCTTCAGGGGTTGGGGTCAAGATGGACCAATATATCAGCTGACTGATATATCGGCCGTTATAATTTTTTTTTCTTGTATCAGTATCGGCTTGTTGCAGTGGCCGATATGCTTTTTAACTGACAGGTGACGTTCATGGTTCCTCCATAATCTTGGTAATACTTTAAAAAATATGTTTGGTGCAGTAATATTTATTAGGTTAATTGTCACAATTTTTATTTTCTAATTGTAAGTAAAGAAGACTTTCTGACTTTTATTATTTGACAGAGAAAAAAAATCAGTATCGGTTCCAAATACTGGCTTCGAAATATTAGCGACCCCGATCAGACATCGGCTCAGGCTGGTATCGGCCCCGAAAAAATCTGTATTTTTTTCAGTCAACAACTGGCAGCGACTCTCCAGTAAATCTGAGGAAACTGAGTAAGGTTGCACAGTTTTGGCCAAAAATCCAATCGGTTTTATTTTTTTCTTTTAAAAATATGAATTTGGGTTTAAATTTGTTCGGTCTAACCAAAATTTTATGGAATCTATTGTGAACCGTCTCACACCATAGAAACTGGTCCAGCAGGTTTTACATAATAAAAAAAACCTGAACCAAAAACAATAACCTTACCTCTCCTTGGGGGGTCAGGCAATGAAAATTTCACAACAATAATGAGCTGTAGATTCTGATGAAATATCTGCAAATAATATTAATAATTCATGTTAAGTAAGAGCAAATAATATCAGTGGTCAGATAAATGTAGCAAAAGAGGAAAGTTGGAAAATTCACAATAGAATGAATCAGAGCGTTGGCCAAACCTCGTGGCTATAACACTAGTCATACCTCCACACATGACCCAGAAAAAATGGAACATTTATACGAGACCTCTGAGTAACTGTAAAAAAAATAAACATACCTGACAAGAAAACGTTATGAAATCCTGCACATTTAGTTTTGGAAGGAGCAGCTTGTCCAGAGTGTCTGTCAGCCATCACTGTGTTATTTATAGACCTTATTAGACATCTGGCCTCCAATCAGTCTGTAGTCTCCTTTCCTGCCTCCTTTTTACAATTTATCCTTTCATCCCCTTTCCTCTCCTTCCTCCATTTGGATCGTGACCTTTGACTGATCCTTGTTAAGGAGGAAAAGGAAGACGTTAACCTCTGCAAGCAGCGCACATATACTATCATTAGACTGCTCTTTTTTTTTTTTTTTTTTAACAGATTTACAATTCCACATCTAAAAAAAACCTTCACTGAATAAAACATACAATTGTTTTCAATAATACATTAGGATTTCCCTCAGAAATCTGTCTAAGCCTGGTGGTAGGTCTGCTAGTGAAGCCCACTGGTGGCCCACCGTGTTTTTGAAAAATAAATTAATAAAATAAAAATAACTAGATGAAAAAGTTAAAAGTTGACAAAAAAAAATATGAAATTATATCCATTTCTTTTTTTTCTTTTTTTTTGGACAAAGTTATAACATGCTGCTTTACTTGTACAAAAAGCACACACACGCAAAATAAAAATTAATTTTTAAATATTATGTTTTTCAGATATTATAGTTTAAGAACCTGAGCTATAAATAAACAAGCTGAATAAACAAAAAAGAAAATGTCTGTCAAGTATGCATTTGAATTCATCCCTAAAAATATAAATACAGTACTTTTTAATTTCGACACAATATGTGAAATTAAATATCACAATATATTGTGCAAACAGTATTTTCTTATACTCTTATAAACTAATGATGACAGTTCTCCTAAATTCCAAATTAAAATACAACACATGGTTAAAATAACCAAAAAAATGCAGGCGTTTTACAACTCAAATAATTCAAACAAAACAAATTCATATTTCTTTCTAAACAATGCAATACTTTGAAATCCATTTATTCAGTCAATATCATTCCCTTAAACATTTAGATATTTAAGACACACACACATGTGCGTGCGAAACTTTAATAACAACTGTAACATGACAAGCTATCTAAAGCTATCTGGTGGTCCTCCAGGTCTATAATGTACTGATGGAAACACTGTACATAGTGTGTGAATGTGTGAGAGAATGAATAAAGGATCCATGTAAAGTGCTTCAGTGGCCTTGAAAAGTGCTAAAGAAATCTAATTAATTCATTATTGTTATTTAAAGTACTATATATTACTGTGTCTTCTTCACTGTTTGAGACACACATGCTTTCATTGACTCAGGTCTATTTTTTTTTTTCCTGTCAGACAAACCAAATGGTGTTATCAGGAACTGTATGTGTGTTGTCTTGGTTTTCCTGGTGATTACACTCTATCTCTTTTAGTGTGAAAAGCAACATTTAACTTGGATAAATGCCATTTGGGAAAACATTTAAGTGTCTTATCTGTTTCTGAACACTGAAAGAGAGCTGGAATATCTTTTTTATATATAGTAAGAAATTATAAAAACATTACATTAAAATATCTTGTACTTAGAAATTACAAACTGGACAAAACTGGAAGTGATGTCCACAGAACGTCCCTGAATGACCCTAATCCTTAACCACACAGTTATGTCATGATGTGAGGCACCCCTGGGTCATGACCTTTCATCCCCAGGTCATGACTTTTCATCCTCAGGTCATGTCCTTTCATCCCCAGGTCATGACCTTTCATCCCCAGGTCATGACCTTTCATTCCCAGGTCATGACCTTTCATCCCCAGGTCATGACCTTTCATCTCCAGGTCATGACCTTTCATCCCCAGGTCATGACTTTTCATCCCCAGGTCATGACCTTTCATCCCCAGGTCATGACTTTTCATCCCCAGGTCATGACCTTTCATCTCCAGGTCATGACTTTTCATCCTCAGGTCATGACTTTTCATCCCCAGGTCATGACTTTTCATCCCCAGGTCATGACTTTTCATCCCCAGGTCATGACCTTTCATCCCCAGGTCATGACCTTTCATCCCCAGCTCATGTCCTTTCATCCCCAGGTCATGACTTTTCATCCCCAGGTCATGACCTTTCATCCCCAGGTCATGACTTTTCATCCCCAGGTCATGACCTTTCATCCCCAGGTCATGACTTTTCATCCCCAGGTCATGACTTTTAATTTATACTTGATTTGAAGTCAATCAGACAAATAGTTGGTGATTTTAAACTTTTAAGTGCCCCCTTGTGGCCAATCTACAAAATGAGTTATTCCTCTGCATGACATTGATCGGAGAAAGGAAAGAAGAAAAAAAAAATAAAAAAAGAGAAAAAAAATGGGGGAAAAAAAGATGGGAAGTAACAAATAAAAGGGAGAAAAGAAAGAAAGTAGAAAATAAAGTCAGAAGTAATAAAAAAAGGGGAAACGAAAAAGGAGGAAAAAGGAAGAAAAGAGCTAAAACATTTATTTTCATTTCAAAGCGAAGAAAAAATAATATCGGCTCCAAATATTAGCTTAGGCCTGTATCAGTTATCAGTTGGGCTGATGGGAAAAAATAAAATAAAATGATGTTGGCTCCAAAAAAGTGGAAAACCTCAGCTTTGACGATCCCAAAATTGTGTCATGTGAATTTGTGATTTCAAACGACATAATTTCCAAAATGATAGATTGTTTTGTTTTTTTTAAAGTAGCCTGAATCAGCATGAAGAGTAAGTAAAAAGTACTTTTAGGATGTATGTGGTTAATGTTCTGATCCTTCAGGGTACTTCAATCCCAAATGAACGCTCTTGTTCTACAGTAAACTGGCCATTACACAAAAGCGTGTGGACACAATCATACTTAAAGAGCGCTGTTTCCTGTCTAACTGTCATAGATAAATGTGCTTTGTCTGTGGGTAAATAGCTCAGAGCTGTGGTGCAACGCAAGCCTTCAAACACACACTCACAAAAGGTCAGATGTGCAGATGTGCAGCCGCCCAATCAGTAGTTTAATTAGAATTTGGAGTTCCTTACTTATTATTCCTAAACCCTAAATCACACAAATGCACGGCTGCCGTTATTACAGCCATTATGCACCGAGTCTAAGACCTGCAGTAAATACCAAACAGTTGTAGCTGTGAGCCTCCGTGTTGGCCGACTTTACTAAGTGTTTCCAGGTCTTTGAAAGTGTGCGGGTGCTGAAGTAGAAACACAACAAAGAGACGTGAAAGGGTCGATTCAGATCAGCCATGTGCAGGTCGTTTGGTTTATGCTTATCAAAGTTTCAGAGCTGACACACTGCTTTTTAGAAAGTATCTGCTTCAGACCATAAAGCTGTCATTCCATGGTTATTTCATTAATATTACTGTGTTCTCCATCGTTATTGAATACATTGTGTGTGTGTTCTATTTTAAAAAACCTCCGGATTACTTTGTTTCCAGCTGTTTTTTCACAGTACAAAAATGCCTTGAGGTCAAACAACAGAGTTTATCGGTACTTTCTCATACATGTCCATGAAGCCGAGGCATCTCTGATTGGCTCAGAATGCATGAAGGAACACTCCCCCCTCCCCTCTCGCTCTCTGTATGTGTTTACTATTACCAGAGTAGCATCCAGCTGACGAGCACATGAACCAGTTTGTTCCGCCATTTTTTTCAAGTTTGTGCAGCATCTACTGTGGCATCATCTTCTCTTGTAGATGCTAATGCTAATGCTACTTCAGATTCACTGCCAGGCACAGGCTTAACCCCACGTGGGTGACACTAAAGTCCATGTGATGTCAGATGGACCGGCTTTTTCTGGGTCCCTGGTTCCTCTTGTAGTTTTCTGTGAATGCAGCCAGTGGAGGTGATGAACCACTGTCAAAGGCAGCATGTGTTGGTAAGTTTGGTGACCCATCAGATTCCAAAAGGAGCGTGGAAAAGTGGTTTTCAGCAGAATGACACCTTTAAATGTGTTAAATCTTACATAGTTTAATGAGGTTAAACTAGTTTAATGGTTATTAGGTCATGTTTTTAATAAATGGGTGATTCTCACGAAATATAAAACTATTGCAGTAATGAGAAAGTTAATTTCAGTGATGCGATGACTCAGCACAATAATGCTAACTGTAGCATTAGCTGTTATGACCTAGCTAAAGAATGACCTTTGTCACACTGAAAAATAATACCTCATTACTTGGGGTGTGATGAGACACTCGGCTCAGGAGACGAGACACGAGATTGGGTTCACCAGATACGAGACGATATTTTAAGAAAACTAAATTACAAATTATATGAATGGACAACAGACTTTTATTTAACTGAGTTGCACATGGATTTTATGACTGTGTAAGTGTTAACTTTTAATGAACTTCTTCCTTTTAATTAACTTCTTAATGAACATATTAGTCTTCAAATTGAAACTAAAATAAAATTGTACTCATTTTATTTTAACTTTTATGATATTTCTCCTTTTTTCAAGTGCAAACAATATGTGCAAAACAAAAAGTACTTCTCTTTCAATACACATTGAAAATACTACGTATTTGGGAATTAATGTTTAAAAGGATAAATAATTTAATTTCATTTAGTAATTTCATAGATAAGTATATTTCATGATTAAAATGATGAATATTATATATACAGTTAAAATAATTAGAATTCATATACATAGATTATCTGTTATACATGGACTAAAAATAAGTACTGTCGCTTTAAGAACTGGCCAATTCCACTTGACTGTGGAAGTTGAACTCCAAATGTATTTGTCTGCGTTGTCGTCACGTGAGATCTCATCACACCCCGACCTATTACCAAACAAATTTAAAATAAAAGACAAAACAACACATTTTCATTTTGAACTGTGACTAATTTTGGTAATGACAATCAATCGTGTCGTGTTCATGCAGTTATGAGACAAATCAAATCAGTTTTACAGGAGCATAAGATAAAAGTGACTCACCTTGTAGCCATCTTGGATCTTCTGTTAGTACAGATGCATTGTGGGTAGTTTCAGCTCATTCAAATTCCTATAGTTTTTCAATGCAGTTTTCTAATATATTATGATAATGAGAATAATGACTCACGGACATGAACTTTTGTTGAAATATTATGAATATTCATTATTAAAATAACCAACAAACAACATTTAATGAAACTTGATCAATACCAACAATACAAACATTTTTTATTTGAGTTAACAAATTTTTTTACCATTTGAGTTTTTATAATTTCATTAGTTTTTACTTGTTTTTTCTTGTAATCATAATTTAAATTTTTTTATCTGAGTTAACAAACAAATTTTTAGCATTCTAGTTTTTATTATTTCATACATTTTTAGTTCTTTTTTTCTTGTAATTATAATTAAATTTTTTATTTGAGTTAAATACGTTTTTTTTTACATTCTAATTTTTATCATTTCAGTAGTTTTTAGTTGTTTTTTTAACTTGTAATTATAGTTTACATTTTTTATCTGACTTAACAAACACGTTTTTACCATTCTACTTTTTATAATTTTATTAGTTTTTAGCTGTTTTTTTCTTGTAATTATAATGTAATTTTTTTATCTGAGTTGACGAACAAATTTTTTTATCATTCTAGTTTTAAGCATTTCATTCGATTTTTGTTGGGTTTTTTCCTTGTAATTATAATTTACATTTTTTATCTGACTTAAAACACGTTTTTACCGTTCTAGTTTTTATCACTTTATTGTTAACGATAACAACCTCGACTCACATCAGTGTATTTATCTGTTTAGCAGCAAAAAGGTAGAAAGCCATGTCATTTGGTTTGAAAGTCATTTTGGTAACCACTCTGTAAAAGATTGTTTTGGACGTTTTTCTCAGCGTTTGAAGGAGTGAAGCACTTTGAGTCATTGAGCTTGTCCACAAACGTGAAAATAACAAGGTGTGTGTCAGTGTGTTGCTCTGCTAAATTAGACCATCAATCAAACATTACATGAAAGGCAGAAAGAGGGGAAAAAAACAGTGGAAATGAAACAAAAGTACTGCGTCAACATGTGGAGTTATTTACAGTAACTGAGCATTTAGACCAGGGGTGTCAAACATGTGGACCGTGGACCAAAACCGGCCTGTCTATGGGGTCTAGTGCGGCCCTGAGGGTGAATTTGTGAAACGCAAAAATCACACTCAAGATATTTAGGTTGCATCCCATTTTGCTTTTTCCCCTCACAGTCACATTTGCACGTTCATGTGGAAGTGTAGTGTGTCCTATTACTTTCAAAAGTGAGTGGAAGTACGGTTAAACACTTAAAATCACAGCTCCATTTTTTTTTAATTTTTTTTTTTTAATGTGTTTTATTGAAAGGATAAACCCCTTGAGATGTCACATCTTATTTTCGAGGGGTCCTTTAACAGAACAGTACATACAATACAATACAATACTTACAATACTTTTCCCAGGATAAATCGTGAACTCAGGACTGGGCGAATAGGAAATAAATGGCTACTGCAGTAGTGGTGGGTAAGGAACTACACAAATATAAGTAGATTTTAGTTAATATCGATTGTTATTAGGGTGGGAAGTTTCAGTATATACCTGCTAACTATACTGGTTGTTATTAAATTACTGTGCATTGTGTTGGCGTTCACTCTCTCGCGCCTCACGTAGCAGCGTGTGACGTACTTCGCAGTGTTTTTCCCGCCCTGAAGTTTTTCCCAATCTGTACAAGAGGATTTATGACGTCTCACTTCATTTTTAAGGGATGACTTACTTTTGAAGTGGAAGTGATGGTAAGGGGACTCAGCTTACTGTAACAATCAAGGGAAGATTTTAGTTCAGGGGTCAAACAGCCTTTTGGATACGAGTAAGATACATGTAGTCGATATGAAGAACACTAACACTGTGGAAGTAGGTGGATATGAGCAGAACCCATGGGCAGCGTTTCCTCTGGTATTTACTCTTTCCTCAGGAGTAAATAACAGCTGTGTGGTACCGACGCAAACGGTCAAACACATTAGTGGTCGACGCTGAGCATACGTTTCAGTGTCATCCTTCTTGTAGCTGAAATAATTAAATAAAATTAAAAATACATATGAATGGAAAAATACATAAATACAATAAATAACAGACAAATGAATAAAATAAATAAATGATTTAAATAAATAAATAAATAAATGCAGGAGCTGCGATGTAACTATTGCGCAGATGTACATTGCGATTTCGATGCTCAAACAATATATTGTGATCATGATTAATCGAAATGATTTAATCTCGCCCAACATTGGTTTGGAGAGATTATTGTAATCACTGTGTTTGTGTGTATGTCCTCAGAGATATATCATGCTATAATTCAATGAATACTTGATATCACCATTAAATGACATGGGCATATACATATAGCTAATGCACATCAGATGCAATGATCCATTTGAGTAAAAGGTCAAAGGTCAAACTGATGATTGCATCTGATGTGCAACATTTCAAAATCATATTATCGGACATAACACAAGAACAGAGGGCCAGAGATCTTTCAGATTGGTACCAAATAATGTTATGAATTCTCATAATTGGTGTTATCACCTACGACCAATAGTTTTTGAGATCTCTGGAGGTCAAAGGTGACACGTTGCAAAATGAACTTCCGTAACACTGTTTGTGTTTG
Organism: Siphamia tubifer; assembly: GCA_020466265.1. Lineage (NCBI taxonomy): Eukaryota > Metazoa > Chordata > Actinopteri > Kurtiformes > Apogonidae > Siphamia > Siphamia tubifer. The sequence continues at coordinate 8,200,600 of CM035792.1, read as the reverse complement.
TCAATCATAGACATATCACGCTATAAATTCATCAATACTGGATATATTATCATAATATTAAACGTACTGGCACATATATACATATAACAAAATTATCAATATGGTAAAAGGTCAAAGGTCAAGGTTGCATTTAGCAGAAAGGTCAAAATCACATTATTGGCTCTATTTCATGAACGGTTTGTCATAGAAACTTGAGATTGGCGCAAGATTAGGCATTCTCTGAATACGTGTTAAAATATAAAACCATTTGACAGCCCTAGTTATTGTCTTACTGTTCTGACCCGCTTGAGATTAAATTAGGCTGAATGTGGCCCTTGAACTAAAAGCCCCTGATTTAGACCCTTTAAAAGCGTAGCGTGTGAATGTTCCCCTCTATAATATGACTGTACATAATAAAAAAAAAGAGAATGCACTGAGAATCCAATTATGCAGGGAAAGTTAATCTTTAATATTATATTATGAGAATGTGATTATGTTATTATCCACCCACAAAGATCTCTACCCACACACGCTCTCAATATATTGTTTTCTCACTAAATGGGGCGCCAGTAATGACCTCTACTCCTATGATTTTTCAGTTTCCTCGTGGGCTGATTCAGGATTTAAATGTAAAGTAATGAACTGGAAAATGATAAGCTATGGCTCTTAAGGACAAAATTCAAGCTACACTTAATGAATCAGAACATGACCATAGTTTGACTGGTTGGATATAAGTGCAGTTAAATTACAGATTAATAAAACGTCAAGTGTGTAAGATTGAGGGCCAAGTTTTTCAGCTGGTGGGTTGTGACTTAGAAGTGGATCAGTGAATGTTCTTAGTGAGCTGTGAAGTGTGTGGTTAAAAAAAAAAAAGAGTATTTTACTGTATTTAATACCAACGTCAAATGGGTTTCAAATAGACCTGTATTAGGAAAAAACTGACATTGCATTTTTTTTTTTAAACCTGTGATATATATTGCGATCTGAAAAAATAACAGTTATTTCAGTATGTAGCTGAAATAATTAAATAAAATTCATTATTAAAAGCCACTTTTGCCCACTTTGACAATGTGTACCTGGTGCATTTTAGGAACATTATGAAAAGTCGTCAAAGACAATCGATATTTCAACAAACGTCTGTCAACAAACATTGTTATTTCATGAGTTTTCTTTCTTTTTGATAAAATTACCGTCAAATGTAATCTCAAATATACATGATCAGTAAATAAAATACAGGAAAATACCATATTTTCACTTAGAAAAATACAGAAGATAGTACAGTAGTATGATAAATGGTGATTGATCATTCAATAAATGTAAAATTGAGGAAAAAAAACTGACACAAAAGTAACACTGGGCCTTTATGGGTTAAAATGAGGGAGAAATCCGCATAGATAAATATCTACGACTGTCTAATAGTTAAGACTGGGTCTGAGTAGTTATTTTAATTTGTTTTTTTTTCTGCTTTAAAAGGAGAAGGACGTATTGGCGGGGGCATTCCCCACTTTAGCCATAAAAATGCTTCACATGTGGTACGTTGTCAGTACATATAAGTGTAATTATGTGTGTGTGAACGTCAGTGTTCAAAGCGACATGGGGATGTTATGATAGCCCCCTTTAAAAGTTGGCTTCTGACTTTGTCTCTCCGTTTTTCTGTCTCTTTCACACACACAGTAATGTGAGTGAGTTTATACACTCTGTATGGGGACGTTATAGCTTTGCAGGGGCCACGAGAGAACTGAGCCAAAGATCTGTCTGGCTAAAGGATCCATTAAACCACACACACACACACACACACACACACACACATACACACACACACACACACACACACACACACACATCCACACATCCACACTGGTTTCCATGTCTCGTGAGGACCAAGTGACCAACAATCAACACTTGTGGGTGAAGTAGCCATTGAGTAGTGAGTGAAAATACAACTTAAAAAAATGAAAATAAAAAAAACAATATTTTTGAGTAAAATAATAAAATGTTATTTCATTTAATAAAAATTAATAAATACAGATAATGATAATAATGATGATGACAACAATAATAATAATAATAACTTTAAAAAAATAATTACAAACAATTATACAACTAAAAATGTTAATAAATAAATAATATAAAATCAATTAAATTAATTTTTTTGAAAAAGACATCTTGAACCCTTTGAAAAATACATGTTTTGCTTTGAACATGTACATGTACATGTTAATGTGTTTATAGGGGACGTGATTGGCATATATTTGCATACTTCACACAGATTTTATTTATATTAAACCCTCATGGGGACCTGAATTTTGGTCCTCATGGTACCAGAGGTCCCCATGGTGTGATTATGTAAACATACCAATGTCCCCATGAAGATAAGAATACAAGTACGCACGCGCGCACACACACACACACACACACACGCACACACACACACACACACATACACACACACACACACACACAGCTCACATACATGTACAAAGACATTCTTTTATCACTGGCGTACAAAAATGACAAAATTACGCACTCAGACGCTGACACTAATGCTGGCACATTGACATTCCTGCGCAGAAACACTGCAGCGTAGCGTGAAGCGTTAATGTGCCATCAGATATAAGGACGTTTAAATAAATGGATGAGGCCCAGTGTGAAGAGCAGGCCAAAACTTTCCACCAATTATTCTCTAATCTGTCCACTGCTGTGACGGAGGGGAAGAGAATATGGAAGTAGAAACAATGGGAAGAGCAGAGAAAACACACTATAACACCTGTGAGCAGCAGCAGCAGCAGCAGCAGCAGCAGCAGCAGCAGCAGCAGCAGCAGCAGCAGCAGCAGCAGCAGCAGCAGCAGCAGCAGCAGCAGCAGCAGCAGCAGCAGCAGCAGCAGCAGCAGCAGCAGCAGCAGCAGCAGCAGCAGCAGCAGCAGCAGCAGCAGCAGCAGCAGCAGCAGCAGCAGCAGCAGCAGCAGCAGCAGCAGGTCATTATTCCTACAGTGTGAACTCATGCTGTGTTCCATTCATTTCAAATGAGCCACTTCAGTAGCCTAAACAGCAGACTTTCATTCCAGTTTACGTTCTTCAGAGCGTCGACGGCCTTCATGGACATGAACTGTAGGATGTAAATGATGTGACAGACGGCACCTTTTTAAGTCTGAACATTTTGTTATTCATTTGACAAACAACAGTAGGTACATTTACATACACTTTGATAAATTTGAATTATTACCTTTTACGTCTTAGCACCTTAATCAGACTAGAATCAAATTTAACTGGAGTTTGAGAAGATGGAGTAAGTGAGTTGGATCATGTGATTGTCATCGAGTTTCTCCGTGCATGTAACCGCCACCCAACCTTAGCGTGACTAATGGTACGGCCACACCGAACGTGAATTTTCACATCCACGCGTCAACATTATATACAAAGTCAATGGAGAGACGCGTTTTGACACAGATTCGCCCAGGGTGGCATGTTGGAAGCGTTTCTGTGGCGCGATGGAGCTGCATGTTTTGCCGCAAATCCACGTAAACACTGGAGTTGAAAATATTGAACTTTTCAGGCGAATTCGTGTGACACCGTGCTATGTAATGCTGCCAATGTCGTGATGAAATGATGTATGACGCTCGGACCGACCCGGAAGGAGGCAGGAAGAAAAACTGAGCCTGAAATACTGGTGAAAGTGGACTTCATTCAGGCGGAGTTCTTGGAGGTGGTGGACTTCCCTGTGCTGCAGGAGCTTCTGCGTCTGGGCCTCAGTACCGAGCAGTAATCCAAGTCATCTGAGCCATAGTTGAGGACAGACTGAGATGGCGGGACAGATTTTGTTTAATTGTGTTCATCCAGCGTCCAGACTCGGGCGTTGCGCGTTCGGAATGTACAACGTTTTGTGTTCAGAGTGGCCGCAAATTATCTAGCGTACAAAGTAGGGTGTTTAGGCGGTGCGTTACAAGCGTACATGTGGATATTCGCGTTTAGTGTGGCCGTAGCATTAGACTGGCCTGGACACGCCCCCTTCAGGAAGTAACCAGAGACGTGTATCTGCCGTGTCATAAATCAAAGTGAACACTACAGATGAAATATACTGACCTACATCTGATTTAAATCTGCCACTTTTGTGAAATTATTGTTCTTCTTCTATGGTGCTGACAGTGGAAGACTGTGGGCGGAGCCACCAGGACCAACCCTGGGTGGGCGTTGACCAACCAGCAGCAAAACCAAAGTCAGTGAGAAAATTAATATTGATGAAAATAGCCACTGTGGTGTTGGTTGTTTGCTAATCGACGTGAGTTTTCATGAATGGTCGTGAACTTCTATGAGAGACAGTTCATGAATAAACTAGAATATTTTTTGTCTGTCCCAAATAGGGACAGAAATTCGTCTTTGATACGACACATTTTAACCTCTTGAGACCCAAGAAAGTCCATGTTTGGGCTTTTTTACTTTAAATATTTTCTTCTTTTTTAAAAAAACTGCAATAAAACTGTTTTTTCAGATGCATTTAAAAAATTTTTATGGTATGTCCTATGCATTGGACAACTTTTTTCCGTCTTTTGTTCTTCAGTAGTTTTGCTTTACTGTGTTTTAGGGTAAAAAAAAAAACAACAACAAAAAACAGGATGTAAAAGCTGGAAAAAAGACAGAGTGGAATTGAGATTTGACAGGATTTGAGTAAAAAAAGGCACTGAGAATGTGCATCCGTAAGAGATTTAGGATGTTGAACATGAACTGTGAACTGGAACACATTAAACAACTGCTATTTGAATGTTGGTAGGTTTTGTTTGAAGCTCTGTTTTTCTAAACTTGGTTAAAGTCCAAAAAACAATTACACGGTCAAAACTCAGTATAACCTCAGTGAAAAAAATAAAATAAAGGAAAAGCAGCAGAACACTGTGAACAACAGTGAAACACACACAAAAAAACCAAGGAAAATGGTGTAAAAAAATATATTTAAATCAAACATTTTATTTCAAGAGCGAGTAATTTATGTTTTGTCCCTAGTTTTTTTATGTTTGCTCTGTAGAGGTGGCAAAAGTAAAAAGTAAAAGTACTCAAAATTCTGTAGTACAGTAGTAGAAGTACAGCTACTTTTGTGAAAAAATACTCTAGTAAAATTAAAAGTAGTGATTCAACACCTTTACTTAAGTAAAAGTAAAAAAAAACAAAACGACTTCTCAATTGTAATAAAGTAAAAAAGTAAAACACAAAACTTTTTATGCAAATATTTGGATGAAATATTTGTTTAGTTGGGAAAATCTGAAAAGTTTCAAAAGTATCTAAAAAATAAAGCGTGTAGTTACTATAGTTATTGTAGATAATGTAGTTAATGTGGACTCAATTTGTGGGTATGGGCAGGACATTTTGGAAAGAAAAAAAGTCATAATTGAGACAAAAGTCACAATTATTATGAGATCAAAAAAATAATTAAAAGAATATTACATTAAAAATGCTGAATTGTGAGATAAACAGTCATAAATATGAGATAATACATGTAGAATTATGAGATTAAGAAGCAAAATTATGAGATGAAAAGTCACAATTATCATATAAAAAAAATCAGTTTCTCTCCTTCACTGGTTTTCTGACTTAAGACACTTGTTTAGTTTGAAAAATCAACAATCCTACATTATCCTGAGAATCTAAGGAGTATAAAGTACTGATATATATGCAAAAATGTAGGGAGTAAAAAGTTGCCATAAAAATAAATACTCAAGTAAAGTACAGATACGTAAAGAAAAATCTTCTTAAGTACATTAATGAAGTAATTCTACTTAGTTACTTCCCACCTCTGCATATAATACAACAGCCCAATACATTAAAAGTAAAGAAAATAAGTGCTATACATTTACATTCATTTACCAAACAATAAGTGTCTGATACAAATCATAAAATATCTTTCAATAATATCAAGACACTTTCCATTTTGTAGACATTATGAAAATAAAAACAGTTTTAATGACTTTTGAAAACATGTTCGATTATTTTCCAAACAACACAAACCATGGCGTCCATTCCATCCAACCCTGACCCGATAAACAACAGCTGATTAGTTCTGCCTAAAGGTGGAACACACCGTTTCACTGGTTTGTCTTCTACAATAATTATGTTCATCAACAAAAAAAAAATGACAGTTTGTTTGTTGCTATAATGTTACGTTGCTACTGAGCAAATGGTTGAATTTTTATGAACATCTAAAATCATTCATTCATTTTGAGCAAATAGTTAAACAACATAAATAACTAACATATAAAAGTGTCTGATAATACAAAAACACTCAACTGAATACATGAGAGACAAACAAATAAAATAAATGTATCTGTGCTCCAAAAGCAGTGGGAAGAAGACACTTATGTAAGGCCAACACAACTTCTCACCAGCAATTTAACACACACACACGCACACACACACATACATACATACATACACACACATGCGCACACACATACATACATACATACACACACACACACGCGTGCACACACACACACACACACATACATACACACATACATACATACATACACACACACACGCGCGTGCACACACATACGCACACACACACACACACACACACACACACACACACATACATACATACATACATATACACACATACATACACATACATACACACACATACATACACACACACACACACACACACACATACACACACACACACACACACACACACACACACACACATACATACACACACACACACACACACACACACACACACACACATACATATACACACACACACAAACATACACATACATACACACATACATACACACACATACATATACACACACACATACACACATACATATACACACACACACACACACACACACACACACACACACACACACACACACACACACACACACATACACATACATATACACACACATCCACTCATATACATACACACACACACACACACACACACACACACACACACACACACACACACACACACACATTAAAGTGTTAAATATGAGAATTGTAGAATAAAAAATGCCAGTTCAAATGATTAAAAGCAAAGAGATGGTGAGGAAAGGTTGGAAACAAGGAATATAGTGAGAAAGAAAAAAAAAAGACATATTTTCAGTTATACAGTGTGAGATGTTCAGTAGCAGCCAACTCTACTCATTCAAGATCACCCCCCCCCCCACCCCAAAAAAAAGAAAACGGTCCATGAACCAAAGGTCAGGAGCACAGTTTCAACCCCTCAACCTCCAAACTTAATGACATGCAACTTCCCCTGATGATTCCAAACAAAACCGTCACACAGCGGTTTTAATCCTGACATAAGCAGCGGTCGATGCGAAGAGAAAAAAAAAAAAAAAAAAAAAAACAGCAGCATGATGGTTCCTTCGTTTTGAGTACTTCAATGTGTTGTTTTTGTGGTGACGCAATTTTTTTTTTTTTTTTGTCGTTATTTGTTTGCTTTAAACCCTCCTTTTGGCTCCCACAGACGGGACTTTTCCAGCAGATCACTTTTTTCCTCTAATTTTTCTTAATGCCATGGAATTGTTAGTCACCATTTAATTGTGTCAATTTGAGCAAATTTGTCTGAAAATAAAAAAAGACACGGAAACAGTCTTGTTGGGTTTTAGATTACACTTTGGTTTGAGTTGGCGACGTTACCCCACTGAGGGAAATACACTCTTTTTTTTTTTCTCGTGTTTTAATGCGTTTATAAACCAACAGGGGTGACGTATAGCGGCTGAAGTTTGTAGTTTGACGCTAAGTAGTTGAGCGATGTCTTGGATGACAGCCTCGTGTAACAGACTCCATCGAAGAAAGTGATAAATGAGCTTTAAGTGTGAAAGTTATTGGAATGCACGGTGTTCAGAGGATGCCAAACGTTTGCTTTAATTACCTGTTGAGAGATGAGAAAGTAGATGAGTGTGCTCCAGGCCAAACACTGCACTGGTGCTATCTATAACTGGGCTGCAAATGGGCTTCCTTTTACCTTTCACCGACCTCTGTTAGGACGTTTTATGTCTTTATTTAGAGGAAAAAACACTATAAAAAAGAATGTGGGAAAGACTGTGTGAATAAAGTGTTGGAAGAAATGCTCCTAAGGTGAGTTAAACTGGCCAACATTTGATATTTACACCCTATAATTTTATATTTGTTCAATGAAGATGTGTTAAATTATTGTCAACAGTTTGTGTTTACATGAATTTTTTATTCCTGTTTAATTCATAATAGGCTGCTTTAAGATGAACCATGTAACCAGTTGAAAATGATAATTCCAAACTAAACTTAATTATGAATAAAGTCATTGGTTTATTCTGATCTCAATTCTGAATTTGATCATTCCTTTTCATGTAAACAGTTAATGCCTCTATAACATTATTCCTGTCATTCTGCTCATGCTCCTGGTCTCGTTGTCTTGACGCGCATATTTCACGTTGATGACACACATCTTTAAAATTTTTTTTGGGTCGTTTTATGTTGTTATTTAGAGGAAAAAACACTATAAAAAGAATGTGGGAAAGACTGTGTGAATAAAGTGTTGGAAGAAATGCTCCTAAGGTGAGTTAAACTGGCCAACATTTGATATTTACACCCTATAATTTTTATATTTGTTCAATGAAGATGTGTTAAATTATTCTCAATAGTTTATTCTCTTTATAGTTTGCAGAACAATATGTATCAAAAGAATAAAACTGACTCAAACTGTTATTTTTTGTTTTTTTTCTGCAGATTGATAGAATTCAGTTGTCCCAACTAGGGCAGCAACTATCGAATATTTTTGTAACCGAGTATTTTTTTTCATTGATTAATCGAATAACGGGTGAATTCCATTTTTTTTTTTCACTATATAAACCAATAAAAACGGATGCGAGAAAGCTGAGATGTTTTCAGGTGTATGTCTGGATATGTGAAAACACATGTATGTAGCCTAACGACACTACCTTAGTACATTTGCTAAAAAAACATGTGAGGCTACATGCTAACAGATGCTAGTATTCACCAGTTAGCAAAACATAGAAGCTCTGAGTCCACTTTGAGGAAGTGTCATTGATGTGTGGATGGTTTCTGTTCAGGCGTTGTAGCACTGATGAAATACGGCAGTGCTAGGCTAATGCTAATGCTATTTTGCCATGTGCACACTGTTGTCTGCCTTACACAGTATAAAATGGTCCCAAACTTGTGACATGTTTTGTTTTTTACACATGTTGCTATTTTGTGCCGTAACAGTTGAGCACATAGACATGGTTGAGTGAACATCTGAACATCTTTGCGGGGTACAGACGGACAGTTTGTCATATGATATGTGATATGATAGTAACCTGATAAAGTTTGACATGAATTGAACGAATCTACTCTATTTAAATTATTAGTAGAATTGTTTCAGCTTTAGTCCCAATGTAAGTGTTTTCACAGGTAAAAAATAAAAGTATTATTAAGCCTACCTGTAACTTTTTAGAGCATGTGATCGTTATAGGGACATTCCTTCAGTAATTCGAGTACCTCGATCACAAGAAAATGATTGAGGGATTTTCTCTGCCTCGAGGAATCGCTTATTTAATTGTAAAGGGCAAATCAGGTAAAAACTTGTGTGTGTGTGTGTGTGTGGGGGGGGGGGGGGGGGGGTTTGCTGGCACCATTTGTTTGTTACCCCACCCTCCACAGGGCAGGCAAGGGGTATTGTTGCATCTATCTGTCTATCTATCTGTCTATCCGCCTATCTATTTGTCTGTCTATCTATTTGTCTATCTGTCTGCCTATCTGTCTGTCTATCTGTCTGTCTATCTGCATATCTATTTGTCTATCCGTCTGCCTGTCTCTCTGTCTATCTATCTGTCTTTCTATCTGTCTATCTATCTATCTGTCTATCTTTCTATCTGTCTGTCTATCTGTCTATCTATCTGTCTATCCGCCTATCTATCTGTCTCTCTTGTCTATCTATCTGTCTATCTGTCTTTCTATCTGTCTATCTATCTATCTGTCTATCTGTCTATCTGTCTATCTGTCTGTCTATCTGTCTATCTATCTGTCTATCCGCCTATCTATCTGTCTCTCTGTCTTTCTGTCTTTCTATCTGTCTATATGTCTGTCTATCTGTCTGCCTGTCTGTCTGTTTGTCTATCTGTCTATCTATCTATCTGTCTATCTGTCCATCTATCTGTCCTCAGTTTGACTACAGTCCAACTAAACTATATATATATATATATATATATATATATATATATATATATATATATATATATATATATATATATATATATATATATATATATATATATATATATATATATTTAAAAAGTGTATATTAGACTAAGGCAGTACATTTCATTTGTGTAAATATCCTGCGTGTTGTTGTCAGCTGTTTGACAGTAATAATAGTGTAAACCCAGATGACAGGCCATGCTTTAGCTTCTGTCACAGGCTGCTTTCTGAAGCCTCCGTCAGTAGGGAATAGACCCGGGAACCTCTGGAGATATATCATTTCCCAGCATGCAACAGGGCACCTGGGGATCTCCCAGGCGGGCAGCGACAGATGCAGCTGGGAAAAAGAAGTGAGATGCACTGTGACCGCCCTGCTGCTGTGGATCTGACAGGAAGTGAAAATAGGTTTCACAGCAGCTCCCTTTACTTTTATCCATGGAGGAGGAAAGGAGACTCTGAAGGAGGTTTTCAGTGGCTTTGGCTTCAAATACAGATGTTATAAAAAGGAAAACAGAGGAAGATTGAGCTTGTGGAAAGCAAATAATTCATAAAAAGAAATAAAAAAAAAGTCGCTTATGTGTAATATCTTAAGACACGCTTTGTTTTTTGTATCAAATTTGCTTTGACTGTTCAGTTATACAAAGCAAAATAAAAAAAATATAGTAATATTAAAATTCACTTTGCCTTATCGTCTACAGCAGTGGTTTTCAAACTGTGGGATAGTGAGCCTCTCCTAAAAGAACCCAAAAGCACCTTTGATCTGACCCACATGGAATTATATTAACCCTTTGATCTGACCCACATGGAATTATATTAACCATTTGATCTGACCCACATGGAATTATATTAACCCTTTGATCTGACCCACATGGAACATTATTAACCCTTTGATATGACCCACATGGAACATTATTAACCCTTTGGTCTGACCCAAATGGAACATTATTAACCCTTTGATCTGACCCACATGGAACATTATTAACCCTTTGATCTGACTCACATGGAACATTATTAACCCTTTGATCTGACCCACATGGAATTATATTAACCCTTTGATCTGACCCACATGGAATTATATTAACCCTTTGATCTGACCCACATGGAACATTATTAACCCTTTGATCTGACCCAAATGGAACATTATTAACCCTTTGATCTGACCCAAATGGAACATTAACCGTTTGATCTGACCCACATGGAATTATATTAACCATTTGATCTGACCCACATGGAACATTATTAACCATTTGATCTGACCCACATGGAACATTATTAACCCTTTGATCTGACCCACATGGAACATTATTAACCCTTTGATCTAACCCACATGGAATTATATTAACACTTTGATCTGACCCACATGGAATTATATTAACCCTTTGATCTGACCCACATGGAACAATATTAACCCTTTGATCTGACCCAAATGGAACATTATTAACCCTTTGATCTGACCCAAATTGGAACATTATTAACCCTTTGATCTGACCCACATGGAACAATATTAACCCTTTGATCTGACCCAAATGGAACATTATTAACCCTTTGATCTGACCCACATGGAACATTATTAACCCTTTGATCTGACCCAAATGGAACATTATTAACCCTTTGATCTGACCCACATGGAACATTATTAACCCTTTGATCTGACCCACATGGAACAATATTAACCCTTCATGAATTCCCAAAGGATATAAAGCTCCTGCTGATAACAGTTTCCCCAAATAGCAACAAGTGATGCCTTGAATAAACCCAATCATTCTGCAGATGAAAAAAGAAAACACAGGTATTCACATAAATTGTGGTGAAGGACAAGTTGTTTCTTCAAACAAAATCAGATTTTGTTTCAAATTAATTTCAGCTGCTTCTATTTGGGGTTTAGTGAAGAGGGTTTTTAATTTTTTACCAGTGTTGATTTTGTAGTCTTTATTGATGCAGTTTTTCCTCCACAAATTGTCCATTCTTCATCAGGTGAGACCCTCCTCTTCCTCAGCCAGGTCTAGATGAATGACGGGTCTGGGGGTGTCATCGGCTCAGGGGTCAGACATCATGGTCTTCAGGTTAGTCTTAAACTCTTCCACTTCTCGGAGTGAATTCTGTTTAAAATCACTCAGTCTTTTCTGTCTGTTTTGCATCATCGCTTCACATCATTGAGGAATGTAGTTCTAAAACATTTCAATAATTTTCTCATATATTTATTGTCAAAGTGGTGGACTGTGGCCTATCTTAGAACTTTTCTGGAGTTCACATCACCTGTTGAAAGCATGTTATTTGATTCTTTTAAGTCATCATTAGATTCAACTTACTCAAGTTCCAGTTGTTTTTTTAATGCGTTGGAGCCTGAAAACGAGGAATATGTAATGAATTAACCCATATTTTCCAAATAAGTTTCACTCTATTTAACCTTTCCTATAGGATTTATCAGCATTCATCATAATATTATCCTCTGAATTTAGCATAATCATGGACTTTCCTATGTTTAACTGACTGCTTGTGTATATATATGTATATGTATATGTATATATATATATATATATATATATATATATATATATATATATATATATATATATATATATATATATATATATATATATGACAGAGACCATGTGTAATGCAACGGGAATAATATTATAGAAGAATAAACTCTTTCCACATCTGTGGAATTATATAATTTGGAATTAAACGTGGAATAAACCAGTTACTTTATTCTGAATTCAGTTTAATTCCAAATAGTAGGAATTCTGCATGTGTCTTAAAGATCATCAACCAAAATAATTATTCAAAATAAAGCAGGAATAAAAACTATCATAATTAAAACAAGCCCAATATGTTTATTTTCTCCAACTCCTCCAACTTATTTTCATTTGCAGTTGTGTTTTCTGATGCTGGTCATAGATTTCCTCCTGGTAGGTCTCTGACCCACAAGAAAACTAATGACTTAATTAGCCCTGAATGAAACAATGAATCACCCACTGAAGGTCCCAGCCTCTAAAATATTAATGAACCTCCTCTGGTCATTACGATGGAGAAGAGAGCTCTGCAAATTTCTGACATTTGGAGTAAAAATCCCTAAATGAATTGAATTAATTTCAAGGACCTTGATTTGATGAAATGAGATTGGCTTCATTCTGCGGCTGCGCGTTGACAGTTTTCCTTTTGACCAATAGAGGGCAGCAGCGGAACTGGATCACGCGCTCAGGCACCAGTCATTGAATGGATGTGCACACAGAGGCTCTAACTCTGCTTTTAGTGAGGAAATGTTCAGAGTAGGGACTAAGAATAGACACAGGAGTGGCAGGACTTATTACCACAATGACTTGTACTTATTTATAATCTGTTTGACATGACGACAAATACTGCGACGTCTGTATGCGCACGTGTCAGTCATAGTTCAAAACGCATCACAAAGGCATTCATACAAACTTTGACTTTATGTAAATGAGTACAAAACATAAAGAAAATAAAAGGTGAATTGAAGTTCAGTGTGGTTCTGTAAGAAATCCATTTTGACCCCCCCCCCCCCATGCGCATCTGCTCTTTACGGACAATTACGCATGAAAATGTCTAAAAATAAGAATCGGATCAAACCCAGAATCACAGTATCACACGATGGGTCGTTAGGATGATGTATGACCTATGTGAAAAGAGTAAAGTTGCTGGGAAATTGTGTAAAAAGATGTATATACAGAGTTTGGAGTTGTATTCTCTGTGGGAAAGTGGTGAGTTTGTTACAGCGCGCGGGATGAGGGACGAGTGAAAGTTTGACTCTGTTCTCTGGTGACATCAACAGAGAGAGAGAGATAGGCAAGGAGAGAGAGAGGGAGAGAGAGAGAGAGGATTTTTGGGGAGACCTGACTCCACTTCTCACTCTCACAACTTCCAGGCGTACCAGTCTGCGTTGCGCCTCCTCTCTCTCTCTCTCTCTCTCTCAACTTTCTTCTGATTACAACTCCTCCGCAACTCTCACTTTTTTATTTATTTTTTTTTTATTCCTTGGCAGCAGAGGGATGTTCCTTGGAAGGAGGTTACACCCCAGCTGAACGTTTTCACCTTGGGAAAAAAAAAGTTTAGGAGTCAGTTTGATAAGTTCTTTGTGAATGGGGGGCATTTGGGGAGACTTTTACGCATCCCGCTGACGCACGGCACGGTCGCATCTTTTCACCAAAACTTTGTCGCATCCAAAATAAAATTAAAAATCTACAATTTTCCTTTATATTTTTTACTTTTTTTGTTCCTTCAATGGCAAAGCAGCGCTTTAAGGAGATTCGAGCGACTTCAGAGAAACTTTGGTGAAACTTTTCCAGCGAACTTCATTTCATTCACATCAGTTTTTCTTTGAACATTTCTTCAGACGGGACAGTTTTTGACCTTTTCGGGATCCTTACTTCTTAAGTTTTGTTCCCTTTGCCGTGTTGTCAGGCAGCCTTTTTCTTCGGGTTTTGGAGTACTTTCAGTGGATATCATGCTTCCGACCGGACGGGGTAACGCGCTCTGCTTTGGGCTTTGGGCTCCGGTGTTGGCGGTGCTGCTGTGCGCTGCAGCAGTGGATGGATGCCCACACAAGTGCAGCTGCTCCGGGTCTCATGTGGACTGCCAGGGTCTGGGATTGAAGACGGTGCCTAAAGGAATACCCAGGAATGCCGAGCGCCTGTAAGTTATTTATTTATTTTTTTTGATCCAAATTTCAGTTTCTTGGCTGCGTTTGAACCATCATTAATTTCGAACATCAACATATGGAGGCGATGCTTCTTAATTTCTTATCAACACTCAAACTCCCCCGAGTACATTTTGGACAGTTTTAAACTTATTGCTATGTTTTGTTTTTTTTTTTTACTTTTTCTTGGCTGAATATATAGAAATAAAGTGCTTATTTGACACTAAACTTTCAAACTTCTAAAGATCTTCATGAAATCCTTGTGTTTTACTGTTTCCTATAATGAATCCATTAATAAATTACATATTTCAGTAGAGTTTTTTTTGCTCTCATCTGCTGTTATAATGGCCATTATAGGGCAATATTTAGTTTTTACAGAGCATGGTTTGTTGCATGTTAAGACAAGATAAATGTGAACTTTCACTTCTTTACTGCAATATATAAAGACTTTGGAAATCAAAACTGTGCAGATCATTCCTGCAGAGCACATGTAAAGACAGATAAAGTTAATTTAAACCAAACTTTTACTGAATTGTCTTAAGTAAGGATGTTTTTTGTAGCAGTTGTAGCTTCAGTTCCTGTAGAGAGATGTAAGCAACTGTGTAAATGTTACATAAAAAAAAAAAAAACTGACCCAAAGTGAATACATCCAATAAATCCAAGCCCTTTAGCAGACAGTCCTGAGGCAAGTTTGACGGAGGGTATTTAAGTTTTTAAGCAAGGGGGGGTGGAAATGAAAGTTGAGATGAAGCATAAAGCGTGCGCGCCTTAAATTTTGTATATCCTCCACCACTTGCTGAGCAGTGAGGTCTGTACTTTTCTCAGTTTATAAAGTGTATATAAATCTAAAGTGGTGGCAGATCATTAGGACGTGGAGGAAAAAGGGACGTTTGGGAGGTTCTGCAAAGCTGGTGACAGTTAGTTTTCAATGATATTCAGTGGTGGTGGTGGTGGGGAGGGGTTGGCAGACCCCTGATGGACACTTCTGCCACCTTTAGCCTGATCTTGACAGGCATAACCCCCCCACCCTCTCTCTCTCTCTCTCTCTCAAATCCCCCTCCTACCCCTGCAGCCACACACACTTGCAATCACAAACACACACCTATGCTGTTAAGGTATGGAAGTGATTATGCATGATAATGGAGCAGCCAAAAGAGCTGTAGGGGATCAACAACAGACCCTAACCCTGAGACAACAAACACAATCAGTAGGCTGCAGAGAGAAGTGGGGGGTATGCGTCTGTGTGTGTGTGTGTGTGTGTGTGTGTGTTTGGACATGATGGTGGTGGTGGTGGTGTGTTAAGCCATATTTGGGAATAACGGTGCATTTTGTAGTAAATGTCCAAAATGTAAGAACTTTTTCCATTTCCTTTTGTGCTTAAGTCACATTTTCAATATTCAAAATGTTTAGCGGACTTAGCTAGCAGTAGCAGCTGTGTTAGCATACAGTAAGCTAGTGTGTTTTAAAGAACTGCTGATATACTCACACTTTGCACCTTACTGTGTATTTCAGTTTTAATTTTTGTATTTTAAATTAATTTTAGTATTTTACATTTTTGTGGGAAATCACGGATCCTGGAGGAGCGCTCTTTCATCATGTCTGTACTGTTGTATGTACAGCAAACTGACAATAAACTTAGACTTAGACTTAGACTTCCTTTATTGTCATTGCACAAGAATACACACAACAGTGGGATTTTTGGCAACGAGACGTCGTTGCTTGGCTTCCGGAGCACACATACTAAATAAATAAGTAGAAAACAGCTAAGGAATAGAGTAAAAACAGAATGAATAGTGCAAAAACAGAGTAATTAGTGCAAATAAAATATTTTTTAGCAGCTGGGTGGGGGTTGTTTCACAACCAGGAGGTAGATTTCTGTCCATTTTATGGATAAGTGCACTGAGAGTATATTGTCCATGAGGTAGATGAAAGTGTGTGTGTGGGGGGGGTTGTTATTTGGCATTCAGCTGTCTGGTGGCCAGGGGGAAGTAACTATTCCTGAATCTGGCTGTTCTGCAGCGGATGCTGCGGAACCTTCTGCCCGACTTGATTGATTGATTGATTGATAGGTGGTACAACAGGCACATTTCATACAATTCAGTATCTTGTCATAAATGACATCATAATTACCATAGAATCACCACCTTATTAGTGACCTGTTATTTGTAATAAGTGGTTAAAAAACATTAATACCATGAAATAACATCAGAATTACCATAGAATTACCACCTTATTAGCGACCTTTAATGTTAAGTGTTGCTGAAACTGTCAATGCAACAGGGCAGTTTATTATGAAATGTATCTTTATTACAAAATGAAATAAAGTTTTTACATTTTGGGTGTTTATTACAAAATCAACATGTTGTATGTCTGTGTGTGTGTGTGTGTGTGTGTGTGTGTGTGTGGTGATTGGAATAGGATACATAATTTGCATGTGTGCCCAGATTTGTACTTTCTCAGCCCAGTTTTTACACAGTGTTGTGTTTTTGTGTGCGTGCGCGTTGGCATTGGCCGCTGTGATTGCATCTTGTGTGAGTGTGAACAACACAACCCATACCTTTTTAATCCCACGAGGCAGCGCTGACCTCCCACGACCTGTCGGCTTTTACACACCAATCCCCTGAAGACATTTACACCCAAGGAAAATAAATAATTAGAGCAGGCTGTGATGGGGAGGTGGGATAAAGGGGTCCCCATGCCTTTGGCCAAGGGTCCCTAGGGTGGAATATTTGGGGTAGCAGCCCCCCACCCCCCACCCCCACTGCCTTCACTCTAGAAACTATGTGTTTATGTTTCCCTGATTTATCCAGGTCAGTGTTTCAGCTGTGACTTTGGCCAAGACTTGCTCTCTCTCTCTTTCTCTCTCTCTCTCTCTCTCTCTCTCTCTGCAGATATATTTTAGGGAGTTTGAGATGGGAAACATTAAAATGGATGAGATTCCAGGTCTTGAAGTTACAGCTTTTTCTAAGAAAGACAGATGAGCATTATTGCCCTCAGCTGGAATTGTAGTTTGAGAATTATGAAGAGAAAAAAAATGCATGAGAATGAGACTTTTTTAAACCTCGCAGCCAAATGTCTTAATTAAAAAAAGAAAAAGAAAGAAAATAAGCTATTTCATGATTGATTGGTTTGTTCAGTTCATTTGATATCTGTATTATCCCACAGGCAGGTTCTATTTGTAACAGTGCAGCATTAAATTGTACGTTTTTTTTTAGTTAGTTTAGTTTATTTTAAGCACACAAAACCATCAGATAACAAAGCACCATACACTTTAAAAAGTGTTTCTATCATTTACTTCCATTTAACACAATGAATTTAGGACATTTCAACTTATCTTCATGAGTTACTAGCGTTGAATCTCAAGGTTATAAAATGGTAATTTAAATGTACCAACATAACTTAACAATGTGACTGTTAAAATGGTAACTGGATCAACAAGTGTTTAGTAATTCAATTAACTTTAATAACTTTAAAAAGAAAG
Source organism: Siphamia tubifer (assembly GCA_020466265.1). Classification (NCBI taxonomy): domain Eukaryota; kingdom Metazoa; phylum Chordata; class Actinopteri; order Kurtiformes; family Apogonidae; genus Siphamia; species Siphamia tubifer. The sequence continues at coordinate 8,182,292 of CM035792.1, read as the reverse complement.
ATGGAACAATGAGAAATTAGCACTGATGCTAATGTAACCACTGGTCTGCGTTGTGTGGGAAGTTAATGATGAAGGCTGACACTCTTTACGTTGGAATATATAGTCTGTAAAACAGTGGAAAAGCACATATTGATCACTCGCTCGGTCTTAAACTCCTCCTACTGACCGTAACCTAAGGAGAGCCCAACCGACCAATGGGTGCTTCTGATACAGTTAGCTACATGGTATGGCAAATCTGATTGGCAAACTTGAGTATTTATTTTTCTGCCAATTTTTTTACTTTTACTCCCTACATTTTTGTATAAATATCTGTAAGTTATACTCCTTACATTCTGAGAATGGACTCGTTACTTTTACAAATGAAACAGTTGTGACAGTGTGAAAAATAAGTCACTGTGACTTTATATATTATAGTTATGACTATTATCTCATAATTTTGACTTTTTATCTCATAATTTTGACTTTTTATCTCATAATTTTGACAATTTTTTCTTAAAATTATGCATTTTTATCTTACATTTATAAGGTTTTTTTCAAATCTCATGACTTTTTATCTCAATTGTGACTTCTTTTCCCCCATTTTTCCTAAATTTCCTGCCCATATCCACAAGACTGAGTAACTGTGACTCGATCAAACACATCTACACAGTAACTCACTTTTAAAGGCTTTATTTTAGATACTTTTTTTTTTACTTTTCTGATTTTATTTTCTGAAGTATTATCATGACAAAAAAAAAAACAGTTTTACTTTTTACTTTTGTACTTTATTACAATTGAGAAGTTTTACTTTTACTTAAGTAGAGGAGTTGAATCAGTACTTCTACTTTTACCAGTGTATTTTTTCACACAAGTAGCTGTACTTCTACTTAAGTACAGAATGTGAGTACTTTTAACACCTCTGGTTAAGTCACATTTCAAGGCAGCTCATGAACTTTAATTTCTAAGTTAAATTGCCTTGTTTTTTTTACAGTGTACAACATGTTCAACAACATTTTTCAGCGCACAAAAAGGAGTGGGAAGAAGTTTAACTTACAGGCTCACACCTCCTTTTTTACAAACTAAGTCAAATAAACTTCCTTTGCTTTAACACACTTTAAAACATAACATGAGAAATCGAAGCAGTCAAAAAGTCAAAAACATTTTATCCTTCATTAACTACCTTTGATTTACTACACTTCTACATAATGTCTTCACATCACATAACATTTTTCTCATTTTGCACAAATAATCAGATTACCTCATGAAGAGAATCAGATGGTTCTCGTGCCAACATTAGTCATTCGAATCAAAAAGCCAAAGTAAAAACATCACAAGACACATGGAACTACCATAACTCTTCACTGAACACAGGTTTTATCACCATCTCGACTTTAGCTGGAAATTGAAGAACTTCCCAAAAACAAATGAGCAGTAGGATGTACATGTTACAGGAAACTGAGCAAAAGGCAAAATAAAAACCATTATAATGTAATGACTGAGGAATTACACAATGAGCCTGTTTACATGACAGCTTTTATTCCTGTTTAATTCAGAATAAACCTTAATTCCTCTTTAAGGTGAACCATATAAACATCTAATTCCAGTTGAGAATGACTATTCCCAATTAAACACTTCTGAATAAAGTCACTGGTTTATTCCATTTTTAATTCTGAATTTGATATTTCCTCTGACATGTAAACAGTTAATTCCTCTTTAACCTGTCATTCTGCACATGCACATATTCCGGCATAAGTACGTTGACTCCGTCCAGCTGCTGCTTTGTAATTATAAAAAATAAATTCAAAAATCACATGTAGCATATTGTCGAACATGTTAATAGTTTAAACAAACAAAAAAAGAACAGGAAGTGGATGTGATCGTTTTCTTCCAGTAGACATTTAGATGTAAAGTGGACGTTCTGTCCAATCAGAACCTTCTGTACCATCAGCTCTGAAAGTCCAACTAGCTACAACGGAATACAACCGTTACCATGGAAACCTTTCTGAAGAATTAACGTTTCCATGTACCGTATTTTTCAGACTATAAGTCGCAGTGTTTTTCATAGTTTGGGCGAAGTTGCGATTTATATGTCAAATTATTAACACATTATTATATAATTTCACATGTTATTTTCACACTGACAACCACAAGAGGGCGATGTTGAGCATGAACGTGTTCTTTATGCTATATTTATCTGATTAACTGTTAATATGTTACGTTAACATAACAGCCACGTTCTCAGTTCATCGTTCATGCATCTGTAAAGTCATACAAAGTAAAAAGGTAATAACTGCACAGACACCAAACTGAGAAAAATGACCTTAAAGTTCTGTTGTTATTCAGCCCCAGTAGTTGTAGGTAGATTATTGGACATGAGGCAGTTATTGTTACTGTATATTAACTAGTTCTACAAAAACCACAGTGTGCCTTATGTATGGAGTAATACTGGTTGTGCTTAGTGACCCGGAATTTAGACTTTTTAATCTCATAATTTAGATTTTTTGTCTCATAATTTTGACTTTTTGTCTCTTAATTTTGACTTTTTGTTTCATAATTTGTCTTTTTGTTTCATAATTTTGTCTTTTTATCTCATAATTTTGACTTTTTTTTAAATCTCATTTTGACTTTTTATCTCATAATTGTGGCTTTTTGTCATAATGTTAGCTTTTTACCTCACAATTTAGACTTTATGTCATGATTTTGACTTTTTATCTCATAATTTTGACATGATTTTTCACTTAATGCGCCTTATATATATATATATATATATATATATATATATATATATATATATATATATATATATATATATATATATAAAAACTTTCATAAAAACCAGTCATTGACAGTGCACCTTATAGTCCACTGCACCTCATAGTGCGGAAAATACAGTAATTCCATAATTTATTTCAGTCTAATACAGTTGATTCACTGTAAACTATTGGGGCAGGGTCCTAAATAGATATTTGGTAAGAACACAGTAAACGACAGACGTTTGAGAGATAGATAGATATTTTATTACATGACAAAGAATGATTTGAATGTTGCAAAAAAAAAATTACAATAACACATTTTCGCAAAAAAATGTAGTGACTGCCTTTTTGTGTTGTAGTGCAGAATACACCTATTCAGCCTGTTGTTCTCTATTCTATTTTTATTTTAAATTGACTTTCAATATGAAATGTCTGTTCTTGGCGTTTAATTTTATTAAATAAATTTTCCCCAAAAATGTGACTTATACTGTATATGTTTTTTTCCCCTTCTTTATTATGTATGCTTTTGGCTGGTGTGACTTATAGTCCAGAAAATACAGTAAACATGAAGGAAATAGCTTTAACTTTGAATTATTTTATTCAGATTTTTTTTTAAAAAAGGAAAAAAAATAGCCAGGTTTCCTTCAAAAACAAAGACTAAAAATTAAATGAGTGTGCCGAGATGGAACAGAATCAATAAATATGGAAAACACTTGGCAATGTAGAGCGTGGAAATCAGCTCCTTAAACACAACTCGACCCAAGTTGTGTTTAGCGTGCTGAGTAAACGACTGCGAATCCATTCCAGAAGTTCGTCCACCTGTCATAAGCACTGAATGAATGGTCCTGTTTGATTGTAAACAGAGCGATTGTAAAAGGTTAATGAGAGAAAAAACAATGTTGGCCTGGACTGAGCGCACGCACCCTCACATGCACTGATGAAGATTACCTCAGGCCACTGGCTTCTGTAACGTCCTCCTTGGGAAGACACTTGAGACCTCATTTGCATCTAATTTGAGTGGGGGATTTTTTGGGGGGACTTAACAGGCTTAACGAGGCTGGAGAAAACGAATTAGAAAACTGGGGAAAGCCCCCCCCCCCCCTCAGGTCCAATTCACACCTGCCCTCGAGGGAACGCACACACACACACACACACACACACACACACACACACACACACACACACACACACACACACACACACATGCATACTCGTTTCCATGTCTCATGAGGACCAAGTTTGTAAAATCAAGTACCATTGGGTACTGTGTGTAAAAGATTTTTTTTAATAAAATAAAATAATTGTGATAAAAATGTTTAAATTAAATTAACTTAAAAATATATATGGATAAAAATGAATGAGTACATAATAATAATAATAATAATAATAATAATAATAATAATAATTAAAAAATAATATAAATGAATAAAAATAGATATTACGTCTTTTTCAAAAACTATAAATGAATAAAAAAAAATACATGAAAAATAATAAATTTTAAACTAAAATTAAAATTAAATAATGAAGTACAACTTTAAAAATTAAAAAAAAATTACAAAAATTAAATAAATAAAACAAATAAATACAATAAATAATAATAAAAACATTTAAAATCAATGTAAAAAAAAAAAATAATAATAATAAAAAAAATAATAAAAATAATACTATGTAAAAACATTTAAATAATGCTTCTTTAAATACACACAAAAAAAAATAAAAATATTTTTTTAAACACAACTTCAAACCTTTGAAAGATACATTCAGTAGATTTAACTCTCGCTGGGATCTGAATTTTGGTCCCTGTGGTGTGACTGTTTAAACAGATCAATGTCCCCATAAAGATAGGAATACAAGCACACATACACTCACACTGTGGGGTGTTGATTTTCTGGAGCTGCAGATTCCAAACTATTGTCCCAACTGCTGTGAAATGTTGGGAAATTCAGCGCCGCGAACTCTGGAGGAGGCTTTTAATTGGTTGAACTGCAATCAGAAGGTTTTTGTGTGTGTGTGTGTGTGTGTGTGTGTGTGTGTGTGTGTGTGTCTCATTATATGCCTACACATGTGTTTCTGCTTTTGGAATTGAATGTATGTTTCTCCAGAGCAGTTTATATACTGTGCATGATCACATCATTACGTATCTTTTCAGTATGTAAGCCTGCTGTTGTGAGTCCAGGATGGAAGTGGCGAGCTGCCTCAGCCAACTTTACACAAACTAATCCAAGCTTTAACTGCCTGTTTTTCTGTTCCTTCGCTGCTTTGAAGATGTTTTTGGCAGGTTTTTTACGACCAACACCTTTTCTGTTTTTCTACCTTGTTGGCACTTTTCCTTCTTCTCTTGAGTTCTCCTTCTTTCATTTATTTTTTTTTATGTTGTTTATTTGGCTCAAACTGAAAGAATAAGGAAAAAAAAAAAAAAAAAAAGATAAAACCAAGGAGTCAGTTCCATATGTACCTGCCAATGAGTCAATAATCATAGAAAAATAAGGATTAGAAGACATTGAATAGATGTTTACATATGAATAAACCCGGCTCATCTTCAAAACCCCCCACTCTCTGGAAGGAGACTTCAGGTTTTTTACGTTTTCAGACCCTGACGGTTAATGAAAGGCACTTCCAATAAAATATTTAATCATTTGTAGTAGCCATCGTCCCGGTGTCAACGGCCCCTTCACCTTCGTCTGTCATTTTGAACAGGTTTAGCAGATTACATGGTATGCTAGCTAACATAGCCTAACACTGTTTTCAAATGAACTAATTCAAAAATGTGATTTTATTGGTTTTTAAAAGTCTTAATAGTAGTGGCCCTGTTTACTTATTGGATCTGTTTTTAACATATAGCCCTCTCTGACCCTGAGGTCGTCGGGTAGTAAGTTTTTAATTGTCCCTAGAGTTGCCTCATTCAGTTTTTATGGTTCTAAACTATGGAACAGTTGACCTGAGGGTCTGAGGTCCGCTCCGAGTGTTCATATTTTTAAGGTTAAATTGAAAACCTACCTTTTTAACTTAGCTTGTAGTTACATTTTACTCTTAACATGATATTTTATGTATTTAATTTAATTTAATTATTATTTATTTATGTATTCTATTCAACTCTGTAAATCTTTTAACTTTTACTACAATTGCGGCATAATTGGGGGGGGGGGGGGGTCTGATGTAAAGCACTTTGTGCTACATGCACCATGTATGAAAAGTGCTTTATAAATAAAGTTTGATTGATTGATTGAAAAAGTTTTAATCGTTATGATTTCAAAGATAATGGGTTAGTGCCGTCTCTGTTCCCTGAATGATTAATGACCCACAGGACGCTTTTCTTTCACTCTGTCTGTCCTGTATCTTTTTTTGTTTTTTTTCCCCCCTCACCCTTCTTTGCCTCTTTCTCCACCACTCCCTCCCTCCTGCCCTCCCTCCCTCCTGCCCTCCCTCCCCCTGACCTCCACCTCTCTCTCCTCCAGCTCTCACGCCTACAGTTTGCCAGCAGCATCTCTCCAGTAGTTTTCACAGCTCCCATTTCCCCTCAGCTTGCCAACCTACCACGGTGCACACCACAGTAGGATCCTGCCGCTCTGTGTGTGTGTGTGTGTGTGTGTGTGTGTTTCTGTGCACAAATGGACACACTCTTCCAGCCACTGCTTCTGGCTCTTATCAAAGCTTGGTGTTGATTGGTCAGTGGACGCTGTAACCGCCACACCCTCAGCTATGAACCGGTATTCCACGGTGGGACAGGGATCCATGTGTGATGGTTAAATATTGTGTTGGTACCAAACGGTGTCTGTAGCAGAACTTGGCTTTTTGTCCCTAATTAAAAAAAAAAAAAATACTAACATGTAGAGCAGGATGAAGCGGTGTGGTGTTCACTTCAGTTTTGGCCCAGATCCTCTCAGTTGTGTCCCGGACCATCGCCTGAAGTCACTGCAAGTAACACTGTGTTGTAAACAAGAGCGAACCACAGCCAAGCAACCTGATAAGTTAAAGATGCATTCAGATCTAGGGCTGCATCATATTAGAAAAAAAACTGACATTGCACTTATTTTTTAACCCTGTGATATACAATGCGATATGAAAAAAAAAATCCTGGGAATATATAACAGCTGTTTCAGTTTCAGTATCATCTACCTTATAGCTGAAATGATTAAATAAGATTAATAATTACAAATAAATAAAAAATAAATAAAATGAAAATAAATGAACAAATAAAAGAGAATGCAAAAATGACATAAAAATCAATGAATTAAAAAAAAAATATATAAATAAAAAGGAAATAAAAATCTATTCAAATAAATTAAAAATAATAAAAAAAAATCAAATAAAAATAATTCCAGGGTCTCCAAGTGGTCGACACAGAATGTATGTTTTAATATAATCCTTGTAGTTGAAATTAATTAATTAAATTACACATTTTAAAAATAAATACATTAAAATGATTTAAAAAATACAAATAAAACAGTTTAAATAAATAAATGAATAAATCCACATAACAGATATTACTTTTTTTTTCTGGCAGGGAGGCTTCGTTATGGGTGATTTTCTTTTGTTGGTTCTAGGTGATTTTCTCTTGTTGGTCACTAATTTTTCTGTCTTGTTACCATAGTGACTTAGTCCAAACTGGTTCAGAATGATTGTGATGTGCTCAGTGTGTGTCAGGTTCTATTGACATTAGAAAGTGTCGGCCTCATTTGTCTCCTACATTAACAGGACGTGTCATGTGACTATTGCGATGTCGATGCTAAGATAATATATCGTGCGGCTCTAATCCTGGGCCATCGCCTGTAGTCAGTGCAAGTAACACTGTGTTGTAAACAAGCGCTCACCACAGCCAAGCAACCTGATAAGTCCAAAGATACATTCAGATGTGTTTCATAACTCCCATAAATCCCTCCTAACCACACTGTTTTGGTATTTGGCCAATCATTGTAGAAATCGGCGAGTTAATTATCGCCGTGTTTTGTTTTTGCGTGCTATTTCTGCATATGCACAGTACTTAGAGGAGAGTTTCAGTCAGCACACACGCTTTGGTAACTGTTGAACACAAGCCATCATTCACTGAAGAGTGTGCTTTACTGTTATCGTGGGTATGATGGTGATGTAATACATCTGAAGAGCAGCCGAGTGTTATTGCTAAAGCAGACAAGTCTAAACTAAGAAGTCAAACCACAATGAGCTTGCTGTTCTCAAAGAGCCTCTTAATATCACGCCTATCATCTGTGGCCATCTCGTGGTAGCATTTTGTGCCCTTCCAACGATGTTTAATTCAGTTATGTGATGCCAAATGGCACGAGTGAGGGTAACCAATATTTAGGCTCCAATTCTAGGTCAGTGGGTGATATTCTGTTGCACAAGTTTCTCCAGCGTGCGGGCAGTTGACCTTTCCATATAATGACTTTCAGTCTGCCAAAGCAGCAGCCAGCTGGCAGCGACAGTGGGCACTGCCCTTCTGGGAAACCGAGCAGGCTGGATGCTACATTAAAACATACGCTCATGCTAACACATATTTTCTAACACACAAACAGGACCGAATGCTAAAATGGGTAAAGATGTGCACGTGTGTGTTGACGTTCAAGATCAAAAACGGTCCAAATGAAGACATACAGTTCAACACCGTGGACTAAACGCATCCACTTACATGCATTTGTGCTGTGTTTAGTAGGGAGGCCCTGTCCCCAGTCGTCACAGCTGTATGCCAAACCCAAACCCAAACCCAATATGCTGCAATTCTAAACTTAACCCGAAAAGCCTAAGAATTCCTCGGGAAAATTACGGTTTATTTCATCTCGGTTCTTGTTGTTTGTAGTTCGATCAAAATTTTGATCAGTTATTATAAAGTTGCGCTAACCAAAGTGGAGTAATCATAGAGAATCTGGAACGTGGATAAAACGCTACAATGAAATCTGATGAAGCAAGAAACATGAGCAGTTAAGACGATCGTCAGACAAGTTCCCAAACATGGCTGTAGTTTTTTAGATTATCTGAACGGCTTTGACTGATGAACCAGTGAGAATCAGACACTGCACGAGGAAAGTTATAAATCACAACAAACTACAGATAGATAGATGGATGGATGGATACTGTATTTTCTGGACTATAAGGCACACTTAAAAGACTTTAATGTTCTCCAAGAATGACAGTGCACCTTATAATCCAGAGCGCCTTATATATGGATCAATTCTGGTAGTGCTGGCTGACTTAGAATTTTTACTTTATCTCAGAAATTTTGACTTTTTATCTCATAATTTTGACTTTTTGTATTCATTCTGACTTTATCTCATAATTTTCACTTTTAAGCTCATAATTTTGACTTTTTATCTCATAATTTGGACTTTTTGTGTCATAATTCTGACATTTCAGCTTATAAATTTGATTTTTTTATCTCATAATTTTGACATTTTGTATTCATTTTGACTTTTTATCTGATAATTTTGACTTTTTGTATTCATTTTGACTTTTTATCTGATAATTTTGACTTTTTGTATTCATTCTGACTTTTTATCTCATAATTTTCACTTTTCAGCTCATAATTTTGACTTTTTGTGTCATAATTTTGACTTTTTATCTGATAATTTTGACTTTTTGTATTCATTTTGACTTTTTATCTGATAATTTTGACTTTTTGTATTCATTTTGACTTTTTATCTCATAATTTTGGCTTTTTGTGTCATAATTTTGACTTCACTTAATGCACCTTATAGTCCAGTGCACCTTATAGTGTGTAAAATATGGTAGTTTCTCATTTAACACAAAATATCACAGATGCACTACATCAATGACACAGTCAACATGATTCAAAACAGATACAATAATTACTAAAATATTGATATAAAAAGTACATCTACTAACCTTAAATACTACTCATATCTCCCCTACCTGCACTTAATAATTTAATTTATTTGATGTGTTTTAGGTGTTTGTCTGTGATGATGTTTGTGTTTTTATGTGAGCTGCTAGACACAATAACTTCCCTTTAGAGATTTTCAACTTACCTAAATGTGGTTCAACTTTACCAAATGTTATTCACTAATAAAATAAAATAAAGTCCAAAGTGATAGGTGGTTCTAAGAAGTGACCTTTTATTCTAAAGTGCTCTGCTTACATTCATTATGTTTTAATCATTGACCATTGTCATCTGTCATTTTTCAATGTATAATTTAAATGTAAAAACCCACAGGCTTTTTAAATTATATATATTTTTTCACTTAAGAAAGAAGAAAACAAAAAACGGGCTGTTGCAAATGAATTGGAAGGGTTCAATATTAACTCAAAATAAGAGTGTATGTGTAAAAACATTAGAGGATGAATAAAGTCATTTATCTTCTTCTATTCTATTGTATAAAAACAGGTAGATAAATAAATTATGACCAAAATTCTGCATTATGAGATCTTATTTGCTTGGTTGCACTGAAAATAAACTCCAGTTATGGCCCGAGGTTCTGACAGTGGCACAGGTTTAGTTGTTTTAGGCTTTTCTGCTTCAGTTTTTTTTTCACATTTCTGAGGTTCACTGAAAACCAATTATAAGTATTTTACAAGTTTCAGAGACGTTTATTGGCAAATAAATCACCTGTTTGCAAAGAGTTGGATTGTGACACAGTCGGAACATTTGGCAGTGATGATGTAAGGAAAAATCTGTAACATTCAGAACTGGAATGACGATATGGATACCAAACCAACACCAGTTTATTATAATAAAAAAACAAAAATAACACAATTGACAATGAAATAAAAAAATAAATAAATGAAATGTAAAATGAATAATAATAATAAAAAAAACAATAAATATTTTTTTTTAAAAACATAAAAATAAATGCTTTTTTAAAAAAAATCTTCAAACCTTTGAAAAACATGTTTCGCTTCACACTTGCCCCCCCCCCCCCCCCCCCCCCCCCCCCCCATGCTTTATGAGCACCTCCAGAAAAAAAAAAAAAAAAAGTATTTAGGCCACATCATTTCTATTTTAATTGGGACCTTTATTTATATTTAACCCTCGTGGGGACCTGAATTTTGGTCCCCATAATATCAGAGGTCCCCATGATGTGACTGTGTAAATGGAACAACGTCCCCATAACGACAGGAATACAAGCACACACACACCCCGTCATAGTTTTCAGTGGATTAAACATGCGATCGGTTGTAGATGGAAAGTTTGACATAAAACTGCAGAGAAACTCACTGTGTCACCGAGAAAAAGTACCTCGAGTCACGAATGACCTTCTGTGACTTTGCACTAAAACAGAAGTTCTCAGATGTGAGGACTCGTGAGTGTGTGTGTGTGTGTGTTATAATATAACTCCAGTCTGGATTTTGTGTGCGTGTGTGAGTGTGTGTGCGTGTGTGTGTGGTTTGATCTTAACAAGCTGTGCCACTGTTTTGTTAGGCCACTGTCACCAAAGCAACACATTACATCCCTTCTGCTGCAGAGCTTTGACTTCTACGTGTGTGTTTTGTCGTGTGTGTGCCTCCGCTTTGCATACGCGTGCGAGGACGTACACGCATGGACTTCGACAACCAGATGATTTCGTACCCCCCACTTTTTCCTGAGGTTATATAATAATAATAATGGATTAGATTTATATAGCGCTTTTCAAGGCGCCCAAAGTGCTTCACATTAGTGTTCCATTATTCATTCACTCTCACATGCTCCCTCTGGTGGTGGTAAACTACATATGTAGTCACAGTTGCCCTGGGGCAGACTGACAGAAGCGTAGCAGCCATTTTGCGCCTACGGCCGCTCTGATCACCACCCAGCGTTCATACTCATTCATACACCAGTGTGACTGACACTGGAGGCAAGGAGGGTGAAGTGTCTTGCCCAAGGACACAACAGACGGACTAGGAGAGACTGCCAACCCTTTGGTTAATGGACGACCTGCTCTACCAACTGAGCCATGGCTGCCCCTATATATGGTAGCGTTCCACTGGATCCAGGAAATGGACGCAGATTTGGTCTCACCTACTTTTTATTGTAGGATAAACTGTTACTGTCGGTCAAACTGCAATAACATTGGGGCGTTACAATAAAAACAGTGTACCTGATTAATTTTTAATCAATGTGAAGCATTTTGGACTTAGTTTTTGTATGAAAGGTGCTATATAAATAAAGTTTATTATTATTATTATTATTATTATTATTATTATTATTATTATTATCGCTACCATTTGGTTCATCATGTTTTCAAAAGTTTTATAGATGAATAACAAAGTAATTCTGAAACATTATAGGATTATTTATGTAAAATAGACTCTCTAAAAGTTAAAAACATGAAATGTTTTTTACTTGCCTGCAATTTTGTGTCCAAAAGATTATAGCAGAGGTGTTGTCATAATTATGATCTTCTTCCTTGGTGATATATATACTAGCATGACCTGAATATATCATTAACAGCCTAAGACGTTTGGTGTCAAAGGACTTATATTTAGATTAAATATCAGGTTTGAAAGTTACCTCTACCAAACGGTTGAGCTGACCAACAAAGGGTTACATTTTCAACAGTTGGGACAAATTCCTCGCAAACTTTATACTTATTCACTCTCACAGTCACACATTCATCCTCGCTCTAATTTTTTTTTTTTTTTCATATTTTCTGACTCATCCCCCAAGGAAGCAGCAGCCCTTGTTCTCGTCAAGTGGCCTCTCAAGTCACCAAATGATCTCCTCATCCCCTACCCCACCCATTCACTTTCAGTCCAGTGGTGGTTAATGTAGACAAAAGGAACACAGGCCTGTAAACTGCACTGAAATAAAGAGCTAACCAAACACAGCGCTGCTTTAACAGAGGGGTGGGGGTGGGGGTTGCTCTGAGGCGACTCCCTAATGTGGTCTAGCCTGCATGGTTAACAGCAACACCAAACTATGAACTTCTCGAAGGTTGTGTGGCATTAACGCCGAATAGAGAGCATCAGGGAGGGAGACGTAAATTGTTCCAGACACGGCACAAAGCGATAGATAATTGAAGACAGTGAGAAGATGCAGCGACCCCCCCCCCCCCCCCCCACACACACACACACACACACCCTCGACCCCCCCACCCCACCCCCTGAAGATACAAGGGATGTGATGCAGTGATGAAGACAGATGTAAAGCATGGAAAAACAAAAGGGAAACGTATAGATGAAGGGTGAAATAAGGGAGGCAGTGGAGCGGAATGGCAATAAATACAAACATTAGAAGTAAATTGGGCCAGATGTAGAGTGGGTTTTGGAGGGGGGGGGGGGGTTGTTGTGCATCGTTTCAACAGGATTCCCCTTTATTGGCTGAATCTGGGTGTTTTTCTGTTCTGGTTGTTGTCGGGAAAATATTTAAATGACTAAATCCTCTTTAATCGTTAGTTTCTCTGCTCCTTTTCACCTACAGTCTTATAGTTCTGTAGTAGTTCTATAGGTTCATAGGATTATTTTTTTTCTCTATTTAATAGGGATGCATGATATTAGAAAAAAAATTACATATATATTATATTATATTTAAAAAATCCTCAGGTGTATATAACAGCTGTGTGGTGCCCGCGCAAACAATCGAACAGATTAGTGGTCGACATAGAACATTTCAGTGTCATCATTGTCGTAGCCAAAATAATTAAATAAAATTAATCATTAAAATAAATACATCAAAACTTAAAAATAAAATAAATGGATAAACAGACAGAAATAAAATAAATACATAAATAATACATACAAATAATTAGATAAAAAGAAAGAAATGCATACATATAAAATTGTATATATATATATATATATATATATATATATATATATATATATATATATATATATATATATATATATATATATATATATATTTCATTTCAGCCTTCTAGTAGCCAAATGATGAAATAAAATTAATAATTACAAATAAATAAATAATAAATATGAAAAATAAATTAATAAAAATAAACAAATACAAAATGCCAAAAAAATGAATAAATAAAACAAAAATCTATACAAATAAATAATGCAAATATGCAGTTCATGAAGAAAACCCAAAATGTGAAGGAACTGAAGGTCTCGTCTCGTCGTCTGAACCCACTTCATCCTCACTAGTCTAATGCATAAAGAAGTTGTTAGCATTCACAAATACATCAACAAAAACATCCTCAATCAGATGTTTTCGGCTCCATGGTATTTAATAACCCTTCAAACATCCCCCATGAGACCAGCTCTTTATGTTTCACTTCATTCTGTTATTGATTCCAAGCAGAAGGAACCACAAAGTGGGAAAAATCCCCTCTTTTTCCATATTTTATACTAGACTAAACATGTAGCTGCAACTCACTGGCTCATATTATTCCTAAAATGTTCACCTTTTATGTTGTTTGATTCTTTTTAATAAAGTGTTTGATCCACAACGACCACAGAAGACTAACATCTGTTGTCGATGTTAAAGGGGCGGGGCCAAAGAACTAGGGTATGTAAACTTATGATCTAGGTCAATTGGATAGTTTGTTTTGTCAGTAGGATTTAAATAGACCAAACACATTTGGTTGATAATAAAGGGCTTCACCAGGAAGGAAAGAAAGTGTTTGTATTATCATTCAAACCAAAGAAACACAGACTGTGATGGTGTATGTAAACTTATGAGCACACCTACACGTCCTCTACCTGAGCATCATTCTATATTAACTCTGAAAGACTCAACTAAACTACAGTTTTCTCTCTTTAACTTTCCTAAGCTATTTTATCTCCATTAATGTAATATTACTTTATGAATGTTCCTGTATTTATGGTCATAAAAGCTCTGAAAAAAACACATTAAAAAGGAGAAAATTGAAGAAAAAGTGACTTTATCAGTAAATACAACTTTAACTGAACAAAAACTCCATGAGTTTTACTGTTGAATCAATGCTGTAGAAGATGAGGGTGTTTCCATGGTGACGACAGAGCATCCAAACATCTGCATGGGTTCAAACTTGGGTATTTAAACTTCAGAGGTGGGAAGTAACAAAGTAAAAGTACTTAATGACTGTATTTAAGTAGGTATCTTTACTTTCCTTTAGTCTGGGAACGTTTACTTCCTACATTTCTATAAATATCTGTACTTTATACTCCTTACTTTTATATAAATATATGTACTTTATACTCTTTACATTTCTATAAATATCTGTACTTTATACTCCTTACTTTTATATAAATATCTGTACTTTATACTCTTTACATTTATATAAATATCTGTACTTTATACTCTTTACATTTATATAAATATATGTACTTTATACTCCTTACTTTTATATAAATATCTGTACTTTATACTCTTTACATTTATATAAATATCTGTACTTTATACTCTTTACATTTATATAAATATATGTACTTTAGACTCCTTACACTTATTATCTCCGCCAAGGAGGTAATGTTTGTGCCGACGTTGTTTTGTTTGTTTGTACAAGATAACTCAAAAACTCATGAACGCGTAAAATCTTTTTTATCTATATTTGAGTGTTTTTTTTTTTAGTCCATGTGTTTCCATTACCAGTTTTTTATCGTGCAAATACATTATGTGAATTTCCAAGGGTAAATGACACACAGTTATATATAGGATTTATTTCATATTTAACCACTAAAACCTTGGGGCCATTGGTTTTTATTTAATTTTTTTTAAATTTCATAAGAATCACACAACTGTACTTGTCGTTTTCCGCCTCTTGAAATAAATCGTCTCGTTGTTTATTTCGCTCTTTGCATTGTTTACATTCTGGACTAAAACCTTCCAGCATCTTTCAATAAACAGCATTTTTTCACCGGCCGTCATGTTAAATGTCAAGTGTCACAGCGTTCTGGAGCCTACACCAGAAACCATCTCCAACTGTGGGACTTGTGCAGTGACAGAACATTTATTTCCGATGAGACAAACTCTTGTCTTCCCAATAATTTCCCCTGGTGGTTTTTGCAAGTGTTTGTTATTGTTGCGTAAATTGTACTGGGAGTCATTGTGTTTTCTGTTTTCTGAGAACATGTGTCTTGGTTTTTTTTGTGCAGGTGGTAGAAGTTTAAGCTTTAGATTTAATTTTTCCATCCACGGGAGGGTTTTATGACTTATGTATGTGCAGCCTTTTCTGATTGGAGATGAATCATGTTGGTTTTCTCCAGGGCTGTATGATATTACAAAGAAAATGACATTGCAAATTTGTCTTTAACCCTGCGATATACATGATATATTTGTTTTGATGTGTCCTCAGACATGCAAAATTACAAATAAAGTTATTCTATTCTATTCTATTCTATTCTATTCTATTCTATTCTATTCTATTCTATAGCATAATGTGATGTGAAAAAAAATCCTCAGGAGTAAATAAAAGCTAAAGCACACATTTCAATGTTGTCCTTCTTGTAGCTGAAATAATGAAATAAAATTAATAATTAAAAATAAATACATTCATTAATAAAATAGAAATAAAAATAAATAAATGAATGAATAAATAAACCAAAAAATGTAAGTAAAAATAAATAAATGAATGAATGAATGAATGAATGAATACATAAATATGAAAAAGACAAAAAATAATAAATCATAAATAATAATAAAAAATAAATTAATAAAAATAAATAAAATTTAAAAATGAAAAATGAAAAACATAAAAATAGATAAATAAAGATAAATATATTCAAAATGTAAATAAGGAAATACATACAAATAAATGAATAAAAATAAATAAAAATAAATAAATTAAATTAAATAGCTAATTAAAAAAGACAAATAAATAAGAAATGAAAGTAAAAAATACATTAATAAAAAACAAAATAAAATAAAATCTAACAAATAAATAAATGAATGAATAATAATAATAGACAAATAGACAAATAAAAACAAAATAAAACATGCAGGACCTGCGATGTGACTATTGCGCACACGCACATTGCGGTGTCGATGCTCAAACAATATATTGGGCAGCTCTAGTTTTCTCAGTAATTTCAAATATAATCAGGAAAAACCTACAGAAGAAGCAGAATCTATAGCTTCATAACGTCAGCGCTCCAGCATGTGTGAGTGCGTACAGTAGTGATTGAAGCGTCTGTGGTGGATAATAAAGGGAAAGGCTGCAGTTTTAGCCCATGTTGTGCATATACACGCCTCCTCCCATACGTTCACAGCAGCGTTACATGTGTGATTGTATATGATGTGAACGCCTCAGATCTCCCAGTGATGATTGCTGTGTATCCCAGGGAGCAGTTCTGTAATAAGAGAGAGTTCAGTGCCTATTAGTATCACTATGACAGAGATTCAAAACAGCAGTAAACGCTCACACAGGAGACCCAATGTTCCACAAAACCCCCAAATTTTCCAAAACTTGTACACTAGTTGCAGACAATACAGGGATTTGCCAAAATGGACTGGGACAGAATGTGACTTTTGCTTGAATGTTTTCCATGATTACGTGTTTTTGGTTTGAAACTGTTGTACTGTATGTATGACATGCTGTCTTTTCACGGTGACTGAGAACATGGAGTTTGTTTCATTAGGTTGAAATCATCATGTGATGCACTTGAGAAGTCTAGGTTAACATTGATCTCAATAGTAGGTCTGTCAAAATTAATGCATTCACGCAGATTAATCCATCATCATGATTAGATCTAATTAAAAAATGTTCATGCATTTAAATTGAACAGTTGTTTTGTTGAAATTGTTGAAAGTCTTGATTAGTAATTGCGTATATAGACGTCTTCAAATGTATTCACACCGCTGACATCATTTGTGACATCTGATCCAGTTTTTTTGTGACCTGTATGTGAAACACAAGTGAAGGAATAAGAACAAATGAAATATGGACAAACAACTTTATTTGAAGAGTATTTTATTAGTGGATTTCCAAAAAACACCATGTTCAAAATGCTTCCTACCCTAGGTTTTACTCAGTCCAATGTCTTTTATTTATACAATAGAGTCGCCTTTGTTCTGGATAATGGTTCCTCTATGGGTCCACACCAATGTTTTCCAGTGAATCAGATGAAGTTTATTATCATTTTGGTCTTGCGTCCATATGGTTCTGGCCTTTTGGGTACCTCAAAACGATATCTTTTGAGAACGGATTTCAGAATTGGAAAGATCTGGCAACGGTGCCGTTACCATCTGGGCCAGTAAAACAGATTTGTTGTCATATTTACGTTATATTTTACTGATCTGTTCCCAATGTGGACACCATATTTTTCTACCCAATGCAAAAAGAAACCTTGTTGCGTTGCTGTGTAGACATAGCCTAAGTGTCCACAGTCTGTCTTGTGTCTCCTGTGGGGTTCTGGTCCAGTCTTCTTAGACCATAGTCTCCAGCTGGGTTCATTTAGATCAGGGGTGTTGAACTCATTTTAGATCAGGGGCCACATTCAGCTAAATTTGATCTGAAGTGGGCCGAACCAGTAAAAACAAAACATAATATATAAACTTTTGTCTCGGTTTTTGAGTAAAAAAAGTATAATTACATCATGAAAACAAACAATATTAGGCTTTAGTTTATCATTTACACATATGCGTTCACAGTGGATCTACAGATACACAAAATATTTAGTAATAGGTGGAATATTGTGAAAATCGTACTTACTGGTACTTCTCTTAAGACATTTCCCATTTTTCATATTTGTTCTGATTATTGAGATTTTTTTGGTGAAATTAGACTTTGTTTTAGGGTCACTAAATTAAAAATAATTTACATTTATAAAGATGAATTGTTTTACTTGTGAATATTTAGAGGTTATTATATTATGAGACTGAATTGGTTTGAATGTCGACCATGAACTAAAATGATTTATATCTTAGTTTAATTTTTGTATTTCATACATTTATCCAAAGGGTCGGATTTGGCCCCTGGGCCGTATGTTTGACACCTCTGATTTAGATGACCTCTTATTGGCCCCTCTGACCACCATTGACCATTCATACACATTCATACACCAGTGTGACTGACACTGGAGGCAAGGAGAGTGAAATGTCTTGCCCAAGGACACAACGGACTGACTAGGACAGAGCAGGGCTTGAACCGCCAACCCTTCCATTAATGGACAACCCGCTCTACCAACTGAGACATGGCCGCCCCATAATGGAACATGAATGGAGACTCCTTTAAAGAAATATCTAAGGGTCAAAAGCATATAGCACATTTCGAACAAAAAACCCTTAAAGCTGTCGTTCCATGGTTATTTAATTAATATTACTGTGTTCTCCATTGTTATTGAATATATTGTGTGTTGATTCTGTTTAAAAAAACAAAACAAAAAAAAAAACGCCCGGATTGTTTTGTTTCCAGCTGTTTTTTCATGGTAGAAAAATGACTTGAGGTCGAACAACAGAGTTCCTCATATGTGGTCACAAGGCGTCTCTTATTGGCTCAAAATGCATGAAGGAACATTCGCCCCTCCCCTCTCACTGTGTATGTATTTAGCTTTACCCAAGTAGCATCCAGCTAGGTTTCGTGCCGTCACTTGTTCTGAAAACGTGCAGGAAAAAAACAAGTCTTTATTTCCACAGAGAACACATGAACCGGTTTGATCCGCCATTTTTTCCCCAGTTTGTGCAGCAGCTACTGTGGCGCCGTCTTCTCTTGTAGATGCTAATGCTAATGCTACTTCAGATTTGCTGCCGGGGACGGGTTTAACCCTACGTGGGTGACGCTAAAGTCCATCTGATGTCAGACGGAACGGCTTTTTCTGCGTCCCTTGTTCCCCTTGTTCCATCAGATTCCAAAAGGAGAGGTTTTCAGTGGAACGACACCTTTAATGCCACTCACATTTATTATTATTGACTAGAATACAGGTGCTTTTTAGAGTGACCCAGTTTTTTTTGTTTTTTTTTTCAATTACAGATATTCAAGTCATCTAATAAAAAAAATCCTCTATTGCGTATATTGTGTATTATATAAGAGGGAAAAAAAAGGTCGTTGTCAGTTTTTCAGGTGTCGTGCAGACCTTCATGTGGAGCTTCTCGATGTCGGCCTCCTGTTCTGCTGACAGACGAGTTGTAGAGCAAAGAGCTCAGAGGAAAAGGAAGAGGGCAATTAGGATTCTTTGCGTAACTGGGAGATTTAGAGAGCGAAATTGAGCATACCTCTATCAGAGAGAGAGAGAGAGAGAGAGCGAGAGAAGAGAGAAAGTGAAGCAGTACAAGGGCTTTGTGGAAAATAACAGTAGATAAGGACAGGAAGCCAACGCATTCAGAAGCTAAACATTGGCTGGAAAACAACAGAGGATGAAAGAAAAGGGAAGGATGGAAGAATGGAGAGATAAGAACACAGCTCCTGATAGTGTGAGAGGAAAAATAAAGAAGAAAAAAGGATGGAAACGTCTCCTTAGAGGTGGAGCGCAGAGGAAACAGTTGGCAGTCGCTGGAGATGTTATTCCTCATTCTTGTCTTTATGTCTTCACTGTGGTGAAAAAAAAAAAAAAAGAGGACAATAGTGGAAAGAAAAAAGTAAAAATAATGCAGAGTAGAAGGAGGATGTTAACCCATGAGGGCCCCTCGGCTTTGGGACGTCTGACCTGAGGAGATAAGACCCCCAGTCAGGAACCACTTTTAAGTTCTCTACCTGTTTTTACACACAGGCTTTAATTCATTACATCCTTTTTACTGTGATTTGTGCCGTTAGCTTCATTATAACTTTATCCTTTTGTTTTTTTAATTGCTTGTTTTTTTTGCTCTATAACCTGTATTTATTTTACTTTTGGTTTTTAACATATTTATTTTAGATTTAAAGGTTTGGCATAAAAGAAAGTCACTGTTATTCATTTTAACCCAAACCAGCAAATTAGAAAGTCAACATACTTATTCTAGTAAATGTTTCATTACGGTTCGAATCCTGCTCTGTTCCTAGTCATGTGCTTCATTGTCATTGTCCTTGGGCAAGGCACTACAAAAATAAATCCATTACAAAAATACATACAAAAATACCATGTAGTATCTAGTCTTCCAGTTTGTAGTTGCAACGAAAGCAAAACAGGAAGTGGACGCAATTGTTTTTCTTCCGGCAGACGTCAAGATATCACATGGGTGTTCTGTCCAATCAGAACCCTCTGTACCCCTGGCTCTTAAAGCCAAATTAACTAGCACGGAATAAACCCGTTTCCCATGTAAATGCTTATTCAGAACTAACATGTCCATGTAAACATGAAGGAAATTAGCCTAGCCGTGCTAGACTCCTAGCAGCACCACATGTCATATGTTACAGTAGTAGTCTAGTTATGCTCGATTCAACTTTTGGTTGATTTCCCTGAAACTGGCCGACGAATCACAGTGAAGTATAGAGTCAGAGGGCGGGCGTAACAAAGTGATGCTGCAATGATTCTGACAAGGAGCCAAACATGATTTCCTGTAATCCAAGATAATGGTCTGCACTTATATAGAGCTTTTCCACCTTTATGCTTTACATTAGCTTCACATTCACACACTCACACACCAGTAGGTTTCTAAGGTCTAAGGTCAGTCCTGCTGGGGGCCTAAGTCAGGGTTCAGTGTCTTGCCCAAAGACACTTTGACATGTGGACAGCCAGAGCCGGCAGGCGAACCGCCAACCTCTTGGTCATTGGGCGACCCACTCTACCAACTGAGCCACAGCCCCCCTAAAAGATGAGTGAGCAATGTGAGAAAACGTCAACAATCTTTAAATTATTTTTACAGAAGTGACAACAGTCGTTAAGCTCCATAATCCACCATTTTGTTTAGTCATTCCTAACTTCCTCTGGACTCCTCTCCTACGTCATCCTAAACATTACGCTGTTTGGTTGTTGTACCGTCCTATTGCATACAGAGGATTTGACAGACAACCGTTTAGCCCCGCCTCCCCTGCCTAGACATTTACATGTAATGCAAAGGGATAGCGTGGATGGGCTAGAAGGAAATCGCTTTGATTCCGAATGACTTTATTCAGAATAAATAATTCAGAATAAAAAAACACTATTTAAACATATGGACTGAACTGTCATTTACTCCAGATTCTGGTTTAATAGCCGTCTGTCTCTCAGTAGAAAGTGCTTGCTCTCAGTGACCCCCCCCCATGCAGACCACATGAATGTGTTAGTGAAGTGTGTTTCCACCAAAGCCTCCAGACTGTCAGGTTGACTGGTTTCAGTGGTTTTTTTGGTGTAGATAAGGTGGGATCTGTCCCTGCGTGTGTCCACCTGTTTGTTCTGTTTCTTATATTAATTCCTTTGAACACCTGCTGTTTGCATTCATCACTTTACCTCTGGCTGTGATGGAAACAACGCACCAGGGCTTTGTACTCAGGCCACTTGTTAGTCGTCTGACCGCCAGCTGGTCAGTTAAATTTAAGGCCGAGTTAAGCTTTACAGCCGGGTGGAGTCAAAACACCAGGGCTTTAACAGGCCAGGTGCAAAAATGACTGACTGTGGCGTTATGTCATTTAGATAATAGTCAAAGCCCATGTCTGGACATTTTGGTCAAACTTTACATAAATAGAGTATCTATAACAGGGGTGTCAAATTCATTTTAGTTCAGGGGCCACATTCAGCCAAATTTGATCTGCAGTGAAATAACAATAATATAGAAATTATGTCAACGCCAAAATTTCCTCTGTGTTTTAGAACGAGAAAAAGTCAAATTATGCAATGAAAACATTTACATCTACCAGTTATCCTTTAAAATAATGTGAGTAACATGGACAAACTGAAATTTATGAAGAAAATTAAGTGCAATATTATCAATATTATATCTCAGTTCATCATTTATATGTGATCCACAAATACACAAAACATTTAATACCAAGCAGAATATTTACACTTAAGACTAGAGCTACACAATATATTGTTTGAGCATCGGCATTGCAATGTGCGTATTAGTCACAGCACAGGTCCTGCAATGATTTTCAGTTTTTTATATAGATATAGATATATATAGATATAGATATCTATATAGATACAGTTTTTTAGATACAGTTTTTATATAGAATAATTATCAATTTTAATGTGAGGTCTTATTAACGTTTTCATGGTCAATAAATAAATAAAATAAAATAAATAAAATACCTGGTTTATATTGATGAAATGCAACATACAGAGGATAATTTTCTAATCACTTAAGAAAGGTTAGATGGAAAGACATTTTAACATTATGAGTAACGCTGGGTCTTTGGGGGCAAATATTTCTGAATGATGTTATACTAGACAATTAAATTCAACATCAAATGTAAGGACAGAGTTCAAAGTGTTAATTGAGATTCCATAACTTCTGTTATTCTTATTATGTTTGTGTTTATATCCTCTCTCAGCCCATCACCTCAGCTCCCTCCTTAAGTGCTCAGCTGTAGTTATTGTTGATTTAATTAAGATTTCATGTCCCTGTATGTTTACTAAGGGTGGATTAGTTATCCCAGCAGAATATAAATCACCACATTCATCACATTCATGCACGGCGTCCAACGAGTGATGCTTTAAAAGCCGATGAAAGGCTGACTCACTGCTTTTTGGGGTTTTAATCAGCACTGAGTCATAGAAAAATCTGTTATTTTGATGCAGGATTACTGTTTTGTTTGCTGTAAATTAGGGTTCCACAATATTAGAAAAAATTGACATTACAATGTTTTCTAAACTCTGCGATACATATTGCGATATGAAAAAATCCTCAGGAGTAAATAACAGCTGTGTGGTGCCAACAAAAATGACACAGAACATATGTTATAGTATCATCCTCCTGTAAAATGAATAATTAAAAATAACTAATTAAATAAATAAACATTTGAAATTAAAACAATTACAGAATACAATGAATAAATATTCAAATAATGAGATAAAATGTCTAAATTATGATATAAAAAGTTAAAAAGTGTGCGTGTGTGGCTAATGTGAAGCACTTTATGTACTATGAAGGTGGAAAAAGCACTGCATTTTTGGTGACTGTGACTTTGACCTTTGACCTATATTCATCAAAATGTTATAGGATCTATTCTGGACCACTTCACACCTTTCCTGAAAATTTAATGGAAATTGGTCCAGTACTTTTTTCATAAACCTTGTTGGTACCATACAGCTGCTGTTCATTCCAGAGTAGACAAAACAGACAAATAAAAAGTAAAAAATTAAATAAACACATCAAAAATACAAATAAATGCATAAAATACTACTACTACTAATAAATACATAAAAACAAAAAAACAATAGATTTTTAAAATATATACAAATAAATATTATATGATATATAATTTAAGTGACTATTGCACACACGTACATTACGATGTCGATGTGCAAACAGTATATTATGCAGCTCTACCGTAAATACTGGCTGATGCGTCTTTTTAGTCACAGTCAAGGCTGTTTGATCTCTTTATCCATTCATTTCACACCTCAAACTGTTATTGTTCCCCGTCGGTGGCCTCGACTTTCTTCGTTTCCTGATGTTCGATAAAGTCGATGCCACGCTCGTCCTCCACCTGGCTCTGTATACTCACTGTTTGTTTGACTCCAGAGCTGTTTCCCTGGTGAGAGTAGAAGTTTCCACTGAGAACAAGAGAAAGATGGAGATAAGGATGGAGAGATTAGGAAAAAAAAACAAAAAAAGAGGCAGCTAGGACCATGTAGCCAACTGTAAAAGAGCGAGAGATGCCGATAAAAGACAAGAGATTATGAGAAGAGGGAGAAAAACAGAGGGAGGTGAAGAAAGTGTTTAGTCAACTGTAAAACAGTGAGAGATAAGACATGAGGGTGAGAGAGAGAGGGGGGACAGAGTGAGAGAGGGAGAGAGAGAGAGAGGGAGAGACAGAGAGAGAGGGAGAGACTGAGAGAGAGAGACTGAGAGAGAGAGAGAGAGAGACTGAGAGAGAGAGAGAGAGAGGGAGAGACTGAGAGAGAGAGGGGGGACAGAGAGAGAGGGAGAGATGGAGAGAGAGAGGGAGAGACGGAGAGAGAGAGGGAGAGACTGAGAGAGAGAAGGGGGACAGAGAGAGAGGGAGAGAGAGAGGGAGAGACAGAGAGAGAGAGAGAATGAGAGAGAGAGGGGGGACAGAGAGAGGGAGAGACTTAGAGAGAGAGAGGGAGAGACTGAGAGAGAGGGGGGGAGAGAGAGAGGGAGAGAGAGGGAGAGAGACGGAGAGACTGAGAGAGGGAGAGACGGAGAGACTGAGAGAGAGAGAGAGAGAGAGGGGGAGAGACAGGGGGAAAGACTGTAAATGAGAGAGTAGGGAGAGACAGAGAGAAAGAGAGAGGGAGAGAGAGACTGATAGAGAGAGAGGGAAAGACAGAGAGAAAGTCTGAGAGAGAGGGGGAGAGGGAGAGACAGGGAGAAAGACAGAGAGAGAGAGACAGAAAGACTGAGAGGGAGAGACAGAGAGAGAGAGAGAGAGAGAGAGAGAGAGAGGGAGAGACAGAAAGACTGAGAGGGAGAAACAGAGAGAGAGAGAGAGAGAGAGGGAGAGACAGAAAGACTGAGAGAGAGAGAGAGAGAGAGAGAGAGAGAGGGAGAGGGAGAGACAGAGAAAGACTGAGAGGGAGAGACACAGAGAGAGAGAGAGAGAGAGAGAGAGAGAGAGGGAGAGACAGAAAGACTGAGAGAGAGAGAGAGAGACAGAGGGGGGGGCAGAGAGAAAGACTAAGAGAGAGATTGAGATGGAGACTGTGAAAGAGTGAGATGAGGGAAATAGAGGAGGAGAAAGAGGCTGGGAAGAACATGTGAATCTAACTGTAAAGAAACAACACACTGATATGAACTGATTCCCAGACGGTAGGTACATAACATTAGTTTAATAACACGCACACATACATACACGGAGATAAAAAGCCAAAATGATGACATAAGAAGTCCAAATTATGAGATAAAATGTCAGAATTATGATATAAAAAGTTAAACAGCACTATATAAGTGCAGCCAATTTACCAGATTTGTCCCATCTCTTATCATTACAAAGACACATTTTTGGTGACTGTGACCTTGACCTTTGACCTACATTCACCAAAATTTCATGGGATCTATTCTAGACCACCTCACACCTTTACTGAAAATGTAATGGAAATTGGTCCAGTACTTTCTGCATAAACCTGCTCAAAAACAAACCCTTTTCATTGGTACCATACAGCTGTTATTCACTCCAGAGTATTTTTTCATATGATCATATACAGTATGTCGCAGAGTTAAAAAAAAATTGCAATGTCATTTTTGTGCAGCCCTATTCCAAGTGGTTGAAGAACAGCTGGAGTTTTAATTTGTAGAGGTATTTTTCAGGCATTTCAAGCAAAATCAGCCTCGAATAGTGAAGGGTTAAGGAAAAAGACAGATTTAAGACATATGAATAGAGAGAGAGAGAGAGAGAGAGAGAGAGAGAGAGAAAAGGAGGGTTTGACTTAAGAGAGGAGAGGATGTGGAGAGTGTTTGTGTCGATTCGACGCTACCACTTCCAGGTCTTTGGATACTTGAAATTCTAAATCAGCAAAGAAGGGGAAAAATAAAGTTCTTTCATCATGGAAGCAGCTCTTTCCTCAAGTTGAAAATGATAAATCAATGCTGTATTGAGTTTTTCACCACGTCCAAGAAGGCTTATCAAGCTGCTCCTCTTTCCAAGAAACTCGCAATTACACACATACTTAAAGCCCGTGACAAGAACCAGCAGCATCCAGTCTGGATGATGGCGAAGTGGCTCGCTGTCAAAAACATATCTGCTCTCTTCAACGCACTGACAAGATGGACGAGTCTCAAAATTTCTTCTCTGGTTTTTATATTTGTGTGGTATGGCTCCAAATTCTTTTATCCCTTGATGATGAGGTTTCATATGTAATTACAAATGCGCCGTTGCTTATAGCTTAGAAACACAGTCGTGTTCAGATTCAATCAAAAAAACAAGCGTCGTTTTTATTGTATTTCACATCCTGTCAGCATGTTGATTACTTGGACGTGGGTGTAGACAGTCAAGAAAAGGAGACAGACGTGCAACAAAAGCTCGCCGTTGGATCGGACTCAAATCCGAGCAGACGGACTGACAGTTTGACTTTTTAAAAGACATTTATATATGATAAATTCTAGTCTTTGTGTCTGGTGTTTTGGCCTCTACCGCCTTTCGAATCTGTCAACATGTTGATTACTTGGACGGTGGTAAAGAAGACAGTCAAGAAAAAGAGACAGACGTACAACAAAGCTCACAGTTGGACTGGTATCAGAGCTGACAGACTGCATCGTTCCACTTTTCTAAAGGAATTACATATGTTAAATTGTCTTCTTGGTGTGTGATGCTTTTAGGCCTTCCACCACCTTCAGAACTGCTGGTCATGGTGATGCAACAGTTCACAGTTCTTTGCGTCTGCTGCTTTTAGCTCTGTTTTGGTCTCCACAAAGCTAACAGATGGACTCAAATCAAATAATAATAATGTATTGCACTTTACATTCGTGACCCATTATTCATTCACTCTCACATTCTCCCTCTGGTGGTGGTAAACTACATATGTATCTACAGTTGTCCAGGCTGAGTATTTGTGCCGACAGTCCCCTCTGTCCACCACCAACCATTCATACACCAGTGTTACTGACACTGGAGGCAAGGAGGGTAAAATGTCTTGCTCAAGAACAGGACAGAGCAGGATTTGAACCGCAGGTCGTTAGTAGACAACCCGCTCTATCAACTGAGCCATGGCCTTGTACTGTCCAAGATTGACTTTTTATAAGAATCAAATAGTTTTTACTTTTAGCTCTGTTTTAGACTTCACCACCTTCAGATAGATAGATAGATAATGTATTTTCTGGATTATAAGGCACACTTAAAAGACTTGAATGATCTCAAAGAATGACAGTGGACCTTATAATTCAGAGCGCCTCATATATGAATCAATTCTGATAGTGCTTCGTGACTTGGAATTTTTACTTCAGCTCATAATTTTGACTTTCTGTCTCAAAATTTTGACTTTTTATCTCAGAATTTTGACTTCACTTAATGCACCTTATAGTCCAGTGCGCCTTATAGTGCGGAAAACACGGTAGTTTCTCATTGAACACAAAACATCACAGATGCACTGCATAAATGACATATCAATGCACTTAAAAGACTTTAATGTTCTCCAAGAATGACAGTGCACCTTATAATCCAGAGCGCCTTGTATATGGATCAATTCTGGTAGTGCTTAGTGACTAGGGATTTTTACTTTTATCTCATAAATTTTGACTTTTCATCTCATAATTTTGTCTTTTTGTCACAATTTTGACTATTTCTCTAAAAATGTTGACTTTTTATCACATAATTTTGACTTCACTTACGGTGTATTCACATAGCACTCAGAAAATCTGGACTTATTGACAAGTGTGAATGCTCCCCGGAACCTTGG
Organism: Siphamia tubifer; assembly: GCA_020466265.1. Classification (NCBI taxonomy): domain Eukaryota; kingdom Metazoa; phylum Chordata; class Actinopteri; order Kurtiformes; family Apogonidae; genus Siphamia; species Siphamia tubifer. Next base: position 8,154,348 of record CM035792.1, on the reverse strand, counting down.
TCCAGACTAAAGACCGAGTCTTTGGTCTGAGCTGAGGAGGTAGTCTCGTTCTGGACCATGGTTCGCTGGTGCACAGTGTGAAAGGTCTGTTTAGGAAAGTCCGGACTATTGGACCAATTACGTCACAGTCACGTGCACGGAATCTAGTCAATGTCCAAGCAGGAGTCGCTGCAATACATGCGGAGACGAGGAAACCAGGTATTTCATTGAAATTTGGTCGGATGATACTATAAAGACTGAATTAGAAAATACTCATGAAACTAGTAACTGGGTCCATTTCCTGCAACAGTGTAGCGCGCTCATGTACTAACCAATCAGGGTCGAGTATAGAGAGATGCACGTTGTACACGCATTGACGACATGACGTTCTAAAGTCCGTTGGTCCACTTGATTCAATACAGTGCGAATGAAGACTGATAATTAGCAATAACAACTGGCATCACATATTTCATGAGATCATTGTAAACACCTGCGGAATCTGTGTTGATGTTGATGCAACAAAACTCACAGTTGGACTTGAATCAGAACTGACAACTTTACTTTTGAACAGAACTGAACAGACTTTGTTTTTAGCTGTTTTGGCCTCTACCACCTTCTGAAGTTTTGGGTTAAAGTCTCTCCCACTCAAAAATAATACTTTTCACTTCAGTTTTTGACCTTTTTCTGTTCAGAATTACATACAGGGGACGTAGAAAACCCACGTAACCCACCGGTTACCATAGCAACCCAGCGTTACTATCTTTATCAATTAATTTCACGATTATTCGATTAATTATTTGGTCTATAAAACGTCTCAAATTCATAGTTGGACACACGACCAAAAGATATTGAGTTACTGTCACAGAGGAGGAAAGAAACCATAAAAGATTTAAAGCCTCCAAAATGATATCATTGATCAGAAACACACGTTTGTTTTGTCGCCTTAGATCTACTTCACACCATGTATTTTCTGGCATTTTCTCCTCCTGCTGTTGCTGAGAAATGACTGGAGACGTTAAAAGAATAGTTTGTATGTGCTTTCACAGATATTTGAGATGGATTATAGTCAAAATGGAAGAGATTTTTGAGCATGAAAAGATACCTACTTACATAAAGATTAATCTACGGCTGTAACATGTTTATTTTTACTGATGATTAATCTTTTAGTGAATAGTTTAGTTGAAAGAAAATGTCAAAAAGTGGTGAATAAGTGTTTCCTTAAGCCCAAGATGATGCCTTCAAATACCAAAGATATTCAGTTTACAGCAGGGGTGTCAAACTCACTTTATTTCACTGGCAGCATACAACCTAATATGATATAAAGTGGGTCAGATTAGTTAAATAATGTAAATAATCGGATAAGAACTTATAAATAATGTTGACTTCAAATTTTTGTCTGTTCCATCTATGAACTACACTTGAACAGAACATGAAGAAACACCAAAACACTTTGAAATCGCAACTTACAGATCAAAGTACATCTACAAATACACAAACTAAATATTGTTAAAAACTTACATATTCTCTTAGGATATTTCATGTTGTTCACATTTTTTGTAAAAGTCTAGGCTGTAACTGCAAATATTTCTGCGTAGTTTAGCTTTTTTGAAACTAAAAGAAATACAAAATTTAAGAGATATTTTCAGTATTTATATTGTTTTATTATAAATTATTTTCATTATTTCTTCATATTATTCACTATGTTATTATGACAGTAATTTACTGGTTTGATTGCCTTTAGATTGAATTGAACTCAAATTATTTTGACATCTGTGGTCATTAATATGTTTAATATAAGTTTAGCATTTCTCAAATTCACACTGGATTGAACTCTGACAAATTTGGCCACATTTGAGACCAGTCATTTACAGGAATATATTAGTAAAGGGGAAAAAATAAAATGACACTTAAGAAGCACGAGCCACAGAAATATGCCCGTTTTCCTTAAGCGCCTCCCACCCACAAACTGTCTCGTCATCTGAACCCGCTTTATCCTCACTAGGGTCATGGGGGTCACTGGGGGCCTAATCCAGCTACAGTGGGTGAAGGCGGGGTACACCCTGTATGAGTCTTCAGTTCATCTCAGGGCTGAACATATATAGACAAACAATCACTGTCACATTCACACCTATGGGTAATTTAAATTAACCAATTAGCCTATCAATGCATGTGTTTGGATGGTGGGAGGAAACTGGAGAAAACCCACGCAGACACGAGGAGAACATGTAAACTCCACACAGAAAGGTCTGGTGTGGGAATCGAACCAGGGACCTTCTGTTTGAGAGGCTAAATCACATGATTTCTTGAACGTATCATGACTGTTTATCCGTTAGCGAAGTGTTATACTAGCTTATTAAATTGATCAGTGTTAAGTGGATGGATTTCAAAGCTGATAGAACACTTTAGAATCTTCATTGGAGCCACATTGGAGAAGTCATTGGTGACGGTACATTCCTTTCAAAGCTCAGATCTACAATGAAATTTGGGCGACAGTTTCCATTCAACCATCGTGAAACAAATTATGGTCGACCAGTGGAAGACATAATAAAAGCCGATGAACAGATGGGCTACAGGACGTTGCTCCAAACTCATTTCCTCCCTTTCACTTTGATATTTTTTCGTGGAATTTGGGATGTAAGTGATGAACATGAAGATGATGAATGATTTTATGAAGATGTTTCTGAAATGGAAACCAAGTAGGTATGAGGCAGGAGCGTTGTAACTCTTGTGAAATATCATCCCGTGAGATTTCACTGCTGGAAGATGGACTTCTCCATGTCTTGATATCACGCTGGATTTCTCTGCTGTTTTTTGTCTGTAAAATGTCTCTTATGTTTTTCTTGTGAATTATTTCGAGCAAAGTCTCCGTCTCCTCCTCTGTCCATGTGTGTCATGCCCTTTTCACAGCGAGAGAAGTTATCATGTGATCACGTGATCACAGGACGTGACGTATAATTGCAGAAAAAGTGTGTCCATTGCGCTTTTGCGATATATTAGAATATCAAAATGTCTGAAAAACCATCTCATGAAAGCGTAAAAACTTTTTTTTTTTTTTTTTTGGTCATAATTCAGGTGTTTCCATTACCAGTTTTTTTAATAGTGCAAATTACATTATGCAAATTTCCAATGGTAATGGAAATGTAATGTAATGTTTTCTGTGTATTGTCTCTTAAATAAAGATACTGTATTAAATTAAAACATTCAGTCAGTATCGTAATATATGTGACCCTCCAGTACAAAATCAGTCACTTTGGTCAAATTTCAGAAATTCAGATTTTATATTTATCTGAACGCTTATTAAAAATGCTTGCATGACACTAATTCGACCAATCAGAGGCCGTTTTTCAACATCGCCATAGCAACAAGGGATTTTGTTTACTGGAGAAGCCTTTGTTCTGAGGCCTCCCATTGGTTCAAATATATAATTACATAGATTTCTGTTTAAGGGCTGTCTAGAACAAAACATCATCGGCTGCCCCCTGCCTTCCCTGGAAGAGATAGCTGGTTTACGGGGATTACGCAGGGCAAAGAAGATTTTATCAGACCCATCCCACCCTGGCCGGAGCCTCTTCAACCCCCTGCCCTCGGGTAGGAGATACAGGGCCCTGAGGAGCAGAACCAACCGGTTCAGGGACACTTTTTACCCATGGGCAATAAGACTTCTTAATAATCGATTGTGATCAAGTGTTTTTTATGTATGGATGGTTTTAACTGTGTTTGGATGTTGCTTTTATCTTTATATAGTTTTTAACAAATTTTAGCCTTTTATACAGTTTATTCATATATTATTTATTTTATTTATCTTGTATTGCACTTTAGGGGGGGGGGTTCCTGCAACATTTCATTGTAACTTGTGTGCAATGACAATAAAGTTTATTATTATTATTATTATTATTAGACGGGATCCCGAACTTTCCAACGGTACCAAAGATGACGGGGAAAAACCTAACGCAAGCATGAAGGAAAGCCGTGTTTTGAGCCGATTTTTCTTAGTTTTAGACTTAATTACTGTCAGAGTCAGTCGTTATTCTTCCTAAAAGGCATGATTTGAAACACTTGCAGTAGGAATTTCACAAAAATTCATAGTTAGAGGTGTTCAGGAGACATTTTAATTGGATTTTATGCATGATTTTCAAATTCGATAATTTTGACCCATATTTGAGGCTAAAGCTAGAAATCCTGCTGTGTGACTTGTGACTGGTTTTGTGCTGCAGGGTCACATATTGCATTATATCGATATCGTGATCCTAGGTTTGTCTTTTATATCGTATCTCCAGATTCTTTCCAATACACATCCCTGTAAATGACTGATATAAGATTGGAAAACAGTAACCTGCTCACATAACTCTGGACTGATTCTGATTTCAGATCAGTTTAATCCAGATCAGATGTTTTTCCTACAGTAGCTGATCAACAGTTCCCAGTCATCCTGCTGTTCAAGTGCACTAACACAACTCTCCCTCTTCACTCCTTCTATCAGAGCGATCCACAGACTCAAAGCTCGCTCCAACTTTGACCTCATCCAGCGAAACATACTTTCTGTTATTTACGACCTCGGCGGCATTCCACCCCTATCTGCTCGCTCAAACGGCTGGGAATTGATTTTTATTTAGGCTTGTGTTATATCAGTGTTGACGCTGGAACTATTTGCTGCCCTGGAACCTTTTCAAGGACCCCCACCCTGAACCCCACCTTTGGAAGCCTCTGGGAAGCCTCGCTCGTTCTTACCCCCCCCCCCCCCCCCCATCAGTCTCAGGCCTGGGTATGGCTCTTATTAGCGGTCCTTACCATGGCAGCTCAGGGAAGCCTTTTGAAACCTAATATGGTCTTAAATCAGATTTATAAATGTTTAGGTATATTATGAAAAACACACACACAGTACGCTTTGGCAAATCCAGACTGTGTTTGTGTGTGTGTGTGTGTGTGTCTGCTGTCCAAACCGACCAAGTGAAAGCTGAAGGGAAAGGGAGTTGTGTGTGTTAAATAAGAGAGAAAATTGTGTGTGTTGTTTGTCTGTTCCCCCTCTTATGTGTGTGTGTGTGTGTGTGTGTGTGTGTGTGTGTGTGTGTGTTTTTCCTTGCCCTAATTCCTACGCTGCGACGGCGTTTCAATAAACATCTCGCTGGTATAAAGGGAACCAGTCTATACACACACTCTCAGCCAGTCAGTTCATGTTGCATTATGTATACATTGTGCACCCATAGTTAAAACAGATTGAATGACAGCCAGGAAACATGATAAGCTTTTAAACTCTGATGATGGAAAGAGAAAATAATTTCATCCGTTTTTTTTTTTCACTTTTCTTTCTTTTTTTTTTTTTTTTTCTGGAAAATGTGCCTGTGAATGACTCGTACATGAGCAGCAGCAGTCTGGATGTGTGTAGGATTCTCTATGGTAGTAGTGTTTGTATGTTTTGGTGTGTGTTTGTTTGTGTTTGTGTGTGTTTGGATGTATGTGTGTGGGCCATTCTCACGCTCTGTACTACTGACACATTCACTAATTCAGCCCAGTTAGAAAACACACAAACACGTGACCACACACACACACACACACACACACACACACACACACACACACACACACACACACACACACACACACACACACACACACACACAAATACACACACACACACAAATACAGCAGAGGTGGGGTTGGTACTGGGGGTTTTAATCCTTTAAACTTCCACTCAATTTTGCCTTAATTTATTAATAAAGTAAATTAAATGTCATTTGAATAACATACAGTTGGTGTTTGATTATATTATAAATGAAAATATTAAGATGATTACTGGGATTTTGGAGGCAGGTCCTGTTAAATGATGCAATAGATAGAACATTTGTGGATATTTATTGATATTTTGATGTGTTTTGGACTACATTTGGACCATTTTTTCGTTTGTTTTTGTTGGACTGTGACTGCGTTTGTTGGAATATGGTTCCTCTGTGGATAATTATGAGATATAAAGGTTCAGATCAGCTGTTTGACATTTGTATTTTGAACAAATGTGTCATTGTACCTGCTGTGGATATTTTATCTGATATCTTCTGATGTGTGAGAATCTCAGTTTCCAAACTACATTAGGTCATGTGACATTTAGGACAGGTTTGGGTGGTTTGATTAACATTTTTGAGCGACTACTTCCAACCTGTATGTGGACCCTCAGAAGTTTAAAGGGTTAATGCTAGTATAATGATGAGGAAAAATGAGGCTGTTGATCATTTGGCTGCTGTCATTAAAAAAAAAAAAAGTCCTGTTTGACTCAGAAACTACAGTAGATGATGCTTGAATTAATCATCCAAGTCAAAGGAAAAGTGGATTTTTATTCATTGATAACAAACTGTACTGGAAAAAATCCAAACCTTACCAACTGTATTTTTCTAATTTCTAGTCTGAATGTCTCATCACACTTAAAATCAAACAGAATCACCTGAAGAAGAACTTTTTAATGGGATATAAGAACTGATTTATAGACAATAGATCTGAAAAAAAAAATCTGATTTCAAGAAATCTTACCCAGATCATTGTCACTTGTTGCATTGGCAGATTTTTGTCATTTAATTAAGGTGAGACAAATCTTAAATGACACCCCCCCCAAAAAAAAAAAAAAAAAAAATCAGTGTCTGGAATCTTGCAAAACTTAAATTTTGAATTAAGTTAAAATAAATGCACAAATAAAATAAATGCATAAATAAAATACATACATCTTGAATTAAGCAAAATAAATCTTGAATTAGCGAAAAAAATCCTTAAATTTAGCAAAAAACCTTAAATAAAGAAAAAAACTTTAATTTACAAAAAACAACCCCGAATTAAGTAAAAATATCTTGAATTAATCAAAATAAATCTTTAATTAAGCAAAACAATTTTTTTTGCATTTAGCAAAAAAAATAAATTGTATAATTTCTTGAAATTTTTTTCCAGATATATTATCTAAGAGTAAGTTCATATGTCTCACTGAGAGATAAGATAAGATCATAACACAGTTATAAGTAGTTCAGTGCACAGTGATATATACATTTTGTACCTGAAGCCAATAGTAATATAGATATAATATATAAATTATAGATCCTATATATGCTCTTTGAAAATTTGTCTATAAATATGACAGTGGCAGATGCTTAGTTTTTTTGATTAATGTCATATGTTGCTGAAAAAGTCACTTTTTCTTCAATGTACTCTTAGCTTTTATGAACATCTACATCATCAGTGAATTAAATATCATAAAAATAAAACAATAACACAGGCTGCAGAACTGTTTTCTTACTTAGTGAACTGTGGTAGGTTCAGGAGCACTTCAGGAAAATCCAGTATGATGGTGATAAAAGGCAGTGATGTTATTGTACGTATGTCGTACACATACATGGGTCATGATCACAGGTGGGTCTTTATTAGGTGTCAAAACCAGGACAAATTTTTACAACAGTTTCTGTCAGAGGCTCATGTGATTGTGTAGAAGTGTCCTGTGAGTCTGCGTTGTCCGGATGTACCTGAACTCATCACACTTCACATCCACACCTGGACCTCGTAAAGCTAATTACCTCCATCTCACACTCTTTCTGTATTTGCAGCCTTTTTTCACACTCACACAGTGGAACAGGTTGTAAATGGACACTAAAATGTTGTAATTTTAGCTCATATTTGACGTGTGACTTTTATTTTAACTTCTTTTGTGTCTTTTACAGGGATCTAAACAGAAACAACATCACCCGAATCACTAAAGTGGACTTCTCTGGCATTAAGAACCTCAGGATTCTGTAAGTTGGCCTCTCTATTTTATTTCTGCACGACAAAAATCCAAATTATATCAAGTTTATTTTTCGTATTTCGAGTTAAAATATCTCATGACACTTAAAAGTAGACATAATTAACTGAAAAGTAACTTGTAATTGAGTTAAAAGAATGTATTTTTAAACAATAAACCTAGAAAAATCTCATTTCAAGAAATCTTACCCAGATTTCCATTGGCATATTTGTATTTTTAATATTTTTTTTGCTTAATTAGAGCAAAAAAAAGTTAAACTTATATTGATAACATTTCTTGAAATAAGATTTTCAAGCTCTATTGTCTATTGTCTAAAAATAATATCGTATATCTCAATTAAAATTTCGTTTTTAGGCAATTGTTTTATTTTAAATGACTCTTTTTGACTGGAAATAAATTTTTTTTCTCACATTTTTTCATACCTTTTAGTAGATATTTATCATTTATACTTGAGTTTTCATCCAAATATCTCTAGTGTTCATCATATAACATGTTATAATGTATATTATGTCATGTTATATGGCAGTAACAATATGTTATTCATGTTAATTGACATATAAAGCCTATATTTTTCTGCAAAATATATAGTGTCAACCATGTTAATTTTATAGTGTATATTGTATATCATTCTTTACATTTGGTCAAAATTAATATGTTAAATTTGCAGTAAAGCTAAAAGAAAAACTGCTCATAAAACCCTATGGTTTTTGTTATGTGCCATTCCCTTAATCTTTCCTCTGTTAAAAAAAATGTGCAAATGGTTCCAGATAAATTGAAACAAAATTTATGTATTTATAGATGAGTGAAATGTCACCTATTATGAGTAAGGAGGGAAAATTCATTGTTTTTTTATTTGTATTTTTTTGTTTGTAACTTGGGCTTGTTTTTCCCAAAATGTAATGAGGTTTATTCTGGGTCACTGGCAAATTATAAACCCAATTTGGTTTGAATTCAACCAATAGTTTGGTTACTAGAGGTCTGTGTATGTGTGTGTGTGTATGTGTGTGGTGAGTTGATGAATCAGTTTATTTATAGATTTCGTTGCTCAGTGAATACAGGTGGACTGTAGAGTAGTTTTAATGTGGCCACAGTAGTCATCACATTGATTTATTTTAACCATATGCACTCATTTACTTGGCTATTCATCCAGAATTTAACTATTTTAACTCCACAAAATGCACAAATCTAAGGGATTTATATAGAATTTCGGTCAATTTCCCTCCAAAGTCAACAAGATAAAGATCCAATTCTGTCTTTTATGCCTGTATTTGTTTAATTTGTTCCGCAGTTAAAATGAATACACCCATACTTAAATAATCTCTTAAAATAATGAATCTTCAGTGAACTGTTGAAGCACAGTTTGTTTAGTTACCTCCACTAAGAAGGTATTTTATTTGAGTCTGTCTGTCTGTCTGTCTGTCTGTCTGTCTGTCTGTCTGCCTGCCTGCCTGTCTGTCTGTCTGTCTGTCTGCCTGTCTGTCAGTCAGCAGGATTACACAAATAGTTTTGAACAGATTTTGATGAAACTTTCAGGAATGATAGATAATAGGTCAAGGAAGAACCCATTAAAATTTGAGCAAAGAAGGTCAAAGGTCAAGGTCACACTAAAGGTCAACAAAGGTCACATCATGTCAGCTTCAGACGTCAGATGGATCAACACCTATGGCTCCATCACATCATGTGTTAATGAAAAATCAAGCCTTGGTGGAGGTCTGCTGCTGTCGTGTTTATTATAGATTTATCATAAATGATTTTAATAACTCAGGTTAAATGCAGAAGAGTTTTAACATGGACACAGTTGTTCTTCCATTGGTTTTTATTTTTAGCCATTTCCAGTCTTTTCCTTCACTTATTCGACCAGAAAGGAACTCTTTTAACTTCACAAATCACACAAATATAAGTGATTTACATTGCATATTTTTTTCATTTTCCCTTAAAAATATGAACAAGATAAGATACACAGTCAATTATACAGTAAAATGTTTTTTTTTAATTTATCTTTATATCTCTAAGTATTTGTTTTTATCTCTTCCACAGTTAAAACACACACACATTAATACTTAAATAATCTCTTGAAAACAATGACTCTTGAGTGAGCGGCTGAATCTCACTTTGTTTAGTTTATTTATAGATTAAAACATAAATGAGTGAAGTTCCAGAGCGAATGGAGGCGAAGTGCAGAGTGATGTTTTAATGTGGCCACAGTCGTTCCCACATTGGTTTTCTTTTAACCATAGACAATCTTTTCCTTGGCGTAATCTAATAGCTGTAGTTTTGTAAACATTTATATCCTCTTAAAAACCAGCTGACGTTCCAGTGAGTCGTCATTTCTAAGGTCTGCTTAACAGGAATGGGAAGGAATACCTCAGCTCTGGTAGATTCCACAGTACAATTCCGCTCATTCTTTTTCTTTATTGTCACTCGTATATGTGTCTTTATGAGGAATCACCCCCCCCCCCCCCCCCCCTCCCCTCCCCCAACCCCTCCACCTCCCTCCTCCCTTATCAAGCTAAAAACGCAGCATGTTGGAGCCATTAAGTAAATGCTATATTGACCTAATAGGCCTGTATATATATGCCTATAAGGGAAATAAGTCTCTATAAAATCAAGTTTCCTTTCCTAATGAGCTTTAGGATAGAATGCCAGGGTTCTATCCAGAGACTCAGATTCTGTAATTACTGAACCATTTACAAGGTTAAATAGGAGAGTAATCTTCAACTGATGTGCCAGTAAGAAGCAGCAGGACCCTCCAGTCATTAAACGAGTCAACAAGACGACGGTAAAATATGGCAGATGTGCAGAAATGAACAGAATAAATGGTTGAAGCAGAGATGATGTGGTGGAGAAAAGAATATTTATCTGTCTCACGTAAAAAATGAATAATAATAATAATAATAATGATAATAATGATAATAATGATAATGATAATGATAATGATAATGATAATGATAATGATAATGATAATAATGATAATAATGATAATAATAATGATAATAATAATGATAATGATAATGATAATAATGATAATAATGATAATGATAATGATAATAATAAAGTTCTCACCAGAATAATATAATTTGCATATACTGAAACAAAGGTCCAGTCATTATTATCATATGTGACCCGCCACCACAAAACCAGGCATAAGTCGCGCTGAGCCGTTCAGAGCTACAGCCAAATTTAGGCTGGAAGGCGATTTCTTATTTGTGTTTACACCTTATCAAAAAACGGTACCTTAACACCTCTATGTTCAGTTCCTGTGGTCATTACATTGAAATCCAATCAATAAAGGCGTTTATTGAGTCAATTATTTAAGCGGCGACAAAAGTTCAGGGATTGCTGAGCAAAGACAAAGACGACTTCCACCTCTTTTCGCCGAACAAAACGATCTCCGTTCCGTGATTAAACACCCAAGTGTTTGGTACGAGGTAAAAGCTTATATTGAATGTTCTGTCCAATGGTGTAAGCCAAATGATTATAATACGTCACACTTCTGTCCTATTATTATAATATATAGAACTTCTGTGACATGTCCATCAGAGTGTCCTTTAACATCTGTCAACAATTTGTGTCAATCGGATACAAGTTATTATGCGTTGCTAAGGACTTCCTACCCCAAAACAGTCCAAAACTTTGACGGACAATTTCTAAAAATATGCAAATTGCAAAATATGTCCAAATATGGATATTAAAATGACCATAACTTTGGTTCTACTTGTGATAGAAACATAATTTTTTCACCATCTTAAACCTTAGTTTGCACTCTACCAAGCTACACAGATAACTCAGTTTGGATTTACACACACTTATGCCTGGTTTCGTGGTGGTGGGTCACATATGTTCATAATGCTAAATATTCAGTGTCTTAGATTGGATTTGACTTTTCTATGTATAGTCTGTACAATAGTCATATCACAGGTTCTACAATTATTTTTATTTCTATTTTTTTTATTCATTTGTCTTTTATTAATTAATTAATTAATTAATTAATTTTTTTATTATTTTTAAATTTATTTATTTTTATTTATGAATGTATTTATTTATTTTAAAATTTATTTATTTTTTGTTTATTTTTTTATTTTGTATTTATTTCTTGGTTTCTTTATCTTTTAAAATTTTTTTGTCATTTATTTTTGTCTTTTTATTTCTTTAGTTTTTTTTATTTATTTAATCATTTATTATTTTTAATAACTTTATTTAGATTTTTCACTCATAAGAAGGATGATACTAAAACATATGTTCTGTGTTGATCAATAATGACCAATAATTGTCATTACCACACAGCTGTCAGGTTTTTTTCTTACATCGTGCAGCCCTAATTCAAACTCTTACACCTTATTAGTCCATTGATTACTGATTCTAAATGTGAATGGTTGTTCTACTGTAATGATCGACCGATATGGATTTTTTTCAGATTTTATTTTTTTACAGCAGATGACTGATACGGCCGCTGATACGTAAACGACATGTGTTAAAATGTGCATGTGGAGTCAAAACATGCAGCACGATCCAAAGTTATTTGTTATTTCTAGGCTAATATGCGATGACTATGAATATTATGTGAAAATACAGAATAAAACACACTTTATTCATGACACCAATGTTAGAATTAGTTTGACTGGATTAATTCCAGTTCTCACTGATATTTACAATTAGAAAATACAAATGGTGACAGTTGACCTAATAAATATTACTAAAGAGCTTCGTATCAGCCAATGCCACAGGCTGATACGAGGACAAAAATATAAATATTGGCCCCGATATCAGTCTATGACTAGTTGGCACATCAGTGAAACGAGAAACTTAAAGAGTAAAACCAACTATTTGCACGCTGTCCAATTTTTGTGTACACAGACAAGGCGATAATGGGGCTAGACGATGTAAAATTAGACTTATTTGAATAAGAAACTTAATATGTTCCTGTGGTAGAAGCTCCAAAATGTGCCTAAATCCTGCACAAACACAGTGGAAACCAGATCGTACCTAAGGATGAATAAACATTCACACAGGATTTCAGGAGTTGGATATTTCAGAAACGGTGAAAGTAATAAAGACAAATACACAACGGTTACAAAGCACGAGCAAAAAAAACCAACTATACAAATACACCGTCTGTTCAGAACATTTTTAGGGTTTGGGTCAGATGTGCCGAGTCGACTATTTCAAGACAAAAATAACTTTATTGATTATTTCTGTTTCATTAGAACATGTTTGACCTCAGTATTATGCTCAGTTTAGTCTCATATTTATAGGAATAATGAAACTTAATTCTGTTTTTATCTTTTATTTTCTTCCTTGAGGGTTAGGGTTAAAGTTAATTTCAGTTGCATTTCATTAATATCAATTATCTATAAGTATAATGTAAAGCAGGGGTTTCAAACATGTGGCCCAGGGACCCAATGCGGCCCATTGGATGAATCTGCAAAGTGCTAAAATTCCACAGTTAAGGCTGTGGAACTGATTTTAGTTCAGGTTTCACATACAGACCATTATGATCTACAGTCAAATTATAGCAAAATAACCTACTCCATATTATCTTCTCATTTTGATGTGAAAATAATTTACATTATGCCTGTAAATAATGACAACTTTCCATTTCTGTCTTTGTTATAGTGCAAAAAATAACATTAAAGTAGGCAAATATTTATACTAACATACTATCCTGTAAAAATATCATGTGAAAAACATGAACAACCTGAAATTTCAAAAGAAAATTAGGCACAATTTTAACAATTTAGTGTTTTTGTAGTAGAGTAAATGATTAACTGAGGCATAATATTGTTAGAATTGCACATATTTTTCTTTTTTTTTCAGGTTATTCACACCTTTCTTGTTGGATAGTAGTTATTTTCATTCGGTAATTGGGTTTGTTTGCACTAAAACAAAGACATCCATTTGGAATTGTCACTTATAATATTTTACTCATCTGGCCCGCTTGAGATCAAATTGGGCTGAATGTGGCCCCTGAAAGTCATAAGTTTGAGACCCCTGATGTAAAGGCTTCAGTTTATGTTGTCTGAAGTTATGTTCAGTAGGTCTGGTTATTTTAATATTTGTTTCTCTTTTTCTTCTCAGTAACAAAGTAAAATACGCACTTGGAGGGACTCTATCTCATAATTATGCATTTATTATCTCATATTTCTGACTTTTCAAATCTCATAATGACTGTTTTTTATCTCAATTGTGTCATTTAATCTCATAATTGTAAATCTTTTTTGCATAGTTATGCATTTATGATCTCATATTTATGTTTTTTAATCTCATAATATGGAGTTTTTATCTTAACATTTTGAGTTATCTTATAATTATGCATTTTTCCCCCTAAATCTTATGTTTATGACTTTTAAAATATCATATCATTGGCTGTTTTTATCTCATAATGATGTTTTTTTTTTATCCCAATTGTGACTTAAAACAAACAAAAAAACAGAATATCCTCCCCATACCCACAAAACTAAATAACTGTGACATAATCAAACATATTATTTACACACTAACTCACTTTTAAAGGCTTTATTTTTGGATACTTTTGAAACTTGTATGATTTTTCCTGGTTAAAAAAAAAATTCATTCATGACACAAAATGTAATTTTACTTTTTTACTTTATTACAATTGAGATGCAGTACTTTTTTTTAATTTAACTTCAGTAAAGGAGTCGAATCTGTACTTTGACTTATACCAGAGTATTTTCCACACAAGTACTTCTACTTGAGTGCAGAATGTGAGTACTTTTACCACCTGTGGTCACATGTGACGAGCATAAAAAGACAGTGGATCAACAGATATAAAACTGTCAGTGAATAGTTTTGGTTTTTATGTCATAGATCTGCTCGTATCTAAATGTGTGACACTCAGAATGACTTGTGTCTCCTCTCAGCTGTTCTAATTGGCTCTAAGGGCTCACTCTTCTGCCTGAAGAGTGTGTGTGTGAGTGTGTGTGTGTGTGTGTGTGTGTGTGTGTGTGTGTGTGTGTGTGTGTGTGTGTGTGTGTGAGGACTGTAATAACTATAATCACCGCTGGCTGCATGCAGCTTCCCTCGTCACTCTGTTTTAACCAGACCGGCAGATAAAAATACTTTGTGCGCACCAACGAAGCTGAGGAGTGGAAATAAATCTGTGCCTGTGTTTGAATTAGTGCATTTGTTAAAGTATAACGACACTCGTTAAAAAACACCGTCGTGTCGGATTTGGGAATTTACTTTGTAATACACAAGGTGAACGAAAAGACAAGATTATGTGTGTGTTTGTGTGTCTGTGTGTTTGTGTGTGTGTTAGTGTATCTGTGTGTGTCTGTGTATGTATGTGTGTGTGTTTGTGTATGTTTGTGTGTCTGTGTGTGTGTGTTTGTGTATGTTTGTGTGTCTGTGTGTGTGTGTTTGTGTATGTTTGTGTGTGTGTGTTTGTGTATGTTTGTGTGTCTGTGTGTGTGTGTTTGTGTATGTTTGTGTGTGTGTGTTTGTGTATGTTTGTGTGTCTGTGTGTGTGTGTTTGTGTATGTGTGTGTGTCTGTGTGTATGTCTGTGAGTTTGTGTGTTTGTGTGTGTCTGTGTGTGTGTTTGTGTATGTTTGTGTGTGTGTATGTTTGTGTGTGTGTGTTTGTTTGTGTGTCTGTGTGTATGTCTGTGAGTTTGTGTGTCTGTGTGTATGTGTTTGTGTATGTTTGTGTGTGTGTGTGTGTGTTTGTGTATGTTTGTGTGTCTGTGTATGTTTGTCTATCTGTGTGTGTGTGTTTGTGTCTGTGTGTATGTCTGTGAGTTTGTGTGTCTGTGTGTGTGTGTGTTTGTGTGCGTCCAGCCAGTAGTGTGTTTCATGTGGTCGGTGATAAACTGCTGTGACATTTCCCCACTCTAAATCCACACTAAAGCAGGGAGGAGATGGCCTGGGAAAGAGAGGGAAGTCTGAGAAAATACACACACACACACACACACACACACACACACACACACACACACACACACACACACACACGTACAGTACAATCCATCTCATATTAATAGCTCGTACCCAGAGGTGGAAAGTAATTAAGTAAAAGTACTTAATTCATGTACTTAAGTAGATTTTTTAAGTAACTGTACTTTACTGGAGTATTTATTTTTCTTTTTTACTCCCTACATTTTTGCGTAAATATCTGTACTTTATACTCTTTACATTCTCAGAATAGACTCGTTACTTTTTTAAATTAAACAGATGTGACAGGATGAAAAATAAGTCACTTCAGAGGAGAAAAACTATGATTTTATATATTATAGTTATATGACATTTTATCTCATAATTTTAACATTTTATCTCATAATTTGGACTTTTTATCTCATAATTTTAACATTTTATCTCAGACTTTGGACTTTTTATCTCATAATTTTAACATTTTATCTCACTATTTTGAACTTTTCTCTTAAAATTATGTATTTTTATCTCATATTTATAACCTCATAATGACTTTTTCTCTCAATTGTGACTTCTTTTCTCCTAAATTTCCTGCCCATATTCACAGAAGTGAGTAACCATGACATTATCTACACAGTATCTCACTTTTAAACGCTTTACTTTAGATACTTATGAAACTTTTCAGAGTTTTCCTGGTTAAATAAGTATTATTGCATTCATGGAAAAAAATGCAGTTTTACTTTTGTACTTTATTACAATTGAGAAGTTGTACTTTTGTACTTTTACTTAAGTACAGTAGAGGAGTTGAATCAGTACTTCTACTTTTACCAGAGTATTTCTCCACACTAATATCTGTACTTCTACTTAAGTACAGAATGGGAGTACTTTGAACACCTCTGCTCAGACCACATCTGTAGTACCCGAGTCCGGTCTTGGACACAAGATCTTTTTTTTCTGGTCTTGGACTTGTCTTGGACCTGCTGGTGTTTGACTTGGACTTGTCAAATATTCTACTTAGACTCGACCAAGTCCAGGCGTCTTTATAAAGTAACTGTAAACTACTTTATTTATCATTATATATTATACAATGATGTGTGTCCTCTGCATTTGAATTTGAATTTGTTTGCTTTTTTTTTTTAGATAGAAGTTTATTTTGAACAAAAAACAACAAATACAAAATGAGAAAACATAAAAAAAAAACAGCAAATAAATGCAATAATATGTTCAAAAAGGAGTGAGAAGAAGTCAAAACTGATCTAATCCCACACCCTTCTCCTGTACTAGATTTTAAATATTCACTTTCCCAAGTTACTACTAGTACTTCTACTATAAAACACTTTAATATTAATCATATTTATAATAATACATATGTACATTCAAATAATGATAATGAATATACTGGTCAGACAAGGAACAGCTGATGCACATAAATAAATAAAAGAAAAGTAAATATGAATTAAACCCATCCTTACACCTCCTCTATATTTCATCCATGTATCCTGTGAAAACACATTCTTTATTTTTGGTTTTAAAAGTCATTATATTTGGACCTTGTTTTATATCCTCACCCCACAGGATGAAATACAAAATCTTTTCCTGTTTGTACAGATTTTAATGACATTGAAGTTAAATGATAACCCTCCTGGTGTTTACTTTTTTGTATATTTTGCCAAAGTATGTAAGATTTAGTACATTTAATGTGTAAAGCAGATACTTTCTAAAATAAATAAATAAATCAAAAAATTGTAGATGAATTTTGGACACATTTTCATTTTTCGCTACAACCGCTGATGAATTATGTCGCACTGAGAAATATTTAACCTTTATATATGCAAACGTCACGGTTTATTTAACTAGTTCTAAAGCTGTTTTTGTCTGACTTTTCAATCGTTTCAGCTTCACACAAACGCAGCTACTGTTCCTTTAACTTGGCTCAGCTGATTCAGTTCTTTTTTTTTTTTTTTTTTTTGGAAATAATTTGACTCTATGTAAAAACCTTCGAAACCTTGTACAAACTAACAACAGAACATAATACCCGGGAGCAATTTATGACTTCTAAACGTCTAAATGATCAAACAGTATGAATTACTCTATGATCACAGGCTAAAAGAATCAAAATATTTGAGTCTGGTCAATGCAGCAGTCTGAATATTCATTAATTGGATCAGTCAGGTTGTTTAGCTTTAACTCTCTCTCTCTCTCTCTCTCTCTCTCTCTCTCTCTCTCTCTCTCTCTCTCTCTCTCTCTCTCTCTCACTCTTCGACACACACAACAATAGGTGTAATATGTCTGGCAGCCGTTCATCACAAGATTTCTTCCAGACTGTGTCAAAATTGAGTAATTCCAAACAAATTCAGATGTAGGTGAAAACTCGCACCTCATTTTGAACACTTGGCTGCATGAGAAACTTAATGTGCTTTCTCCCATTTTGTCTAAACAATAAGTGAAGTTAATATCCCCTGAAGTATTATTATGCTGTGTTTTTTTTTTTTATTTCACTCAGATGCCAAGTGTTTTTCCCTGTGTCGTAAAGTGGCGTGACATCATCGGGCCTTTTTTATTTAATTCTTTTTTCAAAGCTGGCTAAGACTTTCTAATACGGTCGAGTGAAGGAATCACACTACAAACACACTGCACATGAAATACAATACATTTTTTACTCTTTTTTTTCTCTTTCTCACTCTCTCTATCATGTTCTCCATATTCTCTCTCTCTCTTTCTCTCTCTCTCTCTCTCTATGCTCTCCATATATTCTCTCTCTCTCTCTCTCTCTCTCTCTCTATGCTCTCCATATATTCTCTGTCTCTCTCTCTCTCTCTCTATGCTCTCCATATATTCTCTCTCTCTCTCTCTCTCTATGTTCTCCATATTTTCTCTCTCTCTCTCTCTCTCTCTCTCTGTCTCTCTGTGCTCTCCATATATTCTCTCTCTCTCTCTCTCTCTATGTTCTCCATATTTTCTCTCTCTCTCTCTCTCTCTCTCTCTCTCCCTCTCTCCCTTTCTTTCTCTCACTCTCTCTATCATGTTCTTCATATTCTCTCTCTCTCTCTCTCTCTGTCTCTCTGTGCTCTCCATATATTCTCTCTCTCTCTCTCTCTCTCTCTCTCTCTCTCTCTCTCTCTCTCTATGCTCTCCATATATTCTCTCTCTCTCTCTCACTCTCTCTCTCTCTCTCTCTCTCTCTCTCTCTCTGCTCTCCATATATTTTCTCTCTGTCTGTGTCAGTGACTAATGCCTGATACAGACCAAATATAAAAACAATACCTCATCTGATCCATGTGCCAGCATTGACTCCATGAACCATGTGTTTGGCTTTAGCATCTCTTGCCTTTTTTTTTTTTTTTTTATAATTTCATTCAATAAATCTGCATGTGGTTTATTCCCTCATTTGGACAAATAACTTCTGATACTCACTCAAAGTTATGTCGTGATTTGCATGTTTTTTTCTTGAATTTACTAGATATATGTTTTGTTTTAAGTGCAGAGGGAGCAGCATGAACATGATTAGTACTGGACTGGGTTCAGGACATATAGTGTATTTATTTACACCAGTATTTGGTGCAGTTACAGCTTTTACATCATACTATTACATACGTTTTAAGCTTTAATGTTTAGACGCAGATGTTGCACATTTAGTGGGATTGTGTTTTCTTCTGCATCCTCACTGAACAACACTGAACACTGAGTAACCATATGTAGTCCAGTGGTCCCTCATTGATTGCCCCCCCCCCCCCCCCCAAAAAAAAAAAAAAGTAAATATAAATTAAAAATTTAATAAATAAATACTACCCTCACCTCCCCTTTGAGGGATGTGATGAATATTACATAAAATAAATAGTAATTTCCTAAACACATTCAGGATGTCAAATTTTTAGGATTTTATTTTTTCCTATATTTATATAAGCATCCCTTCTTACTCTTTTTTTTTTTTTTTTACTTGAATGCACCTTTATTTCTTATTGTTTACCTGCCTGACTGGAAGAAGTGCATAATAATTCCAATGTGTCTGTGCTGTACTGTACTGGCAATAAAAGTCTATTGTATTCTATTCTATTCTAACATACCATAAATTCAGAAATTGACGCTTACTCTTATAAATCACACGGTTCTCAAAACTATAGTTAATACCACAATAAGAAAAATTAGAATTATAATCATAAGAACCCAAAAACTTAACCAAGAAATGCTTAATGTATTTGCATACAAATATGTATTATCAAGAACAGTTTTTGACACATATTTAAATAACGATATCCATATTAGGTGAGAAAATATGCAGAAATGGATAAAGAAATCTGGGCGAATGGATTAGATCAGGTTAAAAATGCGAATCTATGCAGAAATAATGAGAATAAGGTCAACTTTACAACCACAAAACTTGGGGTCCATTTCACAAAACAGGTTTAATGGAAACTCTGAGTCTGTTAACCCCGAAATGAGGGGGTTTTGGGGGGTTAACAGACTCAGAGTTTATGAAACCTGCTATGTGAAACAGACCCCTAGTTGTAAAGGCTGAATATATGTAACCCATTTGGTCCAGAGGTTTAAAAAAAATATGTTGTTTTTTTTAAGACAAAGAGAAAAAAAAAAATCTTTCCTATGAAATGAATGTTTTCTTTGACTGAAACTGTTGCATACATGGCCCTGAAGCATTTGTTTCTCTGTCATGTTTGCTTTTGTGCTCACAGGTGTGTCCTGCTTAAAGCTTCACCACCGTTTCTTTAAAGTAGACAAAGCATTTCCAGCTCTGGATCTTCATATTCAAATTCTTGTCAGTGTTGCTTTTTGACATTAAAGCCAAAAAATAGCGCATGTTCCATTCTGCATCCAACAGATTATCCAAGTGTCTGCATGATGTGCCAGTTCAACAGACCTGGAATTAATGGCTCTAATTCAGCTGCATGTCTAAACATTTTCTTTGAAACAATATTTCAGAGACAGTCACGCCAAAACCATTATGTCTTTCCACACAGCGAACACAACTGCACCTCGTTTGAATCGAGACATCACTTTTATCCTTTGTTTCCTCTCTTATTGAATTTATCTTGTCATTCGGTGCATTTTTCTTCCAAAAAAATCTCTGTTTCATCCATCTATCTCGGTCTCGTCCGTCGCTTCCTTCCGCCTCCCCCCTCTGTGGAGATGTCACTCTTAACTTCCTCTGACAGAATATATAAACACATATCTGCAGAGATGTTACCTCTCCCTTCCTCTGCCCCATCTGGAAAGCCTTAGATTGTCCCAAAACATGACAAGACGCACAATGTAGGGAGGGGGGAAAGGGGAATATGCATTACACTGGGAGAATAAGATGTGCGCTGGAGAGATGGAAGAGGGATGGGTCTGTAATTGTTTCTTTTGGCTCTGGTCACTGTGACATTTTTCTAATTCTGCGTGTCTTAACCTGCTCCACACTAGGTTCATCTGTTCAGATTCACTGATTGGCTGTTTATACAAGCAGTTTTTTTTTTCTCCAAATGTTTCCCTTGATGTTTGAGATATCTCTATCAATCCCTGACAGAAAACAGTTTGTTTCCGCTCAGGAGAAAAGGAGGTTTTTCAGTTATTTGTTGTTGGTTTTTTTTAGTTTTTTTTTTCCAGTTTTCCAGTTATTTTTGTTTGAATAGATAATAATAAAATGTAGTTATTTTCAAGCAATTTAAAAAAAATTGCTTTATGGAAGTTGACAGCAATAATTTATATAAAATAATTGTAATTTTCTTATATCCAAAATAGCCAAAAGCTTTCCATATAATGTATAAAAACGTTCTTCCGTATTTAAACTACTGTGCATCAATATGGGGCAATAATTATAAATCAAATATTAATTTTATATTCTGAAGAGCGAAAAAAGCAGAGGCAAATATATATTAACAACCTGGTCTGTTTGTGATGTGTTTTTAACTTTTGCGTTGTTTTATTAAATACTTTGTTAATAAATATTCCTCTACTTTTTTCACCCTGAACAGATGAGCACCTGAGTAAATATCATTTGCACAGTCTGCTCATAGCTCATAGCCCTTTTTTGCCTTCTCATTAATTCTATATTCTTCAAAACAAGGCTACACGGATTGATACTCAAGCACAGTACTTGGCGCCAACAAATGTCTTATTTATAAAATTAAATGCTCTAAAACGACATGATATTGTGGACCTTAATGCTAGTATTATAATGTATAAAGTTCATGACCACATGCTCTCCTACAGTTTACAGCAGATGTTCCAGTCTGGGAAAAGTGACTCGAACTCAAGGGGAACTGATTTTTTTTTTTTTAAGGAAAATGAAGTGTAGAACAAATTTAAAAAGCCAGTGTTTCTCTTTTAGGAGGGAACATCTGGAATAATCTGGATCAAAATCTAAAAATGTCTTATTAAATTTGTGTTTTTAAAATGATGAATACGACATGTATAATAACAAAATAGAGAACATTTAGTGAAAAATTAAACATGTAGTTAAAATATAGTAGAATGCATAAAATAAGATATTATGACAAATTAAAATAAATGATCATCATTAGGAGGGCTGGGACGATATGATTTTATGCCGATGTGATTTAAATTGCGATTCTTCGATATTCCTGATTTTTCACTTGGTTTTTTAACACCAGACCATGTGAAAAAGCAGAATGATGATACCTACAGATCATATCAGGAACCATACTTCCCCCAAAAATGCACATCATATGTGAGTCAGTTCAGATTTATTCAGCAGTAATATATTTGAACCAGACTTTGGGAAGTAAATCGTTCCATTTATCTGCACACAACACAAATAAGAGCCTTTAAATGAACATACTTCATAATAAAGTGAACTTAAACTGTCATTTCAAAGCCTGGGCTGCATGTAAAAGGCAAACAAATGTACAATATAAAATCTATTTTCTCCAGTATTTAGCTCAGTTAGTGGTTCGTGCTTTACTTTTACCTCAGGATGGTGTCTTGATAAATGTGCAGTAACGTTTGTGGTGTTTCCGCAGTACGCCACGTGTGCGTTACAGAGTTTACAAATATATTTCCACATGCCCAGCTTTGCTCTTTCCTTCAAAGTAAAAAATCCAAAATATGTCCACACTTTTGACTTAAAATGGTGGGGGTCTTATCTCTGAGCATTTTTGTAAGTTGTTCGCCATTCTGTCTTCCCTTCAGGTTTGTCTGGGAACTTATAAAACATCATAGATAGTGGAAGAATGCTGGAGACACACGCTCATTTTTTCCCCCACCTGGCTTAAAATTAATTACTTAAATACAGAATTTTTTTTACATTTTTGAATCAAAAAATATATTTAAAAATCGTAAAACAAAAAATCCTGATACATATGTGAATCTATTTTTTTTTCTCCAACTCCGAATGATTAGGAGATTGTCTGTCCGTCCATCCATCCGTCTGTCTGTCCGTCCATCCGTCTGTCTGTCCATCCATCTGTCTGTCCGTCCGTCTGTCTGTTGAACTTCTCACTAGCTGAACATGCAGGAACACCAGATGTGGAATAGTCGGCTACAATCTCAGACGCTCAGGGAGCCAGTTGGGGGGTTAAGTGCCTTGCTCAAGGGCACATCAGACAACCGTTTGTCTGCCAATCTCTGTCACAAGCCGATTATCCAACTTTCTTCCCCAAAATATTGTTGCATTGACCTGGAATTGATCCCAGCAGAATTCTACCACAGAACCACCAAGTGCACATGTTTAATACATATACTGTTTTTTTTTTTATCTTGTGTTTTTCTTTTTTTATATATAATTTTTTATAGATCTTAAGGGTTGTTACAAACCCACAGCCAGGCTCATTTCATAGCATTTCTTTCCTACAATGTATTTTAAATGCAAATAAAATCAGCTTTTCTTTCTGTCATTTTCAGAGTCCTTCCATGTGTATTCACTCAGTCGTTCTGCTGGTATTTATATAACTTGTATAATAATGATGCTATCTACACATCTTTCTGTCTTTGTCTTGATATAGTCATCTGGAGGACAACCAAATCAGCGTCATCGAGCGAGGAGCCTTCCAAGACCTCCGACTGCTGGAGAGACTGTAAGTCCACTTTCTCAGGATACAAACAGACGGGACACATGTAAACACATGATGCAAACTTTGACTTCTCAGAAGCTTACGAAACGCTCTTTGGCGTCAAACTCTCATACATGCTCTACTTCCTGCGGCAGTTTTCCATTCTGTCCATGCAACTTTGATTTCCTGTGAAGAAAAACCCAGTGGCGCAGTTCACCTGGATGACGCTCAGCTCCGTTCACTTCACACAAAAGCTCAGAATCTCATGGGAGTTGTTTTTTTTTTTTTTTTGTCCTGGTGTGTATGTGATGTGTGAGCTCACACCCAGGCTCCAGTCAACACAATCCAAGTGTCAGCGCACACACTTGACTTCCCACACATACACCTGCATGTTTATGACCTCTGCAGAAGAGATGACACACAGAAAACAGGAAGAACTGGCTCCACTCTACGTCCTGTTTACTGTTAGTGCATTATTGAATTGAATTTCATTTATTTATTCACTCAGAATAAATAAATGATACATAAATAAATAAAAGCAGCAGGCGAAGCTCTTGATTTACTGGTCAATCTACGATCTACGATTATTTGTTCCTTGTGTCACTATCAACATTTTCTGATAATTTTAGATAAATCCCTCAACTTTTCGACTTATCTTGCTCACAGACAGACAAACAAACTAGAAAGCCACGCAGAGTGTGGTAAGTAAGTGAATCATATGAAATCTGTGAGTTTCTAAAGTTTAAAGTTTGCTTTATTTGTCAGTTCTACTACATATATGTGCACATACAGAGACCTGTAATGGCATTTCTCTCTGACCCTTTTCCAAGAAATAGAGAGAAAAAATAAATAAATATATATACATATTTAAATATATAAAAAATATATAAGCTAAAAACTAAACATTTTTGCAGTCTAAAAAGATAACAAACAAGAGGGAAGAAATCTACATAAGGCACATATGTGATGATAGACAGACAGTAAGAACAGAATGTGATCTTGTCAAATCACGAATACGTCATTATCATGCATGTTAAATCACCAATACATGTTGAAACGACAAATCTCTGCTGTGACGATGGGAAAATTCAATATGGCGTCAGACCGGAAGTAGTCGGTGGATTGGTCTGATATTCAGTCTGTTTCATCCTTGTGTCTGTCTCCTTGTACACGCCAAAGTTCAGATTGATCCGTCAAGAATTGGTGACGCTACAGTGAAAAAAGAGGAAATGTGTACGCACACACAAATTCAATATGGCGTCAGTCCAGAAGTAGTGAGTCGCTTTGGCTGAAACTCGGTCTGTTTTATCCTTCTATTCGTCTCTTTGTATATGCCAAATTTCAGAATGATCCGACGCTAAAATGCAAACAGACAAAGCGTTAAAGCAAAATAACTTCATAAATCTCTGATCCCTAAAGTTAATAAACGCTGGCAGACATAACTCCATGGTTTCTTGGCAGAGTAAGAAAATCCTCCCATTTGGGGGCAGGGTAGTGACCTGTTTAGTCTGTCGAACTCTTCAGGTCTTCAGGCTTATCATCATAGGATCCTTTACTGGACGTAGGTTTGACTGGACTGGTCACATGGTCACTCCTGGTCAGGACTCGACACAGAACCTTTAAACTGACTTCTGGGTATTTGACGGAAGGTGGTTTTCTCCAAATGCATCGATGGTAAAAGTATTCAGACCTTTAAAGTTAAAAATGTTAGTGTTTTTTGTCTGTGTGGGGACACGTGTTCACCATCTCCAGATCTGAGCTGGTGCTTCAATCTGTGTCCAAGATGGAGAATTTACATATTGTACATGGTTTTGATGTTTGGAGGAGGAGGAGGAGGGGGGGGGGTACCTGTGCACAAGAAAGAAGAGAAAACGGCAGAAAGACCCTGTTAACTGCAAACACACTATGACACACACGGTCCACTTTACTGCAAATGAAGGAAAATACTGGAATAGAAATAAAACATTAGAGTCCAAGTGTTAAAAGAATGAAAGCAAAGTAAAAGAATCTGAATATTAGGAGAAAGAAACTAAAGTTAAAGTGTTCTGTGTGGAATAACAGTCCTTGTCAATGTTTTACTCTGAAATATGTTTTGGGGTTAATATTAGTTCGTTATTAAACCTTATGCTCTGTAGGAATCCACTTCACCTTTGTGGATATTCTTCTCATTTTTCCTTCCTCCTCTTTTTTTCTTCTCCTTCTCTTTCATCTTCCCTTCCACCTCCTCCTCCTCCTCCTCCTCCTCCTCCTCTTCTTCTTCTTCTTCTTCTTCTTTCTACAAAGACCATATTTACATTCATAGCCTTCCTATGTGTAAAATTAAACCAAATTAAATCTGTTTTTGTGTGGAGTAAATGTCAGTGTTTTTCTCTTAAATGTTAGTTTTCATTGTTAGTTTTATTTGAGCATTAACTCTTAACTGCCTGCTCAGCTTCGTGCTGATTTCATTTGTATTAAATCCAAGTGTTTTAAGCATACAAAGGAGAATCTAAGGTTTATTTACATTTGCATCTGCATTTAGTACATTTACTGTCTGAACTTATGGTTTTACACAACTAGTTTTTCTTCTCTTCTACAAATAAAACATTTGCATCCAGAGTCTTATAGTATAAGTATCATATGTGAAGTGAATGGACCGTGTCAGTGTTTTACTCTTAAATATGGTGTTTTTTGGGATAATTTTAGTTCAGTATTAACCCTTATGCCATGTTGGGGTCAACTTCAGCTTTGTGGTGATGTCTTTTGTAGTAATTTCAAGAGGGTTTTAAAGTTTATTTAGCTTGAGAAGGAACATTTTAAAGTCCACCCATAAAGAAAACCTTAGGTTTATTTACATTTGCATCTGGATATACGTGGTTTGTGGATGAAAGAATAGAATCTGAAATGGGACGACAGCTGTCGGACAAATGTAGTGGAGCAAAGAGAATAGTATTTACATCTGAGATGTAGTAGAGTAGAAGGACAGAGCTGGAGGAAATGGAAAAGTTCACGTAAAGTAGTCAGTTTATATTTTGGTATTTTAATTTTATTTCAGAAACAAAAGAAAAACTAGTGGTTAATATATTTTTGCTATAAAATAGAATAATCAAAACCACACACTTATTCTATTCCTATTCCATACTGCCGACTCAGCGATCGGATAGTATGTAAAGTGTTCACACTGTAGCGTATTAAATAATAACCCACAATGCATTGCACTATTATCTGAGCAAAAATCAACAGGGTGAAGCTGATTTCACTTGAGCTTAAAATTCTTTAAATACATCAGTTTATTAATAAAAAAAAAAAACAATCAGGAAAGTGCCTCTTTAGATGTCGAATGTGCCGTTCATTCCATTCAAATACCACTTATTTACAATTTTGTTCGGAGGAATTCAGCAAAACCGTAGCAAGCCGCTAGTGAGCAACGCACTTCAGGTTACCCCCCCCCCCAAAAAAAAAAAAAACGCCCTTTCCCTTTCTTATACAAAAAACCACACTGATAAATCAAAGGTGAGAAATGGAAAAAGCTCACAGAAAAACACTCTAAAACGTGGATTTTAAGTCTGCGCTTGCGGTCTGTAGGAGCGGAGTCTGCTAATTAATGCTAATGCTAATGCTAATGCCCGTGTCTGCAGTGAGCACTTGGTCAGAGGTTTGTTCCAAAGCTAACTTTTTTTGTGGATGTGCTGTATGTCTTTAGGTTGCAGCGACTAATGTAAACAAGCATGCAATACATCTTGACGTCACATCTTTACAAATAAAACCCTCAACCTGGCGAAGACCAAATGATAATTATCGCTGAGCCTTTTGATAACGCGGTTAAACTTTTCTAGGCTTTCATCTGCTGCTGGTATGTCTGCAGGACCTGGTAGTTAATAATATCACTACAGAAATATTCATAAAATACAGGTGATGTCCAGTAAATGTCAATCAATCAATCAATCAATCAAATGTTATTTATATAGCACCTTACAACACAAAGGTGCTTTCCAAAATGAGATAAAAAAAACAAAATAAAAAAAAACAAGTAACAGTTATAAAACCAAGATAAAAACAAAGATAAAACAAGTTAGAAAACCATAGCAACAACATAAAAAAGACATGGACAGTCAACTACATGTCAAACGCTCACCTACATAAATATGTTTTTACACTGAGATTTAAAAACAGCGAGCTCAGTCATTGATTGTCATGGTGCTGGAAGCATATTCCACTGCCTTGGGCCGAAAACTGCGAAAAAAACATATTTTTTTTGTACTTGTATTTGGGGACAACCAAAGAGGTGTGGTCTGAAGAGCGCAGCGTCCTGACTGGTTTATGGATGGTTATAAGTTCAGTGAGGGAGGGCGGGGCTAGACCAATGATGGCCTTGAAGATGAATAACACAACTGGACTGAACTAACTGTATGTATCTTTGTTTCAACACTCGATTTAAATCCATACAATAAGCACTCTACCATGGTTTCCTCCATGGTTACTTCCTGCCCTCCAGCTGACATCGCGATGTTATCTTAGTCACGTGACTGAAACCTTCCTATTGAGAAGTCATAAGATGAAAAAAAAAAAAAAAAAAAAAAAAAAAAAATATATATATATATATATATATATATATATATATATATATATATATTTATTAAAAAAATGCTCCAGGAAAACCTCCCCAACCCCACTTTTAACCACTAGTTTTTTTTTGTTTGTTTTTTCCACAAAAATCACAAAAGGGCAAAACATACACACACACACACACACACACATATATATATATATATACACATACATACACACACATATACGTGTACATATAAAAGAGGTAAACAATACCCCCCCCCCCCCCGGAAAAAAACAAAACAAAAACTAACAAACAAGACAATACAAGGTGAAACAGAAAAAAAGACAAACCAAACATGGGTGTCATATTCAAATGGGTATTAAGTTTACATTTACTTCACTACACATATCATAGGTGTATACACAATTCACTTCTCTAAACGTTCACTCCATTCCTGCAGCTGAAGTGCTGAGGCAAATGTAAGTCTCTCCATACAGTTAATGTCTTTAATAATTCCACGCCATTGCTCCAGGGTTGGGGGATCTGCTTACAATCATTTTCTGGTTATGGCCTTCCTGTTACTTGCCAACAAGATCGTCAGTAGATATTTATCTTTATGTTGAATTATTTCTGGTATTTTACTTGGGTATAAATTAACAAAGGAAAAGTCCAAACCCACCCTTATTATTTAGTTTATTTCAGCATTCACCTAGTTTTTTTCTTTTATTTGTGAAAAGAAAATCCACTCTCCAGAAGCTCCACTGACCTCACATGCACGTATACCTGCGTACCTGGAGTATTTATCCCGCACCAGTAGTTTTGTCAGAAGCAAATTTCTTCGCCGTTGACTTCTTCTTTTCTTCGTGCACTGTCAGTGTTTCTCACAGCTCTTTACCTTCGCTGTATTATTTCCTTCAGGGAGTCGTTGAAACGCTTCTGTGCTCATGTACAGGAGACGAGTGACGTACAGCCTTTCCCTCTGACATGACAGAAATGAATATCCAGCCGACAGTCGGTTAAAAGACTCGCAGACGTACGGTAGAACTCGAAACGATCGCTGTTAATTCCCTTCAGGTGACGGTACTTGAATGGCAGCAGCACATGTATCTTGTCTGTGGACGCAGATCCCACGTCCGATAGGGGGAACATTAGAGGTGACGCTGTGCTTTAATGTTAAAAGCCTCTTTCATGCTCTGTGTCGGGTGGGGGTCAAAGGTCACGAGCGGGACCTGAATTGAGAAAACTCCTAACGCTGTTCATCTGCATTAGCCGCCACCGATAGCGCGGTCATGCTTCTGACTTTGTGTTTTACTTCCCCGATAGTGAAATGCTTTTTAAAATACTCGGCTGACGGGTCTCTGATGTCTTGCCTGTCAGGGTCAAAGGCCACGGGTGATGGTCCAGGGTGCTGAGTCAGGGTGATTTATGGTGTCACAATGTGAAAAATTCCGAGCTTAAGTCGTCACCTCCTCAGGCAAGTCCAGTTGTTTATGTCATGACATGAGTTAGCATGCGGACGTCTGTGGTCACTCATCTGAACATTTGAAATGTAAAATATAATCGCAAAATTGTACGGCTGTCAAATGATTAAACGTTTGAATCAGATTAATCCGCAAGGTTGTTTTGGACTAATTTGAATTAACCATGATCAACACACTTCATGTCGGTCGACTGTTCTGTCTCTTTTGTTGTTAAAATTTCCCACAAAATGCACAAAAATACACAAAGATACACAAAAAAATAAGAAAATTATACAAAGCATGCTAAAATCCAATACAATTCACCAAAAAAATTACAAAAGTCTAAACATATTCAAAAATTCTTCTAAAATATGGACAAAAAAATCACCAAAACATCTGATAAAATATACAAAACATATGCAAAAAATATGAATATTTATACAAATAACATATTTATTCAACAGTTTAAACAAAAGACGTGTACTCGATGAGTAGATGGACGTTGCTATTTAATTATTTTATTTTCTCTTTGTGTGTACTTGTGAGCACAGCTGTAGTGTTTTATTCTGACATCATGTGTATTAAATAATAATAAGAAGTGGTAAGAAATGCTAATTGCATTAAAGGGTTAATCATAGGACTCTAAATACTCTGAATATAATCTAATAAATTGACTTTACTTCGAAAAACTTGAAACACATTGCCTTAAAATGTCAAAGTAAATTCACTTAAAACTTATTAGTGTTAAGTTTTACACACTTAAAGGTTTTAAGTTAAGTTACTAAGAACTTATAAGACGATGGGTTTCCTGAAGTTTTCGAAGTAAAGTCAGTTTATTAGATTTTACAGTGTTCCAGAACCTTAGGAACATCAGTCATTTTCTCCATGTCATAAATGTGTCTTACTTTCTGGGTCCAAATGTTCTGTGTCATATGTTCAGGTTTCAACCACTTGATAGTGATGCATTTAATGGCTGCTGTTGGCAAAATTCAAAAGACACATTTTGGGGTTATTTCCCTCTGAACTTTGTGGGATTACACCTAAAATCTTGAGAAAATATTTGGTTTCAAACAGTAAATATATCATCCCAGAACGCTCTGATCTTAGGACACGTTCACATTGTACTTTTGGAAGATGTTTTCAGAAATAATTGCACGATTTTTTTGGTCCAACTGAAAGGTTTTGTCCGTTACTAGTGACCTGTTTGGTTCGGATAATTTGTCAAGTTTATTTCGAACTGACTTCTTTCGTGACTAATGCTCGGGTTCTTCCAAAATATTTCATGAAATATATGGGTCTTCAACTTGTGGTTTGGTTGTTTTCTCAAGAGGATTCTAGAAAGGGAACTGGAAATTATTATTTACACAAAGGATTTGTCATTTTAAAGACATAAATGACTCATATCCGTAATAGAAGCGGATGGTTTGTTTTTCTATTAGAGCTGCACGATGTTAGAAAAAAACATCCGATTTTTATTTTTTATTTTATTTTATTTTGTAACCATGCCATACATATTGGTTTGAAAAAAATCTTCAGGAGTAAATAACAGCTGTGTGGTGCTGACACAAACGGTCAAACATATTAGTGGTCGACACTGAACATATGTTTAAGTGTCATCCTCCTTGTAGTCAAAACAATTCAATATAATCAATGATTTAAAAAATAATAATAGTGATAAAAAAATCATGAAATTAAAATAAATACATAAAAAATACATTTAAATATACAAATACAAATAAGTAAATAAATGTAAATAAATAAAAGACACAAACAAATGCATAAATAAAAATAAATAATTCCACATAACTGATATTGTTTTTCTTTCTGGTAGCGAGCTTTGGTTTTGGGAGATTCTTCCCTTCGTCAAAGAGGTTATGTGTTTACCACTGTTTTTTCTATTTGTTTGTTTGTGTACAACAGAACTTGAAAACTTAAGGATGGATTTTGATTACTTTTTCAGGGTATGACGGTAATAGGGAGATCAACAGATGATTAGATTTTGGTGTGTTTGTGGGGGGGGCAGTCTGCCTAGACGGAGGTCTGTGCTCACATAGTGCTTTTCTAGTCTTTTGTTGTTTTTTAGGTGATGTTTCTGTTGGTTTTTGGGTTACTTTCTCTTGTTGGAGTTGGGGGCTTTTTGTCTTGGTTTTTGGGTGTTTTTTCTCTTGTTGGTTTTTGGTGATTTTCTGTTGGAAATGGGGGGCTTTTTCTCTTGTTGGTTTTGGGTGATTTTTCTCTTGTTGGATTTGGAGGCTTTTTGTCTTGTTGGTTTTTGGGTGATTTTTCTCTTGTTGGTTTTTGGATGATTTTCTCTTGTTGGTCACTAATTTTTCAGTCTTGTTACTATAGTGACTCAGTCCAAACTGGTTCAGAATGATTGTGATGTGCTCAGTGTGTGTCATTTGTCTCCTACATTGACAGGACGTGTCATGTGACTATTGCGAACACGTACATTGCAGCTCTATTTTTTCCTCGTGGTTCTTTTCTCGTAGCAGCTTCTTCCAAACGTCTGCAGCTCTGGTTCCACTGATGCACAGGAGTGAAAGTCAGGTTCTTATTATCATTATCACTCAGGTTCAAAGGTCATGTGTCTGTGTCTTCTCTACAACAGATTCTCCTCCGTGACCCCTGACCCCTCCCTCTTTCTGAGTGGAGGTGCTCGGGTAATGGTCGGACTCCTGGCGACGTCCTCATTTATCTGTGATTCCGACTCGTCCTCCTCGTAGACGCATGTGTTTGTGTTTGTCCTCGTTGTTCACATTCCTACAAAGACGAACACAAACCAGGTCACGACAAATATTTGAGATGTTTGGCCTCAGGAGGGTTTTCAATTTCATGTATCAGGACGGATGAGACGCCAGTTTTATTAGAAAGATCCATAAACACTGAGAGCGTATGCTATGATTCTGTCACATCTGATGACACTTAAGAAATAATGTTTATTGATGACATGTTTTTTTTTTTATTATGATCAGAGACACATGATCATATTAAGTCAGTTTTATAAATGATAATAGACTTTACTTCAGCCACAGCTTTTTCTGCACTTTTGGTTTTTTTTTATTAACATGATATTTAGTGCATTTATTATCTGAACTTATAGTCATAGACAATGGCTTCACTTCTAAGTTCTTCTCTTCCTCTTCCTCCTCTTCCTCCTCCTCCTCTTCCTCCTCTTCCTTTTTCTAGTTCTTGTTCTTCTCCTTCGTGTTCCTTTTTTCCGTTTGTTTCTTCTTCTCTTTCTTATTTTTCATCTTCTTCTCCTCTTACTCCTTCTTCACCTTCCTCCTCCTTTTTACTCTCCTCTTCCTCCTTGTCCACCTTTTTTCTGCTCCTGTTTCCTCCTTCTACTTCAACGTATTGTCCCCTTCAACCTCTTCTCCTTCCTCCTCCTCCTCTTATTCCTCTTCTTTTTTTGCTCCTCTACCTCTTCCTTCTTATACTTCTTCACCATCTTATTGTCCTCTTCTTCCTCCTCCTCTTCTTCATCTCCTCCTTCTTGTCGCTCTTTCTCTTCCTCCTTCATCCTTTTGTTCAACATCATCTCCTTCTCTTTTTTTTCTTCTTCTCTTCCTGCTTTGCCACATTCTTCTCTTCCTTCTTCTTATCCTTCTTTTCCTCTTCCTTAATAAACTCCCAGTACTTAACAAGTATTCAGAGAATGTCTAATCTCGCCCCTATTTTATCCCAATCTCAAGTTTCTATGACAACTTGTTCTTGAATTAGAGCCAATAATGTGATTTTGACCTTTCTGCTAGATGTGACCTTGACCTTTGACCTTTTTCAGATAATTTCCTTATATGTATATATGCCTCAGTGTAATAGTATGATAATATATCCAGTATTGATTAATTTTTAGCATGATATATCTATCTTTGACACACACAGAGTGTTACAAAAGTAAATTTTGCGACATGTCACCATTAACCTCCAGAGATCTAAAAAACTATTGGTCGTAGGTGATAACACCTATTATGAGAATTGTAGAAATCTTCATTCTGCATTGTTTGGTGCCAATCTGAAAGTTCTGTGACCCTCCGTTCTTGAGTTATAATTGATAATGTGATTTTGACCTTTTAGTTAATTGTGACCCTGACCTTTGACCTTTACTCAAACGGATAATCGCCTCTGATGTGTAGTCGCTATATGTATATGCCCATGTAATTTCATGGTGATATCTCAAGTATTCCTTGAGTTATAGCATGATATGTCTCTGCCGAGACACACACACACACACACACACACACACACACACACACACACACACACAGTGATTACAATAATCTCTCCTAACCAATGTTGGGCGAGAATAAATATTCAGTTTATATCTTTCTTGAACTTCTAAAACTTCTTATATATTTACTGTTGTGTTAAATTAACCATCTTTCACTTTGTATATTTTTTTGCAGTATAATTCTTAAACCAAACACTAGAATCACTATAATAATAATAATAATAATAACTGTGGATGCAATGATGTCTTATCCTTCTGTCACTATTTCCAGTTTAGTGACTTAATTTTAAATCCTGTTGATCTTCTATCTTCTTCTATTTGAGGATGTTAATAGTCCAGTATTTTCAGGAAGTAGCCATGTTTCCATCAGTGTATTTTAGGTATGTTTTCATTGCTTTAGAAATGGTCAGTTATCTCTTTTTGTCTTTGTTTATGTGTAGAGGGACAAGTATATGACATAGATTATTGACACAGACTAAAGTATTTATAGGCCAGACCGAGTCTCAAACTGGGCTTTGGAAATACTTTAAACACAGTATAAAACTGTAGAGGATACACGGAAAAATGTCACACAGTACAAGACAGTAACAATGAGTTATACATGAAAACATGACTCTTCACCTCTTTAAAAATGTATTTTTCCCATGTAATGTTCTTTATTTTGCTAATTTGAAAACACATTTTTGGTGACTATGACCTTGACCTTTGACCTATATTTATCAACGTTTAATGGGATCTATTCCTGAAATTTTAATGTAAATTGGTCCAGTAATTTTTGTGTAAACCTTCTTACAAACAGACTCCTTATTATTAATGAGTATTTAATATTATTTACACTTATACTTGTCAATAGAGGGGCGTCATTTCTTTTGATAATAACAGTGATATTATTTGAGGTATTTTTAATAATATTCCTAATTGACCCATAAAGACCCAGTGCTACTTTTTTTTTCTTTAAATACTTATTAATAACATCAAAATTATTGTCTGTATTTTGTATTTTTAAATAAAAATCATGTGTTTTCCACACATTTTACATGATTTAACCCTATCTCTTATCATTGCTTAAACACATTTTTGGTGTTGGTCCAATAGTTTTTGCATAGACTTGTTTACAGACAGACAGACTTAAAATACCTCTCTCCCCTTCAGGGGGGGGCGGGGTAATTAGCGTTTCCTCCTCAATGTGGCAACTGACGAACCAAGTTTAGACATTTAACAGAATCTATAAAGGATTAAAGTGCGTATATACTGTCCGTCTGTTACACATCTGGCAGTGGAGTGGGGTTGCTGTGGAAACATCGGGGTGTCGTAAACGGCACGATCACCCCGTAAGCAACGATCACACACGCAGAACACAGCGTGATAACCTGCGGCTCGTGATCACAGGAAGCTAGTGGATGTTTTCCCGCGAGTCTGACCTTTGACCTTTGACCTGCTGACCTCTGTGGCGATAGGCTCAGCTGGATGGTGAAGCTTCAGTCGACACAATGACCCTGAACATGACTGATTTATTCATATGGGCTTTTTACTGCACGTTTTTAAGGTTTTAGCTTCAAATCTAAACATTTTAGGAGTGTTATAGTCGTTCCATTGAAACATAATAATATAATAAATAAATAAATAAGTGTCTCCATCTGGGTGGATGACCTTAAATGTTCACTTTTTGGTTGTATTAATGAACACAAGTGGTTGAATGGGACAGAAGGCGTACAGTCAACAACCTGGAGGGGGCGGAGCCAGAAATTTAATTATTTTTTAATGTCCACCTCTAATCTGTTTGTCTAATCGTTTGTGTCGACACCACACAGCTGTTATTTACTCCTGAGTATTTTTTCATATCACAGTTTGTATCGCAGGGTTAAAAGAAATCGCAATGTAATTTTTTTTCTAACATCGTGCAGCCTTATTTAAAATGCATAGTTCCATTTAAAAAAAAAAAAAAGCCAAAATCTCACTCCTTTAACCGTATTTCCTTTTGTTTCCACTCTCCTTCTGCCAACAGTCGCCTGAACAGAAACAAACTCCAGTTCCTCCCAGAGCTTCTGTTCCAGTCCAACCCCAAACTCGGCCGACTGTGAGTACCACTCTTTATTTTCCCGCTTTTCCCGTCTCCCTGCGACTCTCCTCCCATCACTCTCTCGGAGGCTGTTGCTCTTTCTCCCCTACCTTTTTTTTTTTTTCTCTTTAACCCCCGCCTCTGTTTCTTTTGATGTTGTTACGTGATCCGATTGCAAACACAGCCACGGTGCAGTGTCAGTACTTTTATCCGGGTTGAGGGTTCAAGTCCCGCTGCCAGGTGACACAGTGCCGCTCTGTGCTCCTGTCGAGAGGTGAAAAGCAGCGCGTATGTGTGCGTGCGGGATTTTAAGAGGTGAAAGTGTGCCTGGTGCGAGTGTTTTGCTTGGACCGGCCAGGAATTTTTATTCAGGAATATAGAGATTTCCCAGAGTATCCAGGGTGTAAGAGCAGGTCAAAGGGATGCAGCCTCCCACTTTTCTCCCTCTTTTTCAACCTCACATTCCCAGACGTACTCTCTCTGCTGCTTTCTGACTCGGTCCCTTTTGGCGTACCCACCCTGTCTCCTTTTTCTTCCCCTCTGCTCTTTCTCTCTTTCGGTATTCGTCTTTCTCCTCCGAGAGTCTGTGTCGGGTCGGGTTGAAGGGCAAAGCACCTTCTAAACTTTACAGCTGTTTACATTGGGCCGCCTTCAAGTGAAGCAAGAAGGAGTGTGTGTGTGTGTGTGTGTGTGTGTGTGTGTGTGTGTGTGTGTGTGTGTGTGTGATGCATATGGTTGGCTGTGTATGTGTTCGTGAACCCCCCCCCATCGGAGGATTCATATTTGAACCTGCGTGCCTGTATGTGCATGCACGCAGCGCTGATGCACCTTTATATCAATATGCATTAGCGTCATGTCTGCATTAAGTGTTGGGTTCAGGGACACCAGAGCATTAAACTCTCACTTCTCTCACTCCACTTTTATAAGTTTTCCATGAGGCTGAACGTATTGGAAGCTACTGTTACCTTGAGTTCTGAAACTATATATAATGCTCTTTTGATGTTTTTGGCCAAGTATAAGCCTTCAGATTTTAACCCATAAAGACCACTGACTGATCTAAATTGTTTAATATACAGTGTTTTTTTTTCGTGATATGCTTTTTTTTTTTTTGTCTGTGATTACCACAAATTTTTTGATGTTAAAATGGATTCATGAGTTAAAAAAAGATAAACGTTTGGCATATGTGATTTAATACCTGTTAATCCACTAATCGTATCAATATGTGTTACCCTAACCTAAATAGGGTCGGGTAAAGGAAGTAGGTATGGGGCAAACAGTAGAATAGAATAGAATGTCTTGATTTGATTTGATTTGATTTGAAGGATTTATTTTGAACATGTGCAAAGTGCAACAATAATCAATACAACAATAATAATAATAATAACAATGACATGTCCAAAAAGGAGTAGGATGAAGCATAAACTTATTTAATCCTACCCCTTCTTCACTTCCGCAATAAACTTAATTTATCTTATCACAATGTAGTGCATAGTACAAAAATTATGATAATATTAAAAATAATAACAATAATAACAATACCAATAATAAATAACTGAAGTACTAAACGTATACATATATACAAAAAACAAAAATGTATTGTCATTGCATATAAAATCCAACGAAATTGAAAGCTGCTCCAGTAAAGTGCTTAGGTCACACATGCATCACATACACACCTAGTAATGTAATAAATATAACAAATAATAATGTGAAAAAATAATAATAAAAAAATAA
The DNA here is from genome assembly GCA_020466265.1 of Siphamia tubifer. Classification (NCBI taxonomy): domain Eukaryota; kingdom Metazoa; phylum Chordata; class Actinopteri; order Kurtiformes; family Apogonidae; genus Siphamia; species Siphamia tubifer. Next base: position 8,116,695 of record CM035792.1, on the reverse strand, counting down.
CTAAAAATGCTGAAATACAAAACGTTAGCAGTGGTTTGATTAAAACAAATTAATTATCCAGTTATTTATGTATTAACATTATTATATGTTAACAGTGGTAATCAGACCGAAATCTGATGTGAATTTGGTACCTTATTTTGGTACCACACTTATATATGCAGCTCTCCATCTACTGTTAACAGCAGCGCTCACATGCAGCAGTGCAGACGGCATCGACACATCAAAGGCGAAAAGGTGGAATGTGCGGTTATAGTTCACAAGAAGTTCCAGATCATTCCATATGGAACAGGTGTCTGAATACATTTACATCCAAAGGTCGAACTATGTCTAATTCAATGAAGCACTTGGTGAAACACAGTTTTTACCTTAAAGCAGAAACTGAACCATGTTTGATAGCGTCTGTGATCAGCTAAGTAGCCTATGATGATGACAGAGAAATGCTATCATCTCCTACAACATTAATTTATCAGTAAAACTCATGGAATTGGATGAATGAGAGTGGATGGAAAAGTCACCTTTTCTTTAGTTTTTTCTGTTGTTGACATAATAACCACCTCATTTAATCTGCGTTTTCATGAATATCTACATCATCTGTAACTGAAATATAAGAAAATACCTGAAAAAAAAAGCAAAATATGCAGATAATGTTATAAAAATGCTAATCAATCACTTAAGAAAAGCTAAATATAGAGAAAACATATATTTTGGAAAGTAGCACTGGGTATTTATGGGTTAAAATTGAAATAAGACTAATAAAAATGATCCGGAAACTTGATTGCTCAAGTTTTCCTCACCCGCTTGTAGCTGCAAGATTCTATTCACATTCTTTTTAGAGATAAGATTTATTTGATAGATGCTTTGCAGACGGACAGGACGGTGGAGTCAAGTAGAGAAATGTTTTTGGGTAATTTGTCTGCAGAAGTATGACTGTTAGAGCAGGGAGACGACATGAATCAATATGAAGAGGTAGATTCAGCAGCTGGAATGTGAACAACTCTGACTCTGCTTTAAATTCTTTGTAAACTGCAGTGAATTAAAGTTGCCACTGTGCAAGATTGACCTCTGATATCACATGCTATCATCATTATCATTGCCATCATTTTATTCGACATTGTGTTCCCTTTAAAGACCATTAGAATTTTTTACTTTATTTTTCCGTTACATATTTTTCGATGCGTTCGCTCCTGCAGTGAGGGTCGCATCGTTTTCATCTCACTATAAAAGCACTTGGAGACTCCAGACCTCTGCCAAGGCACAAACATCATCACGTCACAGACATTATCCATTGAACACAGAAAACAGATCGACTTCAAACCATCACCGCTCAGCTGCAACTTCCCTCCTAAAAGTTTTCAGACTGTTCGTGGCAGCCTTCCTGACTTCAGTCGCCATGACGATTGTAATCGCAGACTGCTTCCATCCTTCTTTGTCTTACCCAGACTTCAGCACATGCGTAGTCTTTGATATTAACAAAGATTTATAGATATTATATCATATCTCTGCGCTCTTCAGATCGTCCCCGAATCCAAGTTTTAAAAAATATGCTGATCGTTCATTTGCAGTTTTGGTCCAAGGCTGTGGAATGTGCTTCCACCACCGTTACAATCAACGACTGAGCTAGCTGTTTTTAAATCTCAGTTAAAAACATATTTTTTTCGGCAAGCGTTGAACATGTAGTCGACTGTCCTGTTGTTGCAATGTTTTTTTCTTGGTTTTATAATTGTTAATTGTTTTTATTGTTTTTATCTTATTTTGGAAAGAACCTTGTGCAGCTTTTGGTGTTGTAAGGTACTATATAATTGGAATTTGATTGATTGATTGATTAATATTGATCAACATGCCTTCTATTGATGATGCCTGTAGCATGATGTTTTAACCGATGACGTATTTTTGGCCAAATTCATATTCGTACTGAAGACAGTGTACTCGTAACTTTTCATTTCGTAAATTAAATTTTTGATGTCATAACGTTTTGACTCATATTCTGACAAATATCAAACACAGAACAACATTTATTTTATGCTCAACTTCAACCAAAGACGCCTGCTTGTAACAAATATATACGGATTACTTTCCTGTGAATATGCTTAATTTCACTCCATAAGAATTGACTAAAACGTCACCAAAACTTATCAATATGTAATAATATGTCATAAAATGTTGTTGTGCAGCACAATTAGAAAACATCATCTTCCCGACACCACATGAAGGGTACATTAGACCCCGGAAAAACCCTAGGTAACCAGTAGCACATATGTCTTCCCTTTACTTTTCCCACATCATGCAGTTTTCCAAAGTAGATTCTGAATATGTCAAACAAAATTACCAGAACATTTACTAATTTTTTCCTGCTGCTTTTTCTGCAAAAATGAATCATTCCCTTTCTTTCTCATTTCTTCTCAAAATCTCAGTTTTTTGCAAAATTCCCATCACCGTATACTCCTCTTCAAAGAATCAATGGGTGCATCTCTAAAATTCAACAGTGGAATATTTTCCTCAAATCGTGCATCGGGGCAAAAACAACAAAACGCAGTCATATCAACAGTGGCTCGTAATGACAGTAAATCACGTTGTAATATCTGCAGCACTTTCTCATTGTGACGGAAGAAAAGCCGCAGAAAGATGAAGTCGTCTCGGCGGGGGTGCGCTCGGAGTTAAACGCTGGACTGGCTGATGTGTTTCATATATTTGTGGTGATGTGTGATGTATTACTGAAGACAGCAAAGTAGACTGTTACGGCTGAAGGCAAGTTGTCATTTATGTCAACTGCGGTTTCCAGGATCACAAACGTAGTCAAAACCATACGATGAATAACACTGAAGATATGAACTGTGTAAAAATGATTTTAATTCATGTTCTACATACAGAATAATTAGATCTACATTAATCCAGAGCAGTAAAATATGATCATAATTACCTATAAATAATGAAAACTGCAGATTTTAATGTCAAAAAAGGTCAAATTACATGAAAATCTTTGTTAAAACAAAGCATCCTTTTGCGAAAACCCAAATAAATACCTGAACAAATATGAACCACCTGAAATATCTGTCATTTTACAAATACTCTGCCTTTTATTAAATGTTTAGTGTATTTGTAAATGAAATGTCAGTTGTTCTGCACATGTGCAAATGACAAACTGATAAACTGAGGCAGAAAATGGTTCAAATGTCACTAGTTTTGTGGAAGAGGGAAATATCTAAAACATGTAGGACACCGGCCCTCGAGGACTGTATTTGGACACCCCTGCACTCAAACATGCAAAAACACTGTCATAATTCTGTCATATACACAAAATTACACCAAAAAATACAGTAAAATGCACTAAAAAGTACAGGTAAATGCACCACAATACACTTTTCACATCATATTGGGCTGAATGTGGCCCCTGAAGTAAAATGAGTTTGACACCCCTGGTCAAAACTCTCGTGTGAACGGCGGCAGCGGCAGGAGAACACACACAGCGTCGGATGCAAACGCATACGGACGCACCCACTCCATCAAAACACACATTTACCGAGCGCCCACTGTGTTTATTCCGTACTTCCAAGCTTTTCAGTTGTTCTTCATGAGCGACAGTATTATTTCCTCCACTGCCTGGCTTACTCTTCTATAAAACCTCTAATTGGTCTCGATAGTTTTTATTTATCACTGCTCCAATATGAATCCCTATAGAGCGCTCAGACGACTCAGTAAGAGAGTGGAAAGGGTGAACTTGATCCAAACTTAACATTATAAATCTCATGTTCTTTATATCCTTACTTTGCCATCAGCACAATCTAAATTACAGTGTCTGGAGTTTCCTGCTGCTCTTTGTGCTTTTATTTTATTTTTTTCTCTTTCCCCCTATTTTTCAGTGTTTAATTTTTTTTTTTTTTTTTGATCCCACGCTGTGTTTTTCTATGAGTTAAGGCAGCGGCAGCAAAACAAGCGTAGAGGAGAGTCATAAGAGAAGGAGTAGCGATAGACCGATGTATCTGAATTTGTTTTTTTCTTGTATCGGTATTGGCCGATATGAGTGATTCTCACCAAACATGAAACAATTGCGGTAATAAGAAAATGCATTGTGTTGATGTGATGACTCAGCACAATAATGCTAACTGTAACATTAGCTGTTATGACCTAGCTAAATAATGATGTTTGTCACATTCTGAGAAAAAAAAGGTAAAATAAATAAATATCAGTTTAGTAATATCAGCTTAAAATTGTCTGCTTCGAAATATCAGGGGACTGTATTGGTCATTGGCTCAGTATCGAGCTCCAAATATCGGTTTAGTAATTTCAGTTTAGTAATATCGGTTTAGTAATTTCAGTTTAGTGATATCAGTTTAGAAATATCGGTTTAGAAATATCAGTTTAGAAATATCGGTTTAGTAATATCGGTTTACAAATATCAATTTAGTAATATCAGTTTAGAAATATCGGTTTAGTAAAATTAGTTTAGAAATATCAATTTAGTAATATCGGCTTAGTAATATCAGTTTAGAAATATCGGTTTAGTAGTATTTGTTTAGTAGTACGTGTTTAGTAATATGTGTTTAGTAATATCGGTTTAGTAATATCGGTTCAGTAATATCGGTTTAGTAATATCACTTTAGAAATATTAGTTTCGTAATATCAGTTTAGAAATATCAGTTTCGTAATATCACTTTAGAAATATCGGTTTAGAAATATCAATTTAGAAATATCGGTTTAGTAATATCAGTTTAGAAATATTGGTTTAGTAATATCAGTTTAGAAATTTCAATTTAGTAATATTGGTTTAGAAACAGTGGCTTAGAAATATCGGCCGCCTGTATCGCTCATCGGCTAAGGTTGATGGAAAAGAAAATCGGTATCGGCCCAAAAAGTCCACACGGGTCCATCACTGAGGAGGAGTAAAGGAGGTAAAATGAAGAAAGTCAGGAGTAAAGGAGAGGATAACAGCAGGAGGAGTTGGGGGTGTGGGGTGGGTGGTGGGTTTCTGGTTTGGGTTCGTAACCTTCCTTTCTGTCAGCCTTGGTTAGATATTAAATGATGGCAGTGTGATAGGAATTACCTCTTAACCCTCCTATTAAAGCCCTGCGGTCTGAGGTTTGGAGTCGGCAGGAGAGAGAAGGAGCTGGACGAGCATTAAGGAAAAATAGGCACAGATTGGCTGGGCCCGCTTTTGAGGAGGGTGGGAGGTTAAGGGCAGGAGGCATCAAGCTGGATAATAGTTTTTACCAGACACTTGGATCCAGCTGGGATGAAAAGAACGTCCAATTCGACGCTCGAAACCCAAGAGGTCGACTTCGCCTCTTATTGGAAAATATTCTAATTGAGCAGTAAGTGCAGTGTTTGACAAAGACGGATGAACACTCGGTATCAGGGAGGTCATTTTGAGGGTGGGGTGGCTGCGGAGGGTGTGGGGGGGGGGATAGATGGATGGAGGTCTCGGAGTCTGTGGCCCCCGCTAGGTGCATGGTAGGGGGCAGAGAAAACAAAGATAGGGGTGGTGATATAGATGGATGGAGGACTGGAGTCTGTGGGTTTGAGTGTGTGCAGTCTGTGGTCGTCTTCCCCCCACAGTTTGCAGAGACTGTGGTCCACCATCGCATGCACAAAGACACAAACTAACGCACACACACTTAAGCTTCGACTTTTAGTAGAACACATTTGTGATGCAATGACTTTCTGGCTTGAGGAGCAACGGCGCTCATGGCAGCTCCAATGGAAAAATGCAACTCGTCGGCGCAAAGGAAGCCCCCCTGCACTGGGTTTATTTTGTTAAGATTTGATAGCTAATAGACAGACCCCCCCCCAAAAAAATTAATTTAATAACACTGATATAGACACAGTCCCATCCTGTTATGTTCATTATCTACACTTACTTTATGTATGGTTTATAGGAGGGATGTCAAACACACTTTAATTCAGGGGTCACAAGTGGGTCGATCCAGTAAAATAATCCCATAATAACCCATAAATAATGTCAATTACAAACTGTTCAGTGGGTTTTAGAGTGAAAGATGTTCAATTACATAATAAAAATGTATACGTCTATAAACTTTCGGGTCCATGTGATGTTATTAGGGTCAGGTCCTTTTCGTTTTTGTTTATTTTTGTTTATTTTTGTTTATTTTTCCATTTATTTTCCCACAAATACATATTAATATTATTATTATTATTGAATATTGCTATTATTTCCATGTTTATTTCTATTTATGGTTTTCATTTTATGTGTATGTATCAGATATACTTAGTAAATGTAGTGTTTTTCTTCTGGAGGGAGGTCATTTTGCTTAGAAAAGTTGATGCAGTCAGAAGGGCTGGGATTTTAACGTCCACCCAGTGCTTTTGAACATGCTTGTATTGTATGATTTCTTTTCTATTTCTTAATGTTCAATTAAAATGAAAATGAAACCAAAACATCACTTTCATCATATACACAAACTCATCACTTACAAATAAAATGTTTCCAGAATAAAACTAATGAAATGTTCCCACATGTGTGTTAGTGATAAAAAAACAACAACTCAAGCCTTAAATGTTGGTTGGCTCAAGTTTCCAAGATAAGTCTGGGGTCAAAATGTGAAATTCTTAGAATGAACAAGAGAATAGGTTTTAGTCCAAAGAAATATTGGTGTCAGATCTACTCTACCAGATCTAGATTAGATTCTTTATTGTCATTTCCATGGGTCACATAAAATGAAATACTGTTTCATACATCAAACATTTCACTGCTTCAAACAGAATCTACCATGAACTTATTTAACAACTTAACTACAGAGGGAACGAAACTATTAAGTCCAGTCTGTCAGGATGTTCTGTGCTCTCTTCACACAGCGTTCATTGTAGATGTTCTGTAGCTGTGGTAGTGAGACACCAATGAACTTCTCAGTTGTTTTCACTATACGACTGTCCTCAGCCGTACAGCTGCCGAACCGGGATGAGGTCCAGTAGGTGAGCAGGTTCTCTACTGTACCTCTGTAGAACAGGGTCAGATCTACTTCCAAACACTGTCTGCACATTATGATCCATTCACTTTACAGGTTCTTTCTAGTGGAATATTTACTAATCCATTGTATACATGTACATAACACATCATATATGTGGAATAACACACCATCATATATATTAAAAACATGAACTAACCAACACTAAAGTCATTTGTTTTCTGATTCATCTTGTTAAAGTATGTAAGATTTAACACATTTAATGTCTGAAGAAGATACTTTCTAAAAAAATTGTAGACCAGTATTATTCACGATGTCGATGTCCCACCATGTTGTTGGTTGAAGTTTTTGAATACCTACCGAAGTGGACTCCAAAAACAAGTGGTAATTGCCAAGAATGGGGGGGGTGCTTTGGGACATGCCCTACATTGTCCTATGTGTGACCTCTGAACTAACATGAATTTGACTGTTCATAGCTTAAGTGTCATTTTTGTGTTTCATCCAATGGGGCCGGTTTGGACCCTTTGACAGACTAGTTTTGGTCTGTGGGCTTTATGGCCCAGGCTATAGGTGTCCATTTGTAGATGAAGGGGGGCGGGCAAGTCCATCCGTCAGACAGGTGAGGGTTGGGGAGGAGTCACTGCTCAGAGGGTGGGAGTGGCATTTTTAAATATGAGTGTTGTGTTTTTACTATGGTTGTTGACATTGTGTATGGATTGAGTGTTTGTAGTTTTTACGTGGTACTTTAGTTGTATTTTAATGCAATTACAATAAAGTAATCTGTCTGTCTGTCTGTCTACCTAAGCTGATTGGTTTACATAAGAACAGAGTGGTGTGTGGAAGACGACCAATGAGAGCCTGGGAGGAGACATTTCCTCTTCTTCTTCACCGCTGTAGCTCTAACGGGGCCTCAGATGATGAATGTTACATAACGTAGGAGGTGAATGTTGACCACGTTTTAAAATTCACAAACTCACTGAGATCTGAAATGAAGATGTTGCTGTGCTTTTTCGATGCTGATTCCTCATATGTTTTACAGATGTGGCTGCTCTTTTGTTATTTCAAAACCAGAATATGCATACTTCGGTCCATGCTTGTATCGAAACCAGTGTCTTTTTTTTTTTTTTTTTTTAACGTCTCATCCTTAAAATTAAAGACCTACGTATAAAACACACACCCCTGCAAGTCAACACATTCAGGGCCTTTGGCTATGACCAGTTTCTGCCGCTACAATCAAACATTAACCACAAAATAAGATAAGGATGGAACATTGACAGGGTTTCTCTTCTATTGTGTTTTTACATTGAATTTAAACTAAAGGAACATCAGATTATTCTGGAGAGTAATCTCACATTAGCCCAAATAGATTTTTTTTTTTTTATCAAGAAGAATGATTCAATTAAAAAAAAAATCATCAGAAGGAATACTTCTAGGACAAAAAAAAAACTTATTTTAAAGTACTTTTTAGAAAATGGGATTCATAAAATTAATGACAAACAGGTAGTAAACTTCAAGACACTGTTTTAAATTATTAAAATGTCTTTATTCTCATAGCACAGTCATACATAGACCTTACATGTCTAGAAAATGATTGATTGGCCGTCTGACCTAAGTCATTCAGAAATGCATGGATTTAGTCAAATAATAATATCTACATGAACCAAGAACAATTCTCACTGTCTAAAGGCAGCATTGTACTTTTTCCCCCGTTCTGCATTTTTGGTTAATTGGCAAAAATCTATTAACTTTAATGTAGCAGTGATAACGGTATTTATTTAATGGACTTTTTTTAGACCCTATTCCTTTAACATACGCTTCAGTCTCATATATACTGAACAATTCTTGTCTTTTACATATTTTTTCACACACACATCCAGGAAAAAGGATGAGGAATGAGAAAATTCAGTCAGTAATATATTTTCTTTTTCCAGATAGGACTTAACAGGAGACTGTTTTTCCAAGTAAATGTCCAGCCACAATTTTTGTGTCATACTCACTCTGCACTCTGTCACCTTTCCCTTCTTTCTATTCACCTGTTTCTCATTTGCTTCTCACACACCTGTCCTCATCTCTTACACTATTTAACTTCAGTTTTTTCCTACACTCCTTGTCGGTTTGTCACTTAACCTTAGACTGAGCTTCCTCTTAGATGCCAGCGTCTGTGCCCAGTCTTACAGACCTGGTGGTAATGATTCTGTTTCTGTTTCTAATGGACTTTAAGGCTACGTTTTATACGGGGAAGATGAAAACAGAAGACGCAATAGTGGTGTTTTGTCTTTAGTTTTTCATTTTTAGATGAAATTCTCCTCCTCCAGGGTCATCTCTCCTCCTTTCACATCAATCCTCTCAAATATAAGCGATATGATCTCCTTTGGCTCGATGTCTCGGTTTCTTGTGATGTCTTGAATGGCGGAGAAGATGGTCTCCAATTCTTCCTTATCGATATTTCTGTTGCCGTCCTGATCGAACAGTTTGAAATACCACTTTAGCTTCTGGTTGATTTCTCCTTTCAACATCAGACTTGACGGCTGCGATATACTCTACAAAGTCAATATAACCATCTGTATATCAAAGGTGTCAAACTTCAGTCCTAGAGGGACTTATACGAAGACGCAACAGTAGGCGATATATGATTGGATGTGCATGCCAGGCCGCTAGGTGGTACTGTGCTACAGTGGTACTAACGCTGACATGTCCTCCTCTGTTTTTGAGGTATGTAACTGTACACTTGTCTCTGTTCGGCTATGGTATGCGTGTAATTTTTGTACAATAGTTGAAACGACTCCTGTTTTACTGGAGCTGGAAGATCTGTGGGTCTGAAATTTTCGTTGCTTTACGTGCTAGGTGTATGAATGTAACTTGAAAGTGTATGCACCATGAACATGTGTGTTTCTTGCACGTCCGATAAAATATGCTGTCTTATTTAGCCACAATTGTCCACATGTAAACAGCTTCTAAATCTCAGTCTCTTTTTTGAGTTGTTGAACAACATTGCTGTTACCCTTGTATGGACTGTTCGCTCTCTTTTGTTATCCTGAGTAGTGCTCAATAAAGAGCCTTGCACATCACTAATGAGTCTGCATTTGGGTCCTTCACACCCCACTTGTCACTGTTGGTTAGCTTGTTTAATGGAGGATCCCTATTAGCTTCCATTGTAGTTTTTGCTAGTCGTCATGGGGTCCCAGTTAAAAACATTAAATATTTATACATTATTCACCAAAAAAATTGTACATGATTCACAATAGAAAATGTATCCATCATTCACAGTAAATACAGCGGCAATGCAGTAAAATAAATAACCCCAAATACATCCCAAAAAAATATAAATAAATGGTACAACATAGATTTTAGTGTTCTTTTAAATGCATGTGAATTCAGTAAATCCCTCAGACTTTGGCAGTGATTTAGTTCTTGGTTGATTAATGACTTGCAAAATTGCAATTATATTTCCTATACAATGTGAGTGGGTGGGCTTTAAGCCAGTTTCTTGTATTATCCTGTGAATTTTGTCCCAATAAACTCTTCATTTAGCACAGTCTCAACGATTATGTGAGATATCCTGAATTAGACCACATGCTCTCCAACATAAAGGGCTGACCTTGCTATCAAAACTGGCTATTGCCATGTATTTAATGTCCTTTTAAGAGTTCAAATGGACCCACGTCGCAGCCTTGACCATGGGATTTGAGGTTGAGTTTGATGTTTGTGTAGTGGAGCTTGCAAACCGCTCGTATGTCTTTTTTACTTTCAGCCTTCAGCACTCTCAACCCCCCTCATTCTTTAACTTTGCTGCTGTGCCCCCCCCAGTGCCATTACTGCATCCCATAAAACGCATCTCAGCAGGAACACCAGCAGCCAAACATTCAACCTAAAAGGCTTTTTTGGAGGCTTAATGGAAAGAGAAGCCGGTTCATGTCCAGAGGGATGCAGGTGAAGGATTTTACCCCATCTCAACGTCCTTGAACATAAAGCGTGAACTCCACAGGTTCAGACACTGTGGGTCAGGCTGGATAAACCGCATTAGATCCATAAAAAAGAAGTTAAAGACTGGGCTGAGAGAGGTTAAGAAAAGAACCAACTCTTGGGGTGTGAATAAAATGAGAACTTAAATTGTATGTAAGAGAAAAATGACCATTGAAAATGCAGCGGTCAACAAGTCACCGTCCCTGGACTGACTATAAAATATATCACCATATATCATGATTATGTTAGCTAGGCTATTTTTTTTGTATTTCCCGGAAAAGATTCATTAAATAAGTATTATGCACAAACACTAAACACATTTTTATTTGATCCAAACTGGATCTAATGCGATATCCCAAAACTGTACCTCTGTTAAAACTTAAATTATGTTCTACAGACATTACAGTTTTAGATCCTGCCCAAATGTTCATATTCTAACATTATTTTTGTACAATCTCAGCAAACGAACAAATATCTGCCTTTCAGACACAAAAAAAACTAAATTTTGGATGCTTCAAATAACCATTATTTAATAAAACAGCATTAGAAATAAAATACAGTTGTACATCACTATAATGCAGTTCCCCATTGTTTTGTGTAATTGTTGATTTTTATTTTTTATTTATTTATTTTTCCCCCCACAGAATTATGTTCTGTGTCCTGATTGGCTAAGGGACTGTCGACCATAGTCAGTCAGTCTGGTCCATACTGTGACTCCTGAACACATTCTGTTCAGCTTTCACAAACAAACATAAATGTTCCGTCCAATCTCTGCCATATCTGCATTTGAATAAATACCTAAAGCCATTGGTACAGTATCATGAAATAAAATACTGCAGAAACAATATTTTCTTACACCCCTACAGATGAATGAGCAATAATCAGAGAAATATTTCACTCCTTCCCATTACCATTGGGTCACCCTTGAGCAAGGCACTTAACCTCCAAATGCTTCAAAGGGGCTCCACAAAGCACATGGATGGTTTTAGGCCTTTGTTCCATAACTGTAAGTAAAACATAGCTGCTTAAATCAAGGGGAAACATTGGACGGAGTCAGAGGAATGAGAGGGGAGGGCAGGCTAAAGGAGCTGGGGGTCATTTGAGATGTCTTTTCCTCCTAATTAAGTTAATGGAGAAAGACGAGGAGGTTGCCTTTAATCTTGGCTAATTGTCCATTTAGAGGCGACTGCCATAGTTTACCTGCTGGAATGTTATGGTTAGTGTTACAGGAAGTGGGAGTACTCTACAGCTCTGCTGATTGGCTGCGGCAGGCGGTACCTCGGCGGCGATTGGTGGGAATTGTCTGAAAGGGCATGGGGTTGAACGAAAAATGGCCCAAAGTCACGTGTGTCCATTTTTTTTTCTCCCCCTTTCTTTTCTTTTTGTCTTTAGTTCATTTGCTTTTCTTTGTTTTGTCGAACAAATGTGCGCACACACACACACACACACACACACACATAAATAGGACAAACAGCTTTGATGTTTGCATTGCTGTCAGGAACTGTAAGATGGTTTTCTTGTCACCAGACCCCAGGCCCTTTGTTTGGTTTTCACGCCACTGGGTCCTGGCGAGAAACAAATCAATCTCAAACACACAAACGTACAGAAGCACACACATATCTCTCTCTCATGCCACCTCTCCCTCGGATTTAACACCACAGGGCTGCATGACGATGCCTATCTGCATGTGTGGGTTTCTGTGTGTGTATATATATATATATATATATATATATATATATATATGTGTGTGTGTGTGTGTGTGTGAGTCCATGGTAGATCCACCAAACCATACACCCTTCCTAATAATTAAACATGACTCAGAAGTGCAAACCATGGCATGCAGCTGCACCACAAGGCTCATAGGGCCTGCCATGCAGCTGCACCACAGAGCCCATACATGGCACAGAGTTGTATAAAATTATATCATACAAGTCTTATCTAAACTGAATCTTAAAAACATACATGATATGATTACGGCTGAAATGAAAACAGACATGAAGCTGGTGTTCTGGCTGAAAGCTGCGCCGTCAGGCCCATAGGCTCCACGGCGGAGCTGCACTGTGGGGCTCATTCAGATGTACTAGGAGTGGTAAAAGGGAAAAGTTTTACAGAGGGAACCTGACTAGGGCTCCTCTAAAATAAGGCTGCTCTTAGCGGCTTGTGTGAGTGTGTGTTTCCCACAGCCCAGACAGCAGTGTGATTTTGTCCCAAGACATATTTAGATAAATACACACTGCAGAGATACCGAAAAACCAAGTCACTGAGCAAGCGAGAGGGAGAGAAACGGGGGTGAAAAAAGGAAAGAGAAGCAGAAGGATCAAATAATAGAAAGTCAGGATATGAGTAATTCAAAAAATGCAATTTATTCCTTTTTACGCCCCATAAAGATGCATTTATGTGCATGTAAATAGAAGGCACTATCGGCCTCTGAAGGGGGTTTGATTTATGCAGTGAGGAGCTGCCTACACAGGTTTTCATATTGCACAGTGAGTGGACACATAGGTTGATTTCCTGTGTAATCTGATTTCTTCTTGCTGTTTCTCATATGCACGTTTACGTCCACGCTGAGTGACAACATTAGGACGAATGACATTAATGTGATAAAAGTGTATGAAGCATCATTTATCTTTCACATCACACTGGAACAGACTTATTGTTTGTGTAAACTCTTCCTCCTGCCTCAGTGTGGATGCTGCCTGAATGCGTCCGCGGGCTTCCCTCGAACACACACTCCCTGTTTCATAAAAACAGCGGGGGCATATAAATATTTTGTTGTTTTTCATTTTTTAGCGCTTCCCATTTTGAGCAACCTGCTGTGAAAATGACCTTGCTTCTTTTGTTTTGAATGCAATCAAAGTTGTATTTGTGTGTAGACCGTGTGTGCGTCCACAGCTATGTATATGATCTGCTATTGTCCAAGTTTACTCGTACAGCCCCGAGCAACGTGTCGTCCGCACTTTGCAAAGTTTGTGGCTAAAAATGCATCATTTTGTTTTGTTTCTCCCCCTGCAGCGACGCTCGTATGGGAGAAACCAAAAGTTAGGAAGTTTGTGCGTTGGCCTGTGGTCTTGTGTGAATGAAACAAGCCAGATTCTTCTTATTTTTTTTTTCACCAACAAGGCAGTTTTAAAGTTCACGGCAGCAACACCTTTCCCTTTTTCCCTTTCAGCTGCCTACTTTAGCAGCTAGCTTGCGCGCTAGCTCACCGCAGGGCCTCAACCTATGAAATGTTCGTGGGAGGCTGTTTTTTTTTTCCTTTATACGACAAAGAATTTTTATACGTTTGCACTGAAATAGCACAGAGGCAGCATGTGGTATTAATTTAACCTCACAAATAAAGGTGAGCTAGCTGGGGGAAGTAGCCACAGAGCTGCTGTAACAGTTTGTAGCTAAACCCCCCTCCCCGTCTTCTTCCTGACGTGTTAACTTTAATAGAAGTTTCTGCTTCTGTGTGTGAATATGTGCACATGTTTGTTTAAGGCTTAACACTGATGACTCTATGCAGCAGAGGTGTCAAACATGCAGCCCGGGGGCCAGAATCGGCCCTGCAATAGGTCCAATCTGGCCCCTGGGATGAATTTGTGAAATGCAAAAATTACAGAGATATTAATAATAAAGGAAGTTAAAACCCTTTGATATTAATTCATTCTAAAATGGATTAGACCATAATTATAATAAACAATAAATGATGAAAAACAGACATTTTCTTCTTTTTGTGGAAATAAAATTGATTAAATAAATAAATTAGTTAATAAAAAAGACTAGCCTGTTGCAAAAAAATTTGAATAACCTCAAATGTATGCGGAATTTTACCAATATTGTGAATGTTACTAAATGTGTGTATTTGTAAATCCACTGTTATCTTTAAGTTGTGATGCACAACTAGAGCACAATATTGTTAATATTGCACATATTTTTCATATTAATTTGCAGGTTGTTAATATTTGTTCGTGTTATGTTCAAGTACATTTTGTGAATGTAAACATTTTCATTATGAAAATTTACTCTTTTTGCTCAAAAACACAGATTAAACTTTGGTGTTGACATTATTTATACAGTTTTATCCTATTATTTCTATAATTTAACTTGTGCAGCCCACTTTATACCATATTATGTACTTTGAGTGCTATGAAAAGTGCTATACAAATAAAATGTATTATTGTTATTGTTAGTCTTAGTCTTCTTGGTCTTAGTCATAGTCTTCTTGGTCTTAGTCTTGGTCTTAGTCTTAGTCTTATTATTATTTATTATAATTATTATTATTATATCAGACTGAATGTTGCTCCTAAACTCAAATGTTTTGAACACAGTGTAGGTTCATATTTAAGGTGTTTATATACTATATATGTTGGTGCCTTGGTCTGTGTTTTTTTTCTTATGTACTTGTTTGTGTCGTGTGTTTGTATACGTCTACATCTATATGTGTCTTCTGCTCATTTTTAGTTTTTTCTTAAAATATATGTACAGACGCACACCAGCAAAACTTGGCACGGAGCCAAACACACTCGCGCAGTGTTTGTTTAATCACAATTTAGGTTTACATGAGAGCACTAATCAAAAACAGACTGTGCTCCCTGGAAAAGTAGAGGGAAAAGGAGGAAGAGGAGGAAGAGGAGGAAGAGGAGGAAGAGGAGGGAGGGATGGATAGAGGGAGAGGAGATCAATGAGGAGGAATGACAGGAGGATGGAAGCAGGAGACGCCAGGCGAGGTGACAGACAAGAAATGAGTAAATAAAAAGAGGAGGAGGAGGAGGAGGAAGGGGCTTTACGTCGTCTGAGTAACAGAATACCAGCTTTTGTTGATTGTTGACTTGTTTTTTTCTTTCTTACAGACCAGACTAATGATCTGGCTCTAATTTTAAATGCTTTTTTTTTTTTCTCCCTAAAGGATATTTTAAAGACCTGGCAACTGGCTTTTGGCCTGTGTGTGTGTGTGTGTGTGTGTGTGTGTGTGTGTGTGTGTGTGTGTGTGTGTGTGTGTGTGTGTGTGTGTTCCTATCTTTATGGGGACGTTGATATGTTTACACAGTCATACCATGGGGACCTCTGACACTATGGGGACCACAATTCAGGTCTCCATGAGGGTTAAATATAGATAAAGGTCCCCACTAGTAAAATAGAAATGATGTGGCCCTATCATTAACATTCATTTGTTTTTTCCGGAAGTTGTCATAAAGCATGAGGGAAAGTGAAACGTGTGTAAAGGAAAAAAAAAAAAGATTGATTTTTATGTTATTTATTTTATTGATTACAATTTTTATTTATTCTTAATAAAACAAAGTATTTAGTTTAATTATTTTTTTTAATTATTATTTTTATTCATTAATTTTCACACATTTTTTATTGAATTTTCAATTTTTTTCAATTATTATTATTATTATTATTATTATTATTATTATTATTATTATTATTATTATTATTATTATTATTATTATTATTATTTTATTTTTTATTTTTTATTTTTTTTCATTAAAAATAGAAGATGTGTTTACACTCACTACCCAATAACTACTTGATAACAAACTTGGTCCTCATGAGTCATGGAAACCAGTATGTGTGTGTGTGTGTGTTGACGGGGGTGGGTTTCAGTAGTAAAAACACAATGGAACTGAATACACATTACACTCCATCACTGACAAAAGTGAAACCGCCAAGCAAATGTAATGCCCCTCATAATTATATTCATGTGTTTGAGTTGATGGAAAAGACAGAGCTTTTATTTCCACGTCACTGGTGCATTGTCTTAGAAAAGAGAAAAAACTCCAGGCTTTGTTGTTTTTAAAGAGCCCTGCTTTACTTCATGAGTTAACATCTAAACACATCAAATGTAGAAATGCATTGAACACGATGAAAATTCAACAGCTCTAATTCGCTCTTTTTCCTGCGGATTTGTTCGATTTGTTCCAGTGTGTTCACATTAGAGCTGCACAATATGTCAATGGAGTCTCATCACAGGTCCTGCAAATATTTTTATTTTCTTTATCCTTTATTTTTCTTATTTTTTTATTTATTTAATTTTCTTATTTTTAATTATTTGTAGAATTGTTTTCTTATTTTTTAATTTATTTATTTTCTCATTTAAAATTTTTCATTTGTATATATTTTCCTTATTTTTTATTTATTTTAAATTTTTTTATTTTTTTATTTATATATTCTTTTTCTTATTTTTATTTAATTTTTATTTTTTCATTTATTTGGATATATTTTCTTGTTTTTTTCCTATTAGTTTCATTTAATTTCCTTAATTTTTTCATTTATTTGGATATATATTTCTAATTTTTTATTCATGTAATTTTCTTATTTTTATATTTATATATATATATATATATATATATATATATATATATATATATATATATATATTTTTTTTTTTTTTTTTTTTTTTTTAATTAAGTTAATTAATTTATTTGAGTAATTTTTCCTTTTTTTATTCCTTTATTTTTATTATTTAATTTTCAACATTTTTTTTTTTAAATTTAATTTAATTATTTCGGCTACAATCAGGATGATCCTTAATGACGCAGTATACAGTATATCACAGGGTTTGGCTCAGTTTTTTTCTAATATCGTGCAGCCCTAGTCTGCATTATGACGTCACCTCAGATGTTTTAAAGACATTACGGTTCCATTTATTTTCACGCCATTTGTCACGCTTTGGAAACGTCTAATTTTTCATCTCGCCACAATCTCGTTTTAAAATAAATCTCTGTAAATGTTGCAGCGGCTGAAACCTGAGCGCTGTAGTAACCGTTGTAAGGGTGAAGTCATCTAAGGGTGTCTGTCTTCTGGGATCAGGTTATTTACTGGAAGGTGACATGTCGGACTACCGTGGGGATAAATCGAAACTCCGTCTCAGCGTGGGGTCAGTGCGCATCAGTGTGTGTGAATGAGCGGCTCTGTAACACGATATTGACTCGTACAGGTTTACAGTCGTGGGAAAAGTCCTGAGGAAGTCAAGAAGTTGGCAAACGTACTCTGGAAAAGCCGTGTATTTCTATGAATTATGTTGATTTCATGCCTCATGCTGAAACTTGTGCCCATTCACAAACTTAGACAGTGCTAGGAAACAGTGAACACAGTATGTGTATGTGATTAGAACTATTAACCATTAGAATGAGTTTAATGGAAGATTTCATAGATGTAAAAATGATCAAAATTATCTAATTAGAAGTTTATGCATAAAATCCAAGTAAAATGTCTCCTGAACACTGCTAACTTTTAACGTTTTTGTGATACTTCCTACCATAAGTGCCTCAAATCATGCCTTTTAGGAAGAACAACAACACACTCTGACAGTAATTAAGTCTAAAACAAAGAAAAATCGACTCAAAACACGACTTTCCTTCGCGCTCACATTAGCTATTTCCCCGTCATGTTTGGTACCATTGGAAAGATCGGGACACCTTAAAATAGAAATCTATGGAATTATATATTTGAACCAATGGGAGGCCTCAGAACAAAGCCTTCTAGAGTAAACAAAATCCCTTGTTGCTATGGCGATGTAGAAGAACGGCCTCTGATTGGTTGAATTAGTGTCACGCTAGCATTTTTAATAAGGTTTAAGATAAATCTAAAATACGAATTACTGAAATTTGACCCAAGTGACTGGTTTTGTGCTGGAGGGTCACTCACACGCACGCACGCACGCACGCACGCACGCACGCACGCACGCACGCACGCACGCACGCACGCACGCACGCATGTGCACGCACCTTTATTTTTCTTATTGTACTCCAGACATGGTTAAATGTACGAGGTACAATTTTTAATCACAGGGTGTCTTTGGATTCACTTCGATTAATGATCAGAACACTTTGTCAGTCGACTGCTTTGTCTCTTTTAGGTTTTTTGTACTTAAATTTCCCACAAAATACACAAAAATGTACAAAAATATGAAAAATACAGAGAGAAAAATATTCGCAACATGCTACAATTCACAAAAAACTAAATAAAAAGCGATAAAATATTCAAAACATATTAAAAAACTGTACTAAAATACATCCCCGCACACACAAAAATATGATAAAATATCCAAAACATATGCAAAAATATGAATATATATGCAATTAACAGGTTTATTCAACACCTTCAACAGTTTCAACAACTGTTACGTTTAACTGTAACTTAACTAGTACTTTTGTAAGTTACACCTGTTTAAGCAGGTAGTATTTTTGAAGTTAAAATGCAATAGAATAGAATACCTTTATTGTCATTATACACATGTGCACAATGAGATTTGAAAAGCAGATCCTTAAGTGCAAGAAAAATGATAGATTTCAATAATAAATAGATGTGTATCCAAAGACGAGTCCCAAAATAACTTATATATGCATTATTAATTATTAAAAATTGCACAGTATAGTGCTCTAAGTGATAGCGCACGTTACTGAGCTAAGAGGGTCCACTTTTATTTTTTTTAATAAAAAGTGGAAAATAAGAATAGAATGTTTTAAAATGGCTAAGTGTGAAAGAAAAAAACACATTTTCTTCTACTGTAAAAAATAAATAAATAATAATAATAACAAAAATAAATAAATGTATGTATGTTTGTACACATATGTACAGAGTAATAAGATAATATAAAAAGTAAAACATTGCACATTATAATAAATAGGAATAAAGTAGGAATAAAAACATACAGCGTACTGTACTATATGTATGTACTCCCATCATCTAAACATTGATCTAAATGTAATTTTATTCCAGATAATCCCTTTAGGATGGAACTGAACTTGTCGTTGTTCATCTTCAGGTCAGACTGAAGCCTGTGTGTCTGCTGTGTCCAATTTCATCTCAACATCCACATTATCCACGCTTTAAAGTCCAAAGAAAACAACCTTTGTGCTTTTAGATATAAGATACTTTCTAAAACAAAGCTCGTGCAGACAGTGGGATTTTTCTTTTTTTTCTTTTTTTTTTTTAAAGAAAGCAGAAGGTACTATTTTACACTATTTTTACCCATCACTGTAGACAGGACAGTTATTAGATTAATGTTATTATTTTTAACACTTTGTTTTTAAGAACCTGTGACACAGATATGAATATACAGAAGGATGATAGAAGCCTTAAAAGAAAAGAAGCCAGTGTGTTTCCATGTGTTATCAGTTAGATCGTCCTTATCCTGTGGTTTTTATAAACACATCATTTCTCCCACTTTCTTCCAGATTGTTCTTCTTTGACTCCTTATCTTATGGGTCAACACTTTCATTACATAAATCTGACTCAGTTCTTTTTTCTTTTTTTTACTAGTCATGCTGTGTTGGGGTGGATCTTCTTTGTACTATTATCTTAGGATTGTTTTCCTGCAGGCTGCATCCATTCAATTTGTATAAATATTAACCCTTTATACTGAACATCCACATAACCATGTACGTGTTCACAGTCGTCACATGGCAGGTTCTGCAATTATTTTAATTAATTTTTTTATTATTTTGTATTTACTTGTATATATTTAAAAAAATTTTACAATTAATTTTTACTTATTTATTTAATTCATTAATTTATTTTTATTAATAGATTTTTTTATGTATTTATTTTATATCGCAGGGTTAAAAACATTCGCAATGTAATTTATTTTTAATATCGTGCAGCCCTAGTATGAAGACATTTTCTGACTTTGTTTGACTTCTTCCACCTCTTCCTCCGTCTCTCTGAACCAACGTTCACCAAACTCAACATTACCTTTAAAAGACAATTCCTGACATAATCTGTCCAAAACATCTCGTTCCGCCTCGGACGCTGATGACGCAACAGTAAACACAGTTTTATCTGGTGTGTGTGTGTGTGTGTGTGTGTGTGTGTGTGAGTAAAATGCTTTCACTTTGTGGGAGGTCCAACACAGTGACTTCCAGCTCCTCTCCTTGTTGACCATTATTATGGCTACAGACTGCATGGCTGAAACTGGCTAATGTCAGACACACACACACACACACACACACACACACACACACTGGTCTCCATGTTTCGTTAGCACCGAGTGAGTGTAAACACATCTATATATATATATATATATATATATATATATATATTAATGAATGAATGACTAAATAAAAATATTTCTTTGTTGTTTTTTTGCTTTATTTTAGGTTTATTATATATTTGTATACTGTATTTCTGGATCTGAGCAAACTGCCGGGTGGAGGGTGTGTGTGTGTGTGTGTGTGTGTGGGGGGGGTTATGGATGCTTGGAAGGGGGGTGGGGAAACCTCCCTTTTGTTCACATATTGTTCTATATGTATTTGACTAAAGAGAAAAGTTAATATAAAATGACATCAATACTGCATATGCCCATGCAGACTTTGTAAGTGTAAATGTAGTACGAGCAAAGAAATGTGTTGAATGTCAATACAAAATATATAAAATAATAAATACATGAAAAAAAAAATAGTAATAAACACGTCTTCAAACCTTTCTCTTTGCACCTGTTTCCCCCATGCTTTATGGGGACTTCCAGAAAAAAACCAATACACATTAATGTACATATAGGGCCACATCATTTCTATTTCACTACTGGGGACCTTTATTTATATTTAACCCTTGTGGGAACCTGAATTTTTGTCTCCATAGTGTCAGAGGTCCCCATGGTGTGACTGTGTAAACATATCAATGTCCCCATAAATATAGGAATACAAGTACAAACACACACATAGTGGACGGTGTGTTTAAGGCTCAGACTGAATGAGTGTCAGAAGTTAAACTAGTGATTTATTCTGTTTAAGTAAAGTCTGATTGTTACAAATGAACCTAAACTGTTATTATTGCTCTGGTGTAATCAGAGTCATAAACATGAAATGACACACAAACAGTCTGTGTGTGTGTGTGTGTGTGTGTGTGTGTGTGTGTGTGTGTGTGTGTGTGTGTGTGTCCATCACACACACACACAAACATGAACCAGTTCTGTCTCTTGTTCTTCTCCTCATCTGTCTTTCTACAGTTTCCAACAAAGCTCTTTTCTTTTACATGTGTCAAAACCATCTCATAACTGATTAAAGACACAGTATTAGTTGTTTGAGTGTCTCACAACTGTCTTTTCGTGTGGTGTGGATCCTTTACAAAACATATGTGGACTATGAACCCAGGTCATTCTTTCCCTTTTCACTGACATAAAACTAAAACCACAAACTTTCTGTCATATTTTATTGAAAGAGGGAAAAAATACATATACGATCCTGTGCAAAAGTCTTAAACTTTCTTTTTATTATCTTATTTATTGTTGCATAAAATAAACTGTAGTAAATACAAAGGAAGGTCAGACTAAATATGACCGCTGTAGTTTATAAAAGCTGTTTTTTTTTTTTTTTTTTTACCTAAATCTATAGTTTTTCCTGCTCTACATACGTCATATAATATGTCCAATTGGATCTAAATATAAAAACAAATGCATATGTGTGGACGTTAGATCTTTAATAAACCAACAAACAGAATGTTGGACCAGGATTTTTTCCCCATTATTGTATATATCTATAAAACACACACACAAAAAAAGCACATAAAACTAATCCTCTATAAAAATGCAGTTCCATGTAAGTGAAGTAGATTATGGAGCCAAATCAGCATTTGTCTGTTTGTCATTATGTTACTATGGTGTAACACATTAAAGACCAAACTCATGAAGCTGGAAGCTTTTACATCATCGATGCACCGCTGCCGAGTCAACTCCAAAAATAACTAACATAATCCGCTACACGCAACATCTTAACATCACTAAATCATGACCATATTAAAGCTGAAACATTAGGATAAATAGTGTAACCCAAAAAAATAAGTAAATAAGACGAACATGGTGCAGACTGGCAGGTCGTGCTGGGATCTAAAGTGAATTAAACACGGTGCCATGTTGTCAGATCTGGCTCAACATCCACTGCTTTGGTTTGTGGCACAAAACTAGACGATGGTGTTACTGTTCTTCCAAATGGAGTTAAAAGTTTACACAATTACACAATTACAGATAGCAGCAGATGATAGGACCATGAATCACCTCCAATGTGATTATCTTTTACCAGAATATGTTCAACCCTGGAGCCAAATATGACTTTTTTTATCCTTTTCTTTTCCTTTTATCCACTTTAATGTTTTAGTTCTTTTCTTTTATATATATATATATATATATATATATATATATATATATATATATATATATATATATATATATATATATATATATATATATATATATATATATATATATATATATATATATATATATATATATATATATATATATATATATACGAGCATGAACATCACAATGTATGTGTGCGTAATAGTCATATCGCGGGTCCTGCAATTTTATTTTTTAATTTTATTTTTATGTCTATGTATTTTAAGTCATTCATTAACTTATTAATTTTTTTAAATGTATTTTAATTATTATTATTATTATTATTATTATTATTATTATTATTATTATTATTATTATTATTGTTATTATTATTATTATTATTATTATTATTATTATTATCTTATTTTTAATTTAATTTACTGGGTCAAAATTCTATAATAATATTCCACCTATGACTAAATGTTTACTGTATGTTATTTGTAAGCTATATTATATAAATGTAAATGATAAACTAAAGGCTAATAATGTTAAAATTACACAGTTTTTTTAGTTGATGCTATTCACTGTTTGAAAAGATCATCTGTAGATGTAAACATTTTCATAACGTAAATTAACTTTTTTTGCTCTAAAACATGAACACCAGTTTGGGGTTGATGATTATTTCTATATTATTATGTGGTGAGTTTGACGCCCCTGCTTTACATGTTCTTCCTAGTGGAATATTTACAAACCATAGTACACATGTATATAAACCAACATATATGTATTAATATATATTAAAACATGAACTAACCAGCACTAAAGTCATTTGTTTTTGGATTCATCTGATTAAAGTATGTAATATTTAACACATTTAATGTCTGAAGTAGGTGTAGAGTGTAGAGCAGTGTAACTTGCGTATAATGGGAACTCTGCAGCTGCCATTCTTTTATTTTTCTGTCTCTAGGTGCATTTCCATTCACTTTGCACATAAAACACTGACTGGAAACACTGGAAGAAACTCTAAATATTGCACAAAAAACAAAAAAACAAAAAGTTGAAAGAGGTGGAAAACTTGGTGTGTAGGTAAAAGGTTAATGCGAAGACGTGCGATGGAAAGACATGTCGTCAATAATATTATGTCTGGACCAATAGCAAGACTGAATTAATGGATGAAACCAGCATAAATGTCACATTAGATGGAAAAGAGCAATGAAACGCCACCATGTATGAAGAGCTGCAGAAACAGATGTGAGACCAAGCTTTGGGAACATTTATTCAGTCTGCTTTATCCTTGAGAGGTTAGCGGGGGTGCTGCGGCCGAACCCAGACGTGGTTCCGGTGGGGGTGGGGGTGGGGGTACGCCCTGGACATGGCACTAGTTCAATGGATGGTGGGTTTGGAACATATTCAAAATATCTCCCATCGGTTATATGACCTCCTCGACTGTAGCTCAGGTTTATTTGACACTAGAGCTGCACAATATGAGCATCGACATCACAATGTACGTGTTCGCAATAGTCACACGACAGGTCCTGTTAATGTAGGAGATGAATGAGCTCAACATTTTCTAATTCCAAGAGAACCTGACACACACTGAGCACAGTTTGGACTGAGTCACTGGTAACAAGACTGAAAAATTAGTGACCAACAAGAGAAAATCAGCCAAAACCAACGAAGGAAAGTCACCCAAAACCAACAAGAGAAAATCACTTGAAACCAACAAACAAAAATCACCCAAAACCAACAAGAGAAAATCACCCAAAACCAACTAAGGAAAGTCACCCAAAACCAACAACAAAAAATCACCCAAAAACCAACAAGAGACAATCACTCGAAAACAACCAGAGAAAATCGGCCAAAACCAACAAGAGAAAATCACTTGAAACCAACAAGAGAAAATCACCCAAAACCAACTAAGGAAAGTCACCCAAAACCAACAACAAAAAATCACCCAAAAACCAACAAGAGACAATCACTCGAAAACAACCAGAGAAAATCGGCCAAAACCAACAAGAGAAAATCTCCCAAAACCAAGGCTGGCGATCAGAAAGACTTATTTCTGATTTTACATTTATTAAATTTATTTGTATTTACATCCTAATAAAAATGTATGGTCGAAAAAAAAAGGTGGAAAAGGTTTTTTTTTTTTTTTTTCATTCTAAAAGTGGACAGAAACATACATAAATTCACATTTTTAGTCACATGACACTATAAGATAATAATTTAATGTAAGAATGAAATGAACAAAATGGGAAAAAAAACCAATAGAATAGTTGAAAATGAGAAATAGAACAAAATTTAAAAAACGAATGATTGGTAACACTTTATAAAACCTGCACACATTTCACTGTGTATTAACCATTTGTTACCTATTTGTTAATGTCTTGTTCCAAAGAAAAATATAAAATCTGATTATTTTTAACAGACAGGTGCGGTGTTTACAACTGTTTGTTTATCTCCAAAGTAAGTAAACAAACACTGCACCTGTCTGTTAAAAAATAATTACATTTTATAGCCGTTTGTTAACAAATGATTTGTTTATGATTAATTGTGTATGAACAAAACATTAATAATTTACGAATACGTAGCAAATAGTTAATACATAGTGAATTGTGTTTAGGTTTTAAAAAGTGTTACTGAATAATTAAAACATAACATTTAAAAAAGACAAGAGACAAACATTTGCTTGTTTTGTTGTTCATTTATTTCAAATATGCAACAGCTTAAATGATTGCATTCAACTAATATAAAAACATTTACATAACAAAACATATTCGAAAAGGAGTGGGAAGAAGCTAAACTTATTTGATCCCACTCCTCTTAAGATAAAAAATAATAATAATTTAAAATAAATCAAGTACATTTACATAGTGAAGTAAATAAAAAGTATTTGGTAGAAAACAAGCACAAAGTGTTGTCATAACAGTCAGGGATGGAAATCCGGTTAAAAGTTTCCATATATTTGGAAGGAAATCGACTGTGAGTGAATTTGCCACAGAGTGGATTTTCTCAGATGTAAAATAAAACCCACAGCAAAGAGCGCTGTGGTTTCTTTACACCTTCCTCAAACACTGCACGTTGTTTTTTTCCCCCATTAAACATGTTCACTGTGAACATTAATTTAATCAGAAAAGGAGATAGTGAAAGCAGAGCGGTCCGTCCGATGCTGGCAACTAAAGCCGTGATTATCGTGAAATATACTCGAGTACATCAGAGACACGGGAGAGGGAAAATAACGGCACGTCACTTAAAGGTTAACCATCACAGGTAACCATGGAGACGCATCAGAAACAGTCCAAGAAAACAGCTAAATGGACGAGTGTCCTGTGTGAACTGGGCTATTGCATCTGTTTAGTGATTTAGAAAAGAAAGGAATGGAGAGGAAGTGTATGAGATGAGAAAGAGAGAGAGAGAGAGAGAGAGAAGGAATGGGATGATAGAAGAAATGAGAGAGATGATAGAAGAAATGAGAGAGATGATAGAAGAAATGAGAGAGATGATAGAAGAAATGAGATAGATGATAGAAGAAATGAGAGAGATGATAGAAGAAATGAGAGAGATGATAGAAGAAATGAGAAAGAGAGATGATAGAAGAAGTGAGAGAGTTGATAGAATAAATGAGAGAGAGAGAGAGATGATAGAAGAAATGAGAGCGAGAGATGATGGAAGAAATGAGAGAGAGAGAGATGATGGAATAAATGAGAGAGAGAGAGATGATAAAAGAAATGAGAGCGAGAGATGATAGAAGAAATGAGAGAGAGAGAGAGAGAGGGTGAGTGAGCATGGGCCACATGAATGGGGTGAGCGTAGACGTACCCAGGCCTCCTCTAAATACAGAGCACCACAAAGCCACTTTAAAACCTGTACAGATATATTTATACTTCACTCACAAACACACACACACACACACACACACACACACACACACACACACACACATACACACGTCCCTGTTTGTTTCTATCCTTTCTCTGTCTCCAACAGGAAAACAAACCACCCCTTCCTCCCCTTTTCTCCCTCGGCACATCTCGAACATGACTCTCAGCCTCTCGTTACGTCACCGCCGAAGCTCCACCTGTTGAACTTTTCGACACAAAGTCCCCCCCCCCCACCCACCCACCCCCTCCATACACAGTATATATGTGTGTAAATATCAAAGCATCCAGGATCTGAAATAATTTCATGACACTGTCGTTTGAAAATGTGTTTATACCTAAACCTGTGCAGATCCCAAATAAACGCACGCATAAATGTAATGGAAAAAAAAGGTAATTGTGTTATGAAAGGAATGAGAATATAATTTGGTAAGAAGCAAATGGAGGAGGTTTATTTTGGGGTTGAGTTGGATAATTAAAGATCCTAAAAAGCCATGACAGTTTGTGTATGTTGTTCAAATCTGGAGTTACAAACATGAGGGTTTATCTTGTTTTGGTTAAGAATTCCTCTCATGGCTGAAACTATGCAGAGATGTCACTGTGGTGTGTGTGTGTGTGTGTGTGTGTGTGTATAACATAGTATTAGCTGTTGTGTTTATGCCAATGGGAACAAAACAAACGACACAGGAATGCACAAAGGAATATGAAACCATGATAGTACCCTCTGTCCTCTACAGGTTTTTTCACTCCCATAAATTACCTTACGTCTGTTCAATCTTTTTTTTCTTTTACCCTGTGCTTTGTCAGATGACATTTAAAAAAAAATAACACAAACATGTCTTATATATACATGAGTTTGGAAGCCCTCTGTATCACATACACACACACACACACATACATATATATATATATATATATATATATATATATATATATATATATATATATATATATATATATATATATAAAATACACACAGGACTATGAGGTGCATTAAGAGAAGCAAAACAGATATGCATTACATTGCTTCACCCTATTCCATTTTGAACAGATGATTTTTTGCAAATTAGTTTTATTTTTCTTACTGATTACAATTATTTACGGACAGTTAAAACACTGAGAACTATATGTGTTTTGTAGAATAGTTTTGTTTTATTTTTTTACATGATATTACATACTATATTGATTTTTGTGTTGAAATACAGTTTATATAAAAAAAAAAAAAAGTTAGTCAGTCAAACTTTATTAAACATGTTCAACAACAAGGCTTCGTCCAGACGAGTTCGATACGGGTTTAGTTTTGAAACCATGTCAAAAAGATATTATGTAAACATATGTAAAAATCTGTGTCAGCATGGGGACGGAACGCTTGCTGAAAATGATTAGTTTCTGTGCAGATGGGGTCTAACTCTCACCTTTGTTCAAATGTTAATGAGCGTTTTCACAATAACTTACAACATTGTTGAGTTGTAACAAGACACACTCTTACTCCCTTAAATCAAACATTAGCGAATTCATAATAACTGTCAAAATTGTTCAGTTATAAATTCAATTCAATTCAATTTTATTTATAAAGCCCTAAATCACAACAAAGTCGTCTCAGAGGGCTTTACAAAAACACTGAACAATACAAGACAATACACTGATTTTTTTCAGTTAATATTATGATGTACAGTATATATGTGCTGTGAGTGTCATGTACGACACAAAATCACTTCGAAGTCACTAAGCAGAATTAATGGATGGATGGATTAAAGGCACACTGTCGTTTTTAGAAACTTAAAGGCTTTTAAGTGTGCCTTATAATCCGGAAAATACAGTAAGTGTAGTCAGATGTCCTTCACAGTGTTGTAAACTCTTACTTAATCCCAAATATAACAGGGCCAATAATATGATTTTCAGTTTAAGTACTTTAGAAAGAAAACAACGGAAAGAAAATAAAGACGGAATGGAAAGAGTACGGTTAAAAAGTACAGCTAATTTTGCTCAGAGCCCGAGGTGGTACGAGTGTTGGCTGCACACATTGTTCTCTGTAAAATTTGGTGAATTTTACAAGTGCAGCATCACGCTCGTGGTATAACCCCGTGGCCTAGGGTGTGCGTGGGCATGCCTGCGATAGGTTGACAATAGGCTGTGGTGGCCTTTATAGAACTGGAGCAACCGCAGAGTCTCAACAGTGGTGAAACAGCGGCGTTACTGCACATGTAGGCGCCATTTGTCTATTGATTAGGTTTATTTTTGCAGCTTGACACAACATGTTAATTGTGCGGCGGCGTGTGATAAATAACAGCACGATATTTTCACTCGAACGGAGATCTAATGTCTAAATGTTGCTTTTACACAGTGTTAAAACGGCTTAAATTCTACTGAATTCAGTGCTCTCCAAGGCTGTTGCTATAAACAAATCTGTCAGCTTGTTTTTTAGCTGTAATTATGGCATCTCCCTACGGTTAATTAGTATAATTTTGGAAACGCAACACCGCTGTGGTCAGATGCATCACTCGTTCCAGCTTCACCAGAACCAGTTCACCGGTATCTAAGATACTGTAAATGTTGGAAAGGGAATAAAACAATGATCAAATATGTGACAGAAATAAAATACCATCTGGGAGAGCGCCTTTTTTTTTTTTTTTTTTTTTTTTTTTTTTTTGTTTTTTTTGTATTCCACAGAGGGTTTCGTTTTTGACCCGAACTCGATTATACTGTTTATATCACCACCACATACCAGATTGTTCATTATAGAAATAGAAACCTCGTGTTGGCACCGACTTTGTCAAGCTTGAAATAAATAGTAATTGACTCCTTCATTAAGTGGTAGAAGCTGTCTACTTTTGCCCAAAATGACTATGTGCATATGTATGTGCGTCCAAATATAGAAAGGTGAGCAGGCTACGGTGCTGGAGTCCTGATATGTGAAAATAGCATGAATAAATTTAATATTCTGGGTTTATTCTGGTTACGATGGGCTCTATAGGTATTTGGGCTGGAAAACAAAGGGCCGCAGGGTCCGTGCGAGGGAGAAAGAATAACAAATTGTGCCAGCGGGAGATGATGATCATGGCAAAGGGATGTTTGATGTGTGGAAAAGTTTGTCTCCACCGCTGAACATCAATAAACAGCCGGCTGCAGTTACCAACACTGACAAAAGAGAAATAAACTGTGGAGATGGACGCATACAGAGGGAGGGAGGAGGGCGTAAGATGAGAACAACAGAGCAAAAAGACCAGAAGAAATGGAACAGGAGACGGACAGATCAGTAAATAGACAGTCAGAAACCATACGGAAAATAAGAAGAAAAAATAAAGGTAACACTTTACAGTACGGATCGCTAATAAGGTGGTAATACTATGGTAGTTTTTATGTAATTTTATGGTAATATCACTTTTGTAACAGCGTATTACATGCATTTTCCAGCTACTGTAATAGTGATGCAAACAGCTTTTATTTCAAGTGTAATAAAATGTTAATTATTTGAAATTAATCTGTAGTTACTGAAGTGATGAGTCCAAGATTGACTTGTTTTTCTATAATTACCTGAAATACAAGGAGGTAATTTCTAGGAAAATCCACAGCATGAGGGGCATTTAAAATGCATTTCCACTCAATTCCTTAGTTATGACCAAGAAAGAGACAAATCAAGTAAGATGGTAAACAAAGATATGATGTGTCTGTAACTACACTGGAACAAGTTGAATCATTTAATGGAAATGACATGTTATCAGAGCTGGAAAATGCACTAGTGCCTCTTCCTATTGAATTAGATAGCTGTGTTGATAAACCCATAGTTTATCCTTATGACGTTTTTAGTGTTGTTTTTGTTTAATTACCTGGAAAAATAGGAGGTAATTAAAATTACTTGATGTAAGTGGTTACAAAGGATTATTATTGTGAAATCACAAAGAAATGTCCACATTAATAAAAGGTGTTTTAATCACTATCAAACAGGTTCATCACTAGCTGTTTGCACTGGAAACTGCATGGATATTACTTGTATTAAACCATTACAAATACATTATTACTATGAAATGACATCAAAATTACCATAAAATGACCTCCTTATTCACAATATGTAATGTAAAGTGTTACCAAAAAAACCAGGAGAGTGAAAATATTCTCCTAAATTCAAAACATGAGGGAAAATGGACGACCTTTTTCTGTACAATTAGGGATTAATGATTAATGAAACAGAGTCGAGCCGCATCTAATGGTTGTTTCTGAAGATCTGATGAAAGTTTTGCCGTGAGACTATGTTTTTTTTGGCCGCATGTTTTTGAGTTTTTTTTCCTTAACGCTTTCCAAAAGCATCATCAAACGCTCGATGAAGGAACGGCTTCACATGCGAAAAATGATGGAACCTGTTGTATGATGATGGAAAGAAACAACTTTGAGACGCTCGGATGAAGCGCTCTGGACTAGATACAGAGAATTAGACCTAATGCGTAGTGTCATTTTAGCCCATAAAGTGGTAATAATAAAAGTAAAAAAATAATAAAAAAGCACTGTGAGAGCGCAGACCTTGGCCGAGGCAGATCAACCCCCCCCCCCAAATGACCTAAATGACAGATGGGTTTGTTGAGCCACATTGTGGAATAAGTTATTACATTTTGTAATAAACATCCAAAATGTAATAACTTTGTTGCATTACATAAAAAACTTAGAACTTTGTGAGAAAATAAAGAAAAGTTGCAAGTTAATTTTGTCATAATCGTCTCAAACTGTAATAATTTATTACGTAATGGAACAATTTTAAATGTATTACAACATGCATGGAGCAGTTTATTACAAAATGTGGTTTTATAGCAAAATAAAAATGAAAGAGTTATTACATTTTGGATGTTTATTACAAAATGTGGCTCAACAGGATTTGGATTTGACTTCTGTGAGTAGTGGCCTGCTGCCCCCCCCCCCCCTTCATAACCCGTCCATAATGAATCTGTCCATAATGTTTTGAGGTATTTTGCTCACAGACAGACAAACCCTGGTCATAATAATAATAAATTCCATTCAGTCCAATGTCAAAGTGATGCAGAGAAACAAAAACAAATAAATTAATAAAATACGGTATCAGGAATAAAGCACATACAAGTACTATCTTTGCATCACGTCCCAAATGAAAGTTTGTCTTGATCTAACTTTAAAGTAATTTATAATCATTTATTATATTATCTTCTAGATTTTGCATTTTATTCAGATATATCAAGTATTATTTTCTTATATTTAACTTCCTGATTATGTAGATGTTAAAAAAAAACTCATATTAAAACTCAAAGAAATCAAAAATAGAGAAAAGTCTGTCATTGTACTGACTAAAAGAGTAACAACAACAACAATAATAATAATAATAATAATAGATTTGGTTTCTATAGCTCTTTTCAAGACACCCAAAGTGTTTTACATTTTTGATCATTTATTCATTCACTCTCACATTCTCCCTCTGGTGGTGGTAAACTACATTTGGGATTGGTACTGTTTAAACACACACTGATCGGATACGGGTCACATATCTGCCTCGAAATATCGCATTTGGGCTCGTTCACCTGCATTGGGAATGAAGCCTTTGATTGTTTTCTGATCTTTTTCCCACATTATCCTGCTTTTCCATTTATGCGTCATTCGTTTTAAATTCCCTTCCTCTGAGCATGTCTTTCATTTAGCTCAAATCAAACTCATTGTGTTTTGCTTGTTTCAAATCTGTGGTTTATTTATTGTCATATGCACAAGTACAGAGTGTACCATAAGCAATAAAACAAAATATGTCCTGGCGTTCTCTCAGTCCAGTGTCAATAGATACCAGATTAATGATAAGTACAAGATATGAATAATAACTAAAACCAGACTCAAATCAGATGCAAAGGAATAATATTTGGTTACATGAAGTAATTTTTATAATGAGGTACTTCTGTTTAATTCTGTCAGTAAAACCTCAAAGGACATCATTGAGTTCTCATTGTTTTGATTGTACACCTGGTACTTTATTATTATTCTAAACTTTATTTAAGCAGGAAAAAAGATCATTGAGATTAAGTTTGTTTTTCAACTGTCCTGGCCAAGACAGCAGCAGCAGATTTTTCAGCTTAGTTCAATTCAATTTTGCTTCATTTAAGCCAAAAAATCTGCCAAAAGAACAAGTGAAAATGATCTTAGTAGGATTTCTTCAAATGCTATTTTCCAGATCTACAGTATTGTCTGGAATAATTTCTCATATCTGAATGAAAAGTTCCTCTTTAGGTGATTCAGCCTTTAAGTGTGATGAGATATTTGGACTAGAAATGAGAAAATTAGACTTGGTCTGATTTAGATTTTAGATTATTTTATTTCAGGTTCCATTTATAGACTATTGTAATCCAGGTCAGATCTGTAAAATACTTTCAGAAAAAAACTATAAATACCCACAACTCTAACATTTTCTTGTCATTTTCTTGTATTTATACTAAAACAAACTATCATTTCACAACAACGCAATTAACCTGAACAAATAAGAAGTATACATTTCCCAATATTAAGTCTTTTATTACATGTGTATTTGTTGGTCCACTGATCTGTAACATGTGTAAATGATAAAATGAGACTAAATATTGTTAAAATTGTACTTAGTTTTTAAGACATTTATGTTTGTTCATGTTATTCACATTGTTTTTTTTGCCCCCAGTGTAAGTGATTTTTCTACTAAAACAAAACAGGTACAATTTTAATCCCAAAATGAGGTGCACAAGTATAACTGTACATAAGGTCAAAGTCTGGAGTAGTGATTGACTGGTTTTCATGGATTTCGTTTTAAGTTTGTAAGATGAAGAGTTCAAAAGTTATATCCAAAATTAAATTTTGACCTTTACTGTGACCTTTGACCCAAGAGTCTTCAAATTTGTCTTTCAAGATTCTGATGTCAATGCACGTCAACAATGAAAAAGATGCTACATGTAAAACTGAGGATACAGGAATAAACAAAGATCTATCTCTGATCATTGTGAAAACACATTTTTGATGATCTTGACCTTTGACCCACATTCACCAAAATTTAATTGGATCTATTCGGGACCACCTTGCACCACAACAGTTTTTACTGAAGAAATTTTTCAATTTAATTAAATTAAATTTTATTTATAAAGCCCCAAATCACAACAATGTTGCCTCAAAGGGTTTTAGAAAAACATAATCAACTACAGAAATATATAAAACAAACATCCCGTGTCCTTAGACCCTCCTTCTCAGCAAGAAAAAAACTCCAAAACCCAGTGGGAAAGAAGAACCCTTAGGGGGAACCACAGTCAAGGACAGATCCACTCCCATGGACGGACATGGACTATAGATGAACGTCCATTTGTAGATAAAGGGGGGGGGGGGGGTCACTGCAGATCCTGGTGTCTATGGCTCCTTATGCAGATACTGCTGAGTGGGGGGAGTGAAAACATATAAATATGAGTGTGTTTTTACTATGGTTGTTGATGCTGCGTATGGATTAAGTGTTGTTTGAAGTTTTCATGTGGTACTTTTGTTGTATTTTAATTCAATTACTATAAAGTTGACTTACCTGCCTACCTTCCTACCTTCCTTCCTTGCTTCCTTCCTTGCTTCCTTCCTTGCTTCCTACCTTCCTTTCTTTCTTCCTTCCTTCCTTTCTTTCTTCCATCCTTCCTTCCTTCCTTCCTTCCTTCCTTTCTTCCATCCGTCTGTCCTTCCGTCCTTCCTTCCTTCACTCTTTAGTTGATTCTATTTGGACTACAAATACATTTGGTAAGATTTAGATTTTTTCCAGTGTAGTGTTTTTTTTAATCCACACATCTGTGTTTTTTTTTTTTTTTTAAATGAATTTCAGACTCATCCCAGGTTTATTTGTAGCCCATCATGTCCACTTGCGTTACATGCAGAACCTTCCCATTTAAACACATATAAATCTCACATTATTTTACTTCCCTTGTTCATAAAGTTGCTGACAAACAAACAAAAAGACAAACAAACAAAAACAAACAATACCCTTCTGATGGTGGTAAAAAAAAAAAAAAAAAACCCTCAGAAACAGAACACAACACTAGAAAGGGAAGGAGAGCGTGTAACAGTTAGAAACACACAGACCAGAACAAATAATCCAGTTGTGAGGCTGAGGTGGCGAACGTCTGGCGAAGGACGTCTGCCGCCAAGGGATGTAGACGACCCGTGACAGATCAAGGAACGAAGCAGGCCAGAGCAAATAAATGCCAGCGCCATTTAGCATCCACCAGAGACGCAGCTAAATAAACGGCCACAGGCGTCGAGCGCTACTGCCGTCCACGCCACCCACTGCACGCCGGTCACTTTCATGTGGTCAGCGGAGCCATGATGTCAGCGGCCTCTCCCTGGATGCATTAGCGCTGCCCTCGTGCAGCCGTCGCAGTTTCTCCAGGAGGATTAACGGCACTGATTGGCACCAGATTCCATTCATCCACACAGGGATTTAGTGCCACGTACGGTGCTGCGCTCTTATCTGTTGGGTTAAAGAAAGTATTAGCGCTTTAGTTTAGTGTCATGACACTAAAGTTCCACAGTGTGTTCAGGGTTTATAGTGGATTCTGTCAGACTCTTGAGGATTTGGGAGACTCGGGTTCAGCAGATTTGACTTTTCACTTCTGTTTTAGATTATTTGTGTTACATATATAATATATATAATATATGTAATAATTTGACAGTGGCTAAAATCCACAGGTGTAGGTTTCAGAGATGTTAATCATGTTAATGCTGCTGCCATATTATCTCACCTCACCTTACCTTACCTCACCTCACCTCACCTCACCTTACCTCACCTCACCTCACCTCACTTTACCTCACCTCTCACCTCTAACGCATACATAATGCCAACTCTATCTTTTTATATTTATTTTAGCACAAAAAGTCAAATTAGATCATGCAAAGATGGCATACTTTTAAATATTTGATTTTAGTGTTTTATTCAGACCACTGGTGTAGTTTTACATTCTTATTTACAGTTTAATTATTTTATTGTTTTCGTGATGTTCACCACTTTGAAAACATTCCTGTTGTTTAAATACAATAAAATAAAGTGGGATGAATATATTTGCCGCTCAGCTAATATCAGTATTTGCACAGAAACAAGAACAATCACCAAACACTCACATTGTTCAATCTGACATTCCTGTGGATCTTTAATCTTCTTATATCATCATCTTCATTTTTTCTTCTTCTTTTTTTTTGGTCTTCATCTTTCACCACTACTTTCTACAAACTCACTAATTTTCCGCATGCTTTCGGGACAAAAGCTGGCGTTTATTTTGGTGGGAGGATGAAGTGCGACGACCTCCTCCAACAACTGCTGGTGATCAAACTGTCAGTCACGTCCTGCTTTTACAACACTGTAAAAAAAAACACCAAAAAAGAAGCTTGTGCGTCTGAGTAGGCGGAGAGTCTGTTCTTTACAAGGTGTCGGACACTTCTCTGAGGAACTGTCGGCTGACAAAAGCACGGACATGTCCACATCCACGCACACAAATATGCACACGCACATAAACACATTCATGCCACCTCGCTGACAAGGTGATCACTGATACGTGTGCGTTAGCGTTTGTCCGTTCACTACGACGCTTTTACAAGCTACAAAAAGATCAGACACGTGTCATGTTGTCTGACGGATTCCATACTTGAGCTGTGTAAAAATGTACCCATGCCAAACATATTAACCCTTAAAGAACCAACGCTGCTGGGTCGTTCCACGTCAAAGCATCTGGGTCACCCTCAAAAAAATTCTCACAAAATTCACATTGGTTCCTTTTATGACATAATATCATCTGTTATGGCTACTTTTCTTATTCCAAAAATCAAAAAAAATTCAGATTCAAAAAGGGTCAAATTATAAAAGGAGTCGTCAGTGAGGAGGAGGAGGAGGTTTAAGAACTCAATAGACAAAATATAAAGCATTCGCGGAGATTTTTCTGTTCTCAAAAACACTTATTTATTGAAATAAACAAAAATATCATCCGGGTTGACTTAGAAAATAAAACTAACTTAATCTAGTCTGTATGCTTGTATGTGGTTGAAAAACTATATCACTCCTCACACTCTCTCCTCATTCCTGCACACCAAGCGAAAAGTCACACACCCTACCAGGTGGGGACACTCCCTACTTAAAGGTGAAGGGAGGTGCATAGACTGGGCAGGAGGAGGTCAAAGGTGAGAAGCAAATACAAATAAATAATTCAAATTATTTAGCCTTAGCAGTATACAAATAATAATGATAATTCCAAATAATAAAACCGGCTCCAACACCATCCCTTATAATTTTGAAGTAAAGGCCTTCTAAAATGGTGGATTTTTTTTTAAATTATTTTGACAAAGTTGCGTTTGGTCGAACTTTGACCTTCCACTGCTCCTCTATCATTCGATCTACATGTTAGATATTGGGTCTCCCTGCATAAACTTTCCCCCAGAATCACAATCTATCCTCAGATTAGCTCTATCTTAATTGCTTGCTCCACAATATGCCTCCAAATTTGACCAAAAAGCTAAAAATTAGATACTTGTTAAATGCTACAGATCATAAAGTTTTAAGGAGATGAAGCTTTAAACTTCTTTGTGACTATTCCTGATACCTCTCATTTACATTCCACTTTAATTTTATTAGTGTTTTGATAGGAATGAGAAGTAAGACGTATATTCTAATATTATCCTAGTTTTAGTCATGAATCCCCCCCCACACACATTATTTAATTTACTGATCATATAAATGTCCATTAAAGCTTAGATTATGACAGAGGGTAACTGAAAAAAACTGAAGAAAAAGTGTCTTTTTCTGTAAAATACATCATATATATCATAATTTCACCTCTATGGATTTGACAAACTTTCATCCTCAGTCTTCATCTTTACTGTTAAATGTGTTGTATTAAAGCTTAACCCAATAAAACTCACTTTTGTTTCAGTTCAATCTTCTTTATATCTAACTTATCTTAAGATATTTATTATCAATTATCATATTATCCTCTGTATTCTGCATGCTATCAGTATAAATCAGGTATTTTTCTCTATTTATTTCACCGACTATGTTGATGTTTATTAAAGTTTATGCTAAATGTATGAAAAACTGAGTAAAAAAATGATCCTTTCTGTAAAATCTATCATGAACTGAACATAAATCCAGCATCTCCATCCATTGTCACTGATCCAGTTCTACAGGTTTTACATGTGAATCAATGTTGTAGAAGATGATAGTGTTTCTATGGTAACCACGGAGCCTCTGAACCATCCAAATGGCTCATATCTAATTACCATGAAAAGACGATAA
Source organism: Siphamia tubifer (assembly GCA_020466265.1). Lineage (NCBI taxonomy): Eukaryota > Metazoa > Chordata > Actinopteri > Kurtiformes > Apogonidae > Siphamia > Siphamia tubifer. The sequence goes on along the minus strand of CM035792.1, from coordinate 8,078,631 downwards.
ACTGTATGTATGTAAACATGTATTGATAGTATTAGTGTTAAACAGTTTCAATAATTAGACACATTTGGTCACTAGTGGATATTTAGGTCTTTATGGGTTAAATAATGAAGTTAAATATAAATGTCCATTGTTTAAAATTACACAGTGAAAGTTGGAGCCTCTTTGTGTTTCAGTTTGAGTCATGGCACCACTCATACCCTCATGATCTGCTATCAACAATGAGGGTTTGGAGCGTTTGTTGCAGTATTAGGTTCCCTCCCCGTTTCTCATTCTTGCTCTTTCTCTGGCATATTTGGCATTTCTTCCATATTTGCTGTGAGTGAATCAAGTCTGAGTCACACTGACATGTGGCTTTCATTAGACTGTCTTTGTAGTGTTATTAAGACGAACAAATGCACTCACATGCACGCACTCGCACAAATACACCAGCGCAGATAGGGTAACATGTGGACACAGCGCCTGAGGAATCAGCTGCACATGTGCTCATAGTGTTTTATTAAAGGTGTGCAGGCGCTGGTGCAGGCGATAAACTTAATGTGTGCCCATATGTGTGCGTTATAAGCCTGTATAAAGACTCAGTTAGTGCTCATACGTCGACTTCAGCTCAGTTCACTAGTGTGGAAGCCTCACATTTTAACATTTGAGACTGAAGCACTGAAAATATGTATTTACATAATGAGGTTTAGATGTTCTGTTGTGTATCATTCCAGTAAACCTTGTTGAAAAGACATTATCGAAGTACAGTCAGCATCCTGTTGCTCAATTTTCCCAGAAAATCCAACTTGATTCTTGATCCAGAAACGAGTCAGAATCTATTATCAGCAGCAGAGAAAAGTAAAGAATGTATTTATTGCTTTATGGTATGTTTAGATATTCTAGTGTAGTCTAGTTTAGTCTATTCTAGTCTATTTTAATCTATGCTAGTCTATTTTAGTTGGTTCTATTCTATTCTATTTTAATCTAGTCTATTCTAGTTGGTTCTATTTTAATCTATTCTAGTCTATTTTAATCTAATTTAGTGTATTCTAGTCTATTTTAGACTAGAATACACTAGGCTAGTCTATTGTATTCTATTGTAGTCTATTTTAACCTATTCTATTTTAATCTATTCTAGTCTATTTTAATCTATTCTATTCTAGTTTATTTAATCTAGTTTAGTCTATTCTAGTCTATTCCAGTCTGTTCTAGTCTATTTTAATCTATTCTATTCTAGTTTATTTAATCTAGTTTAGTCTATTCTAGTCTATTTTAATCTATTCTAGTCTATTCCAGTCTGTTGTAGTCTACTCTATGCACCAAACCACTAAAACTAATTCCTACAAATGTGAACCCTGTTTACCTACATGATAATAAACATGATCTGATTCTGATTCTGCACAAACATACCTTCATAAATATAACATACAATACAAGACGAGTGTTAAAAACACATTTAAATATCATATTAACTCGTGTCTTATATCTGATATAAGTGGCTCCATAATATCCTGTTTAGATATAGATATGTGAACACATAGAGCAGGTATCGCTCTTCCTTTGTCACTGACCTTCACGTGACCTCGACCAATCAGACGCTCCCATCACCAGAGCAGTGTGCAGCACAGGCCGTCATTGTTTAAGTGATAGATGCCAACGATCCAGTGATCAGAGCAGAGCAGGGAACCCAGAGGCGTCACTGACGTCACCGCCTCGCAAACACAAAGGATTGTGGGAGGAGGAGAGGAGGGAGGAATTTAAAATTGTTGGTTTCGGGAAGACCACAGAGATGGCAGAGATTTGTGTTTGTGTATCATTTGTGTGTTTCATTTTTTTTTATGTATGTGTGTGTATGCACTTGTATTCCTATCTTTATGGGGACATTGATATGTTTACACAGCTACGCCATAAGGACCAAAATACAGGTCCCCATGAACGTTAAATATAAATGTTGGTGAAGTCTTTGTGAAATACACAAATCTATGCAAATATTGTCCTCCAATAAACACATTAAGTTGTTTTTTCTGGAAGTCCCCATAAAGCATGAGCGAAACGGGTGCAAAGCAAAACATGCATTTTTAAAAATATATATATAATTATTCATTTTCTTCAATTATTGAATTGAATTTGTTTGAATTTTATTAAAGTTCATTCAGTTTTTAATATGTTTACATATATATTTTCTTTACTTTGAATTTAAGTATATATATATATATATATATATATATATATATATATTACACTACCCAATGGCTACTTGATTATAAACTTGGTCCTCTTGTGACATGGAAACCTCTGTGTGTGTGTGTGTGTGTGTGTGTGTGTGTGTGTGTGTGCTCCTGCTTTTGCTCCTGCAGTGTTTTATGTATGCCTGATGACATGCGGTAATGTCATGGATGGCCAACATAGTTGTGCTCTGAGGCTGCTCTGATATTAATTAGCGCCGTCTCGTTAATGCGTGCGCACACACACACACACACACACACACACACACACACTGCTTCCAGGAACACTGTGGACCTACCACACACATCACACACATATTCTGTATGGATTATGCTGTAAATGACGGGAATAGGACACACTCTGGGGCCCTGGTGCCCACTTTATGTCTTTGAAAACTTCGCCAAGTCTGGAGTGGCAGACGCCTGTGTGTGTGTGTGTGTGTGTGTGTGTCACTGTCATCATCTAAAACATACTGTATCAGCGTGTATAATTACAGGCCTCCGGTTGGCTACAAAACATCCTCTGGAGTCAATTGGAGTGTCTAAGTACCCAATTTGGGAAAAACCATTACCGTCATCTATGGCGATTTTGTCATCACTATGATCATTAACATTGTTTTCCTTTTGTCTTTGCCTTTACATCGTCAGTGCCTAATGTTTTCTCTTCTTGCTTTTTAACTGACAAGCTTTCAGTCATATTGAAGGTTTAATCCTGACCTTGGAAGGAGCTGGAAAGAAACTCCATCTGCTTAAAAAGGCAAAAAAAAAAGAAAAAAGTATCAGCACAGAGACTAAGTTTACTCGAAGAAACTATAAACTTACCACAGATGACGTGAGCATGTGCACAACAGTAATACTTAAGGCACAGGTCTCAAACATGTGGGTTCAGGGGCCAAATCTGGGCTGATGACGGGTCCACTTTGGGCCCCTGGGATACATTTATGAAAAGTTAAGTCTGAAGATGCACTGGAAAAAGTATCTGTCTGTGGAAACAAGAAAAAAGAAAGTAACACAAGATATTTTTGTTTGAATTAAGCAAAAAAAAAAAAATCTGCCAATGGAACAAGTGAAATGTATTTTGAAAGACTTGTTTTCTAAAAACAAGTTATTCATTCTGACTGAAAAGTCTTATTTTAAGTGTGATGAGATATTTGACTAGAAATGAGAATAAATACACTTAGTAAGATTTTATTTAATTTTTCCCAGTGTAATTATCATTTCAGGTCATGTTCTACATACAGACCATTTTAATCTGGGTCAGATCTGTAAAATACTTTGATAATCTATAAACGCCCACAGCTTTGATTTTGTCTTTAACATGTTTATCTCATTTTATTGTATTTACACTAAAACAATGTGAATAACCCAAACAAATATGAACATTTTGAAATGTCTGAAGTGTAATTTTACCAATACTCAGCCTGCTATTACATGTGTTGTGTATTTGGAGATGCACTATTATCTGTAACTTGTGTAAATGATAAAGTGAGACTGAAAAAAAAATACAAATCTTGAATTTTTAAGCAAACAAAAATCAGGAATTAAGCAAAAAAAAAAAAATAAAAAAAAAAATTGTGAATTCAGCAAAAAGAAACGCACATCTTGAATTAAGCAAAAATATGTTGAATTCAGCATAAATAAATGCATTGATAAATAAATAGAAAAAGAAATAAAAATTTCGAATTAAGCAAATGAGAAAAATACACTTGGTCAGATTTAGATTTTTTTCAGTAAAAAAAGGAGTTTTCAGATGTTCGTGATGCGTTCAATGACCGCAACAAGCATTCAGTAAGATTAGGTTACATTTGGTTTGTTGACAGTGAAGTCATGTCAGTCATGTTCTCCTTTGTGTTCCAGAGTGTAAATATAGGTGTGAAAAAACCTGATACTATGCGTTAGTTACCAAAATATTTCCAGCACGTTTCCTCTGTAATGAGGCCTCAGCTGTAAACGCTGTGGTCCTCAACCACTAAGTAACATTCACTGGTGCAGAGCAACGATTAGGGACCATTGTGAACACACAGCACCTTTTAAATACACATCCACCGGTGACTTTCTATCATTTACACAGTAGATAAGAAGTGCTACAGCTATGAATACAAGCTAGGACAGTGTATCATCAGAGCAGATATGGTAGAAATGCACTGGTGCTGAAAGTCTCATCAGTATTTAGGCAATATAGTCATGTTTTCTCATGTTTATGTTGTTGTTTATTCCAGTTTCTTCGCCAGTCTACTTGCAGCTCCTTCTTCTATGTGTGTATTTTGTCGCTATAGTCGTTGCTTTTCCATTAACTCTCAAATTGTACAAATATAACTTGCACATAAAATGAAAAAAAGAAAAACAAAACACAATTTCAACAAAAGCCTCATTATTTCCATTAAAGGTTTTCATGTTGGCAAGAGTGTAGCATTAATTTAATAAAATAATCCTAATTATTTCCATGCGTATCATTAACGATATATTAAACTGCTCTACATTTTCTTATTTATATAAATGATCTGCTTCAGACATTAAATGTGCTAAATATTATATATTTTAATCAGATGAATCATAAAATGAATGACTTTTGTGCTGGTTAGTTCATGTTTTTAATATATATGATGGTGTGTTATTCCACATATATGATGGTTTATGTACATGTATACAATAGATTAGTAAATATTCCACTAGAAAGAACCTGTAAAGTGAATGGATCATAATGTGCAGACAGTGTTTGGAAGTAGATCTGAGACCAATATAATTATTTGAACTTTGACATACTTTTCCCAAAATGTCATGCCATTTATTCTGAGTCACTGGAGATCTATAAACCAAATTTGATATGAATATAACAAATAGTTTTGTTGCTACATACATTTGAAATGTTGCCCTTAATAACTAAATGGGAGGAAAGAAAATATTTTACAAATTTAGGCAAAATTTTAACTTTAACCTTCTGTTACCAAATTATAATGACATTTATTCTGGGTCACTGGTAATCTATAAACCCAATTAGGTATGAATTTAAACCCATCTGAATCAAAAGCAGCCGCTCTTGCTTTCCCTTGAGGGGTCAAAGGTAAAAATTCAGAAAACAATATGAACATTGAGTTCAGCCAGGACTTACTTCCTGTTGACTGTTTTTATCTACTTTAATGTCACAATAAAATGTCTACAATACAGATATTACACAATAAGTTAAATATAGATAGATAGATAGATAGATAGATAGATAGATAGATAGATAGATAGATAGATAGATAGATAGATAGATAGATAGATAGATAGATAGATAGATAGATAGATAGATAGATAGATAGATAGATAGATAGATAGATAGATAGATAGATAGAGAACAGTGCAAATTGCAGTTTAAAAGATGATAAAGAGTAATAAAATATTCTAAAATACAGGTTAAAAGTGCCAGTTGTGCAGTAACATTTTATACTCTAAATGTAATAGTCTGACCTGGGGTAAAAAAAACAGTTTTGTAGTAAATGCAAAAACCTTCCACAATAAATCAGTATTATTTTATTCTATAGACACTGACTTGACCCATTAGTCTAGGGCTACACTGTAAATCACACTTTTCTGCTTAAAGAACAGAGATAAGTGCGGTAACAAATGCCTCAAAAGTATCTGTGGATTTCTACAAAGTGATCCTCGGCACTAAATGGTTCTCTTTGAGGTCTGAAATACTTAATGGGCAATAAAAGGGACATTCTCCTCCTCCTGGTAATCCTTCTTTTCTCTCAAGTGTTTCGTTTTCTTTGTACTAATCTCAGACTTCAAACTACACACACACACACACAAAACACACAATCTACACACATACAAACACTCTATTAATCAGTGGTCGAAGTCTGGAGCTAAATGCAATAATTGTAGTTTCAGCTTTTGCACCGGCACTCCCCTGGTAAATAGACCATCTACCTTTTTTTTTTTTTTTTCCCGGAAACGACTGTGAGATGAAAGAGTCCTTGAGGAGCCGCATTAATGAAATCTGCTGAGTGAAAAGTGAACTGTGAGGAAAGGCCTTATATGTGGAAACACACACTAACGGAACTGAAAGAGGTAAAGGAGAGAGAGAGAGATGGAGGGGGGGGGGGGGGGTGCACACGGGTTCACCTCTGATTGTAGAACCGGCCCTGGGAGTTTTCCTTCTGTCCTCAACGGGTCACTGAACAGCAGCCATTTGCAAATAAAAAACACAAGTGTCCTGTTCATTCGCCGCCGTCCGTGTGTTGGTGCTCTTAGGTTACGAAAGCCAATCATTAACGCAGCTTTAAACGCTTCCCATCATTAGAGCTGCACAATATATTGTCTGAGCGTTGACATCACATCATACGTGTGCGGAATAGTCACATGGCAGGTCCTACAAATATTATTTTTTTATTATTATTTATTTGCATATATCTTCATTTTTTTTAAAAATACATGTATTTTAAACAACTTTAGTTTTTTAAAGTGTTTATTTATTTTTGTTAATTTATTTTTTGTACTTCTGATTGATTTGTCTTTTTTATTTTTTTTTATTTTTTTTTGCTTTTATGTATTTATTTTTAAACATTAATTTCATTTAATTATTTCGGCTACAAGAAGGACGACACTGAAACGTATGTTCAGTGTCTGTCATTTATTCCTGAATATTTTTTTCATATCACAACATATATCGCAGCTCTACAAGTGTTCTGTTGATTCACAACCATGCGTGTGTTCATGCTCTTAGGTTACAAAAGCCGCTCATTAACGCAGCTTTAAATGAATCCCATAATTAGTCTTCAGCCTAATTGGTCTAATCACAACTCTGACAACCTCCATGGTGGAAACAGTTGCCATGACAACGCAGTAAACTTTGGTATATTGGTGGTTTAAGAAAGTAAAAACTAGGCGCTCTCTCTCTCTCTTTCTGTATATATATATATATATATATATATATATATATATATATATATATATATATATATATATATATATATATATATATATATATATAATTCAAGGGTTTATTTTTGCTTAAGTCAAACAAAAAAATCTGCCAATGTGATCAAGTGAAAATAATTTGTATAATATTTATTTTATTTCAGATTCTCCACATCTATTGTCTTTAAATCATTTTTTATATCTGACTGAAAGTTCCTCTTTAGGTGTTTCTGATATTTGGTCTCAAAATGACAAAAATACACTTGGTGAGTTTTAGATAATTTTTTTCATGTATTAATATCATTAATGGTTCAAACTTTATTACATCAGTATTATATCAGTAGATGCTGCTGTTTCAGTCTTAAACACCTGTTTCATGTTTCTCCAACTACTTCAGTCGTGTATTATTAAAGAATCCCATTCCACCACTAATTGCATGTTGTAAAGAAGCACTTTCCTGATCATTTCCCTCTGTCTTCCTTCTGAAAAACTGCCACTTGCTTCAAATCCTCCCTCACACAACTGACTTTTGCACAGGCAGGTACAGTGATATTTGGACACGGGGGTTATCATTACCACTAAACAGGGAGGTCAGCTGTGAACGGACCCGCTGCGCTGTCATTTTCTTTCGGTTTAATGTTCTGTCTAGACTTCTGTTATTTCCCAGCGCTGAGGTCTGACCTTTTCTGTAAGTAGTCCTGGGTTCTGTGTCTTAGTATATTTCTGCGTGAGATGATTCTGTCAGATTTAATTCCCTCTTAGTTCATTGAGCGAAAGGTCAAAACAACAACCTTCTCATTGTTGCAGATCCTCCTCAGATGCTCCACCTTAACCTATTATCAGCCTTACAGCCCCTTAGTGGGATGTAGATGACATTATTTTAATAACACACATATGTATATATTCAGCTCCCACATTAATGCACCTGCACTTTTGAAACATCCAATGAAAGTGAATAAACTCATTTTTCTGAAAATATAACCCATTCTGAAGTGCAACAGTAACACCACATACATGAAAGGATGGTTTACACTAAATATAAATGTGATAAATGTGGCATTTGGAGGCTGTCATCTAGTCAATTATCTATCAATGTTCCAATAATATAATATAATAATATAATATAATCAGTGTTGACAGCTAGATAGACAGTGAGCTGCTGAATACCAGGATATATGACATTGGGATTTTTGGAACACAATACTGGTTTGGACTTTATTTTACAATGGACAATGGTAATTTTGGATGTGAAATATTGTACTTATTTTTCCATCAATTTTTGTTCAAACTTGTGTATGTGAAGCATTCAACAGTTTGTCATTTTTTCAACTTTTAACTGTAAAGGTCACAGACATTGGTCTGTTGGTAAAGGGCATCTTTTATTATTGAAAAATTAATAAAATAAACAACAAATTCAATAAAATAATCAACAGAAATACCAAAGATGAACAAAAGTCCAACAAAATGAGCAAAACTTAACAAAAATAATCAACAAAATGAGGGTAAAGAACAAAATAGTCAAGAAATTAAAGACAGTGATGAACCAAATTATATAAATATTCAACAAAATCAGAAAAAAATGAGCAAAATAATCAAAATTAATGATATTTCCTGACTTTTCCCCTCTGTAGAACACATACAGTAAACATAACCATAGAAAAAAGGCTCTAAACTGACATTTTTCCAGAGAAAGTTCTTACATTTCAACAGTAAAGGTCATTGGTCTGTTCATATGGACCAAATACAGACAAAAAATGAAGGTGTTTCGACATCTACATCTTTTTACCTGTTAAATAAACAGTCAAAGTGAGTGTTTTAGTCCAAACTCCAGCGTATTTCTTTGACCAAGAGCCCATTTTTTTATCTGTCCTCCAAACGGTTGAAGAACAGCTGCAGTTTTAATTTGGACATTTAGCATTTTTCAGGCGTTTTAACCAACATCAGCCCAGAACAGTGAAGGGTTAACGAAGTTCGGTGCTCATTTGGCACCGAACACAAACTTGACTGGACCTGACGCAGCCCCACAGGCTTAGGTGGTCTTGAAAACTGGTCATGCGCGGTTGGGGTCAAAGGTCAAGAGCAGGCAGCAGAACAGACGCCATGAGGGTAAGATATGACTCCCATGGTGCCTTGCGTTTGGTGCTGACCCACGAAGCCATTTACTGGTGTTTTCCTGTGACGTTGACGCACGGCTTCATGCGTGTGTGTGTGGAAGAGTCAAGGGTGCGGTAAATAGTTGGTGTTCTGCCGTTGGGTCTAAGTGCTCCTCCAGACCCAGCAGGTTGTTTACCTTCCACATGCGTGTGCACATACGTGTACACCTGAGTCTCTAATTGACTTAACTGCTCTGTGTGTAGAGACCAGGGTCGCTGCACGAGTCGTGAACCCTGAAAACTGCCTCATGCTTTAAAACTAATGCCTTCAGACTTCCACGTTCTCTTCTTCCATCGTTCCGTGGCGGTGACTACGTTTACATGTGCACTAATATTCCTGCTTTTCTCCCTACGCTGCAAAAATATAAATGGGGGGCGTCAAATTCATTTAGTTCACGGGCCACATTCAGGTAAATTTGATCAGAAGTGGTAAAATAAAATATAAAAAAAATATAGAAATAATAATCAACCATAAACTGTTCATGTTTTAGAGCAAAAAAAAAGTTAATTTAAATGATGAAAATGTGCACATCTACAAACTATCCTTTCAAACAATGTGAATAGCATAAAGAAATTGCAAACATTTTTTTTATTTTTTTAACATTATGTGGCTTTAATTTGTCATTTACATGTGTATATTATAGCTTAAAAACACATAAAACATTTAGTAACAGGTGAAATATTATTAAAATTATACTATATATTTCAGGTTGTTCATATTTTTTCAACTTACACAGATTTGTTGTTTTTTTTTAAAACTAAACTAAATCATTTACATTAACAAAAGAAAGAGTTTGACTTGTGAGTAGGTTATTTTATGAAACATCAACTAAAATGATTCAAATATTAGTGTCATTTTAGATTTTACTGGACCCTTTGACCGTATGTTTGACACCTGTGATGTGTATTTGTATTTTTCTCATTTCTCATCACACTTTAAATAAGGCAACATCACCTAAAGAGGAACTCATAAATTAGATATAACTTATTTTTAGACTCTAGATCTTGAATAAACCATCATCAACTTTTTTTTTTCATTTTCATTCTCACATTTATTATCTTATATTGTCACTAGAAATGTGAATTTATATGTTTCTGTACACTTTTACTCTAGCGATAACACTTTTTTAAAATTTTTTCAACTGTACATTTTTATTATGTTAGCTAAGATGACACATAACATAGGGAGAAAAAGTAAAACATAGCAACAGACAAAAACAAAACTATATATAATTGAGCCAGGTCTGGATCATACAAACTAGAGGAGCAGGACTTTCAAAATAAAAGTTTTGATCAGTTATTGTAAATGATCAGATACTTATACTGCAATTTTATTTTATTTTTTTCATTTCTGGTCCAATTATCTCATCATACATAAAATAAGACAAAATAACCTAAAGTGGAACTTATAAGTGAGATATAAGAAGTGATATTTAGACAATAGATCTTGAATTACCCATCTTTTTAGACTGGATTTTAACCAACAGCGCTATGCTATTTTTAACTTTATTTTTAATCTGTACATTATTGTTTTATTGTCTTTTTGTAACGCTCATAATTGTTTCAGTTTGTATTTTTTAATCACTTTTCTGTTCCTTCAGTAGAGTTTAGTTGAACATAAGTGTCACATTCTTTCAAATATGATCTAACCCTCAAAACTACCGCGAACGAGGATGACAATAGTTGTTTTGCGGTGCGAGGCCACGTAAAGTTTGGTCTGTTTATTGTACACACAGATCTGCTTTTCTCCTTCTGTTCACCTGCTGCAGACGTGTCTCTTTTCCGTCAGTGGAAGACATCATTCTTTCGTCTCCGACCGTCTCATCCACTCTCCACGGACAGGCAGAAACTCATTTCTCTTGACATTTGTTTTCAATAAAGAGCCATCCTTTTTCCACTCCGCAGACCTGCAATAAAAGCATTAACCTATGTGCCGAAGTTGACCGCAAGAGAAGACCCCCCCCCCCGTCTGCTTTTCTGTCCTCTTCCTATGTTACTCTCTCTGTTTCAACTCAGTTTCTTTTTGTTTTGCACATTTTTTATTTAGTTTTTTATTGCAGGCATAAGTCAAAATTTGAAGATTTTTATCATCATAGTCAGGTTTAATGGTTTCAAGCAACAACAACAACAATAGTAGTCTGTGGAGACGCCCTGTAGTCCCACACTGATGCCATCCACCACATGGCTCTGCACTTTATTACAGGAGATAGTTTCCACACACAGGACGTCCCAGTTAAAGAGGAGACCCTTTCGCATCTACACACAAGGCTCTATTACCCAATAAAACACATAGACATATGAAAAAAATGCATTTAAAGAGATGTTAAAAACACAAAAATCTTAAGATGTGTTAAAAAACACACACAGATGTTAAAACTTGTTTTAAAAAGGGTAAAAACACACATATATGTTAAAATGGTGGGAAAAAGATGTTAAAAGACATTCACATATGTAAATATATGTTTATAAAGATGTTAAAAACACACAAAAATAAGTGGTGCCCCCCCTCACACACATTTTACCTGACTCTTATCATTGTGAAAACACATTTTCAGTGACTGTGACCTTTGACCTATATTCACCAAAATGTATGGGATCTATTCTGGAGCAGCTTGTGTTCAGTTTTTGTGTAAATCTGCAGACAAACAAATAAATAAACACAAACACATTAGCCCAGCTCCACTAGTTAGCACCATATTCACTTAGGCTACGTCCACACAACACGTCTTAATGCACAAGTTAGATTTTTGGGTGAAATCAGATTTTTTTTTCTGTGTTTATTCACATTACACATTAAATACAACTTCTATCAGTGTTGAATGTGAACATAATTTAACCCTAAAGTGACCCACATGCCCCAAAAAGAGTCTGATTTAATTAGGAATGAGGAACTCCATCATATTATGTGACATACATTATATTACCAGAAGGATTCTGGTAATATCTGGCAGAGTTGACTCTCATATGAATGTTGACGTCCCATAGTTAACCCATGTTTTAGATGCCACCCTAGTCCAACACACCTGAGTCAAATGATCAGCTTGTTATCACGCTCTGCTGAAGCCTGATAACGACCCACTGCTTTGAATCAGGTGTGTTGGAGCAGGGTGGCATCTAAAACCTGCAGGACAGTGGGCTCTGAGGACCAGGGTTGAAGACCTCTGATCCAAACGGTTTTGGCTTTCATAGCTTTAACTGCACCTTCGGCGTCGGGGTGCTGTTCGCCCCGTCGGGGAATATTTTTCTGATAGTAACTCGTGTGCCATGCATTATCCCTTGCAAACTCAATGGATTAAGAACTGGATGTCAAGTTCAAGGCAGGTGAGGGAGTACTTTTGGCAGTATAGTGTATGTGGAAGGCTTAGAAGCTATCGGTTGCTATGGGCAACAGCATAGTATCAACATGCAGGAAAGAGCTGCATAACTGTACGATGTTAATGGTGGTGGGAGAAGCTCAATATGACTGAGTGTGAAGGAATTTGGAAAAGATATGAAAGATACAAACCCGGAGCCCCCCCCCCAACACTACATTAGTTCACTGTCTGGTTTTGGGCATAAGTTACGACACAGTGGAGTAAAACATGTGACATATGTGAATGGTTTGGCTGTGACTGAGTCGAGGTTTTATCATCTACAGCCTGATGACTGTGAAAACACTGGTGCTAAAGGTAAACCTGTGGGGTTAAAGGTCAACCTGTGGATAGTCACATGGGTATATGACACTAGGACTTTGGACTTTTCTCACAGTTCTAATTCCTGCAGGTCCTTGAAGTAGCATCAAAGTCTAATTATTATGCACAGAATTACCTTTATTACCAATGACATGTACTGCCTTTGTAATATCGAAAGGTTTTTTCTTTATTTGACTGAAACCAAAGTCACTAAATCACTGGCCTCCAAGTCCTTTCACAGTGAATCTGGACTGTCTTTGTGTCTTTGTGTCTTCCTGCCAGTCTGCTTCATTCTAACTCTCCCTGAGCCTCAGTATTAACTGTAAAGGGCACGGCTTTGGCATCTTCCTCCTCTTTTATCTTTCTTATTTCCCCTTTTCTGTCTGCCTCCTTCTCTTCCTCTTTCTTTTCCTCTTGGATTAGTGAAAATGTGCAGAAGTTGCTGTCTTTGCATTACTGCAGCCAAGTGGGTATTATAGGGAAGAAGAAAAAAACTAAAAAATGTACAGTGCTTTTAAAGATTCTTCAGCAGCAATGCAAGCACTGGATACGTTCTGTTCTCAGACTTGTATTTTCAGAGTCAAATGAGCATTTTTAATTTGTCTAGGGTCGTGGTTTTCAAATTTCCCCCAGGGGGCACCAGCGGACCTGAGAGGAGGTGCAACGTGAGAAAAAAATAAACCTGAATAAAAGACTAAATGTGCAAATATCTGTTTCGCTAACTACAGTACATGTGAGGAACAAAAGAAGAGATGTGGAAATGTTTTTAAAAACTGTGAAAAACACATGATAAAATCTTGAGATGTGTTAATAGAGATGTTAAAAACAATGTTAAAATGTAACTGTAGAATGCTCATTATTTCTTACTGTTAAATTAGGTTAGTATTTACTTTTATCTCAAACATATGTGTAGGTATTTCTCACCTGACATGTTTCGGCGTGTTACTTCCACCTTTGTATGAGGGTCACCTGAAAGTCGCAATTTGTTTTCAAAAATGGTAAAAAAACACACAGTGATGTTAAAATGCTGTACATATGTGTAAAAATGTATTTAAAAAGATGTTAAAAGCACACAAAAATATTAAGATGTGTTAAATGAGACGTTAAAAAAAGAACACAAATTTCAAAATGTGTTTTGAAAAGTGATAAAAATACACATAAATGTCAAATTGGTGCAAAAAAAGATGTTAAAAACACATCAACATATGTAAATATGTATTTAAAAACATGTTAAAACACATCAACATATGTAAATATGTATTTAAAAACATGTTAAAACACATCAACATATGTAAATATGTATTTAAAAACATGTTAAAACACATCAACATATGTAAATATGTATTTAAAAACATGTTAAAAACACACAAAAATATTAAGATGTGTTAAAAGTGTTAAAATGTGTTTAAAAATATATATTTAACTACATCTAGACATTTAGAAAAATATGTGTAAGAGACAATGAATGAATAAATTACGATTAAGGATGTGGGTGGGGGGCACAGCTTCTTTTCTCTGTCCCACTCTGATAAAACCACTGGTCGAGTGCTTGTGTTTTTAACCCATTGTTGGTGCGTAGACTATCAGAGTTTCTACGTCTGTGTCCAGGTTTCACATCTACTGCCCAGGCTCATGGACATAACAGATGTGAAATCTGTTTTATGGTGGAAGAGGCTCCAGCACAGAAATATCATCAATTATCCTTCAGTCTTTCATCAGATGACCTCTCTCATTTCTGCGGTGCCTGACGGAGCAGCGTTGTGGTCGCTGCGTACGTGTCTGTCTGTGCACGTCTTCAGACTCCTGTACACGTCTAGTTCACGCGTGTTTTGCACATTTAATTCAATACTGTCGCTTTTTGTCTCCGTCTTCAGAGATTAATTTGTCGTCCCTTCGAGTCGTTTAAAGCTGTTAAAAGAGAAATGAGTGCTTTTCCCTGTGGCTGATCAGTACATTAACAACACAGCAGGAGCCTCTTAGCTGCTTTCACAGAACAGGCCTGTTAAGCTCATTTACAGCCTCTGTATTAGCATATGTATGTATGCAGCAAACCAGACACAACCCTGCACAGCATTTAATCTTCAACTGTTACAACACATTTAAAGTTTAATTGAAGCAGACTGCTGGAACCATGTGTATGTGTGTTGTTTGGGTCGTCTTTACACTGCTCTACACTTTTAGAAAGTATCTGCTTCAGACAGACTAAATGTTACAAACTTTAATCAGATGAAACTGAAAACAAATGACTTTAGTGCTGGTTCGTTCATGTTTTTAATATATATATATATATATATATATATATATATATATATATATATATGTTGGTTTATGTACATGTATACAATTGATTAGTAAATATTCCACTAGAAAGAACCTGTAAAGTGAATGGATCATAATGTGCAGACAGTGTTTGGAAGTAGATCTGGTAGATTTTAGCATTTTTTTTTCTCAGTATTTTCAGTTTTTCCTCAGGCCGAGTCCACACAGCAACATTTTTGAGTAAACCTGATAAGGTTTTTTATTGTTTCAGTCTTGCGTTCACATGGCACTGGTGCTTTGGGTCCCCTTAAATGATCATTTATGAGAACGGGTTCCAGTTAATGTTGTTATCTGGACGAGTTTACACCTAGCATCTACGTCACAACCACATGACCAGAACAAATAGAAGCAGAGTGTCCATCATGGTGGACACTAGAGTAGTGGTAGTAGCAGAGTGTCCATCATGGTGGACACCAGAGTAATGGTAGTAGCAGAGTGTCCATCATGGTGGACACTAGAGTAGTGGTAGTAGCAGAGTGTCCATCATGGTGGACACCAGAGTAGTGGTAGTAGCACAGTGTCCATCATGGTGGACACTAGAGTAGTGGTAGTAGCAGAGCGTCCATCATGGTGGACACCAGAGTAGTGGTAGTGGCAGAGTGTCCATGATGGTGGACACCAGAGTAGTGGTAGTGGCAGAGTGTCCATCATGGTGGACACTAGAGTAGTGGTAGTAGCAGAGTGTCCATCATGGTGGACACCAGAGTAGTGGTAGTAGCAGAGTGTCCATCATGGTGGACACCAGAGTAGTGGTAGTAGCAGAGCGTTCAGTCACTGCTCAGTTTACTGCTGTTATTGAATGTAAACCTACTAATGCATCAGTTTAAGCCAGTTCTGTTTGTGCATGTGTTTTACTTACTTTGCAGCCAGAGGTGTGACATGTGTATTGCATTATTTTCAGCATGCGTTTCATTGCCATCTTTACGTGATACATTACTGATCTGTTCCCAGAGTGGACGCCATATTTTTTTTACCCGATTAAAAGAAAAAAAAACTTGTTGCATTACTGTGTAGACGTAGCCTTAGTGTATTTTGTGGCAAATTTTGCGTAAAAAAATGAAACAAACAAAAAGATACGATGAAGTTTTCTTATCGTCAAAGCACTTCCAGCTTAAAATACATGAGTCAGGGATGCAGTTAGCACTGGGCTAACATGTCATCATTTCACAGCCCTAAGTATTATTGTTATTTTTCCAGTCAGACTGTGAAACAAGATGAGAAATGGGCCTTAAGTTCTGCTCTCAGGAGTGTTAAAAAGTCTTAAATTAAACTTTAACTCAACTTCAACCTTGTACATTTGTTCGGTAGCTTCCAGGAAGACCACTTAACCTTTGGCATTTTTTTCAGTGTGTTTTCTGGAATTGGCCGGAATGCTGGGTTTCAGATTCCGTTGTGTATTTCAGTGGAAACAAGGCCACAATAAAGCAGCTGTCAGCCACACAGACATACTTAAGGGACGAGTGCTATCAAAAGAGTTTTTGTTCTGAATTCACACTGCACCGCCTCACTGAGTAATTGTATTTTGCTTTTTCTTTTCTTGTTTTTTTTTTTCATAAAGGGAAAAAACAATGGTCTAATCATTTGGATCCATAATTCCCTCAGCTTCATTACAGTCCTGTCAGCAGACTCTAGGATATTACATGTGACATATGAGGAGAAAATAAATAGAAACGTTTGCTGAAGTCGCGTGAATTGAGGGAATGCACGATATGAGGAAGAAAAATGACATTGTGGTTTATTTATTTATATATAAAAGAAAATGGTCAAACATATTATCAGTCAACACAGAATACTCATTTCAGTATCATCCTTCTTGAAGCTGAAATAATAAAATAAAATGTATAAATAACAACGCAGCAGACATGGTGTCATGTGACGTCAAAATGTGACATGATGGAGCCATAGCTGTTGACACATCTGATGTCTGAATCCTGAAATATTACCACTGATGTGATTTAGCTGTTGACCTATACTGTGACCTTGACCTTTGACCTCCATTGGTCAAAATCAATTGTGTTCTTCCTTGACCGATTATCTATCATTCCTGAATGTAATAACTCCTTGGTGAAGGTAAAAAATTAAATACATTATAAAAATTAAAGAAATAAAACATTTAAAAATTAAAAATAAACTAGTTTTTTACAGTGAATGAATGAATAAATAAAGAAGACAAATAAATAAAATAAATAAATCCAAATAAATAAATACATTTAACTATTGTGCACACGTACATTGTGATGTCGATGCTCAAACAATATATCGTATTCATCGTATTCCTCCTTAAACATAGATGAAGAGAATATATTATGAAAATGTATAAAACCAACAGGAAGATAAGAAATACCAAAAACTATTCATGTAAACACTGACTGTTGGGGATAAATTTACGTTCGTCCTAGTTAATGCTTTGTAAATCTTACTGGCATTTGTTCATTTTGTTAAATTCATTAATTATTTTACTGGTTTTTCTTCATGTTGTTGCTGATTAATTGTTTTATACTTTATTTTATAACATTTTTTGCAAAACTTTTCACAATTATTTATTATTTTCCAGTTTTTTAAATTCAGTTTTGATCACTGTATCCACTGTCGTTGATTCAACTCCACGTTTTTTTTTTGTTTTGTTTTTTTTAACTGATAAATCGATTAGTGTTTCCATGGTAACCATGCGGCCTCTGAATGGTTCATATCTGATAACTGTATAACATGTAGGAAAAGATATGACTTACATCTAAAAATGCAAAATAAACAGGATAATGTTATTAACATTGGTCATAAATCAGTTAAAAAAGGTAGATTTAGAGAAAAAATATTTGAAAATTACCACAAAACTAGTAATGGGTTAATAAAAAAAAAAAGAAAGTCTAATGTGGAGATTGTTCTAAACTCCAGTTTGTGTGCGTCCATGTGTTCAAGGAGAATGCAGATTGTTAAATGATGGCGTCACAGCTCATTTTACTCATGTCTATAATGTGTTTGTGTAATGAAGCTGCACCTGAAACATTAAATACAGGTGTTTGAAGGAGTGTGTGACCTGCTGTGGATGGAGGTCACAGCTGATGCCAGACCAACAAATACATATCGTGTAAAACAGGGGCGTCAAACTCATTTTATTTAGTTCCACATTCACCCTCATGTGATCTGAAGTGGGCTGCACCAGTAAAATGATATAAATAATAGGGGGGAAAAAAAGGACATTTTCTATGTTTTTGAGTGAAAAGAAGCAAACATTTATTTTATTACATCTACTAATTGTACTTCAACATAACACAAATTCACAAATATGAACAATTTATAAATTGTTAAGGAAAATAAGTGCAATTTTGACAATACTGTGCCTTAGTTTGTCATTTATAAATGTGCACGACAACTGACAGATCACATTAGATCGACAAAAATACACAATATTTAGCAACAGGGTGAATGGAACACTAATGTGAAGCGCTTTGGGTGCCTTGAAAAGCGCTATATAAATCTAATCCATTAATACTGGTAAAATTCCACAAACATTTGAAGTTATTCCCATTTGTTTTAAAACACTAGTCTTTTTTGTCCTTTATTCGTTACACTAAGACATTAATTTTTATTGTTTATTTTGATCATTTGTGTTCATTTCACTAAATATTTGCTGTTTTTTAAAACATGGGGGAAATGAGTGCAAAGTGAAGCGTGTTTTTTTTCAAAGGTTTGAAGACGTGTATATATATATTTTTAAAAAGGATTTATTTGTATGTATTTTTTAATTAGATTTTCTATTTTTTTATTTAGATATTTTCTATTTATTTAGGTATTTTAAAATTATTATTATTGTGTTTATTTACTACAAATTTTTTTTGGTCATTTTCTTGATCATTTTGTTCATTTCTCGTCCAATAACACTGGTTTAAAAGTCAAATACTTCCTGAATAAAACTAATGAAATGTTCCCACATGTGTGTTAGTGATAAAGAAAACTCAAATCTTAAATGCTGGTTGGCTCATGTTTCCAAGATAAGTCTGAGGTCAAAATGTGAAATACTTAGAAAGAATAGGTTTTAATCCAAAGGAATATTGGTCTTAAATCTTCCACACACTGTCTGCACATTATGATCCATTCACTTTACAGCTTCTTTCTAGTGGAATATTTACTAATCCATTGTATACATGTACATAAACCAGCATATATGTGGAATAACACACCATCATATATATTAAAAATGTGGAATAACACAAATTAAATGTATAAAATCTGCCAGAACCTCACTTTGGATGATGATAAAAGCTGAAAATGTCCAAAAATATGTGTATTTGACCAGTAGAATCTGTAGTAAAAGTGCGTATATGTCGACGTGTGACGAAGTGAACTCTATATTTTAACTGTCGGGAGTTTGAAAAATCACAGCCGCCCTTCAAAAAAGTGGACAAATCCAACACTGATTTAAAACCCTTAGTGTCTTTTTTCACAATGGAAATGAAGCCAGGATGGAAACACAAAGTAGTTGAAGACAGATTTATGGACAAACTGATTAATAGTGGAAGAAACGCTGTGACCTTGTGTTTGTGGAGCCTTTTATATTGTGCTCTTATTAAAGGTGTTTCCAGGCCTGGGGCGTGTGATACAAAACAAAACGCACATGAAAGACTTTGTCTCCTGATGATCTAGTGTCAGAGCCGCTGTTCCCATCCTGGAGCCTTTTCCTCCTGTCAGGTGGGTTTAAGGTTCTGATTAAGGTCCGCATCGGTGACCCCGGTACCGTCTGACCGGAGCTGGAGAAAGAGAGAGAGGGTGTGGGGGGGGGGTCGTTATTAGAGGAGAGGAAAAGAATGTTTGTGGCCAGACAACAGGCTTTAGGAACCTGAGGAGGTATTAAGTCACTATTATGTCGGTGTGTGTGTGTGTGCTTGTGTTCCTAGCTTTATGGGGACATTGATATGTGTACACAGTCACACCATGGGGACCTCCGACACTCTCTCTCTTGGCGATATCTCGGGTCCGAGCATCTATATCCGTGTGAAAAAAGCCCTCGATTATTGTCCAAACATTCTCCTCCGACACTATGGGGACCAAAATTCAGGTCCCCATGAGGGTTAAATATGATAATTACTTTTGTGTGTGTGTGTGTGTGTGTTCTTGTATTCCTTTTTTTTTATTTATGGGAACATTGATCTGTTTACACAGTCACACCATGGGGACCTCTGACACTATGGCGACCAAAACTCAGGTCCCCACGAGGGTTAAATGTAAATAAAGGTCCCCACTAGTAAAATAGAAAACCTTTTTTTTTTTCTGGAAGTCCCTATAAAGCATGAGGGAAACATGTATTTTTCAAAGGTTTGAAGATGTGTTTATTTAAAAAAAAAAAAAAAAAAAAGGAAGCATTTATTTTATGTATTTTTTTATTTAGAATTTCTTTTAAAATATTATTTCTTTCATCGATGTATTTATTTTTATGGGTTTGTTTTAAAAAATGTTTTTAAATGTATTCTTAATGTATTTTTTTTTCAAATGTATCGTTATTGTTATTTATTCATTTTTATTTATTTATTTTTAAATGTGTTTACACTCACTACTCAATGGCTACTTGATTACAAACCTGGTCCTCATGAGACATGTAAATGAGTATGTGTGTGTTGGCAGCTTCACCACTGGCCCAGATGGAGAGAGTTTTCTGTCTGCCCCTCTCTCTCTCTCTCTCTCTCTCTCTCTCTCTCTCTCTCTCTCTCGCTCTCTCTCTCTCTCAGTTTCTCTCTCTCTCTCTCTCTCCCTCTCTCCCTCTCTCTCCCTCTCTCTCTCTGTTTCTCTCTCTCCCTCTCTCTCTCTCTCTCCCTCTCTCCCTCTCTCTCCCTCTCTCTCTCTGTTTCTCTCTCTCCCTCTCTCTCTCTCTCTCCCTCTCTCTCTCTGTTTGTCTGTCTCCCTCTCTCTCCCTCTCTCTCTCTCTCTCTCTCTGTTTCTCTCTCTCCCTCTCTCTCTCTCTCTCTCCCTCTCTCCCTCCTTTCTCTCTAATCATAGTTTTCCTTTAGCTGTAAATAGGCGGGTTGGGAAATCTATATACGTGCACAAACACAAACACACACACACACACACACACACACAGTTTGGCCCGTACTGCTTGGCTTGATGTCGCGTTTTCAAACCTCCCACGCTCACACGATCTGAAGGCAAAGGAAATGTGCGTCCACACACTTAAAAGCACACTACACAAAGTCGGGCTCATCATACGCTTGCCCTTCTACTCACCCATGATCAGAGAAAGACACACACTCACACAGACCTAAACCACATAGAGAGTACAGAGAGGAGCCGATCGCCCACAGCTTCCTCTTTTTTGCCGTCCGCGAAACTGAAATTACACACACACCACCAGCGACTATAGGACGAGGTTTTGGGAAAAAGGGTAATTATGCATCTATGTTTTCATAGTCTCTATGAGAGTTTCCATGTACCTAATGTAATTCTGTACAGAAAATACCTTGTGAAGCGTATCCAGCTGCAGGGCTTTTCTTTGAGCGAGGAACATTAGTGTAGTTTGGTATGTATATAATATTACCCACACTGCACTGAGAGGCACGACCAGATGGGATGGATGGGACTGTAGTCTTCAGCCAAAGTGGAATTCATCATGAAGTTACAACTAGAGCTGCGCGATATACTGTTTGAACATCGACATCGCAATGTACGTGTTCGCAATAGTCACATGACACGTCCTGTTAATGTAGGAGACGATGAGCTCAACACTTTCTAATTACAATAGAACCTGACACATACTGAGCACATCATGGACTGACTCACTATGGTAACAAGACTGAAAAATGAGCGACCAACAAGAGAAAATCACCCAAAAACCAACAAGAAAAAAAATCACCCAAAACCAACAAGAGAAAATAATCCAAAACCAACAAGAGAAAATAATCCAAAACCAACAAGAGAAAATAATCCAAAACCAACAAGAGAAAATAATCCAAAACCAACACGAGAAAATCACCCAAAAACCAACAAGAAAAAAAATCAAACTAAGCAAAAATCTGACAGTGGGACAAGTGTCACATTTTCCAGATGTATTCAGATCAGACATCAGATTATATAACACCGATACGCTCGATGACGTCAAGTTTTGACGTCAAGCGAATGTTATATTTGCTAAATATACGACCTTTATCTTAAAGCAGGCTTATTGACATATTTTGTTAAACCCAACAATATTTTGTGCTTCATATTTAACATTAGATCTAACGTGTGAAATTTGGTCGTTGTGGTCGAATATTGAAGTGGACATATCTCAAAAACAGGACAGAGCATTTCTTTGAATTTCTTTTAAACCCTCTGATAATGATGATGATAAAATAAACCGTTAGCGCTAGCACTAGTTTACAAATAAGTTACGAACATCCAGATCCAAACCTTGGCAGACTGGTGCTGCTTCATGGAGGTCTGCGCTTTCAGAGTGTTTCTAGTTTTAAGTGTGATGAGATATTTTGACTAGAAATGAGAAAAATACACTTGGTTAGATTTGGATTTTTGCAGCGAGTCCTCAGGTTTCACTGTAACTGTGTTTTAATGACTATATTTAACATGTAAGTCATGTTTCACACTGTGAAAAAATATTACCACTCAAAGCTGTACAAATAACCACAAAAATGTTCTCGTTCTGACAAAGTCTGCTCTTCTAATTATACAATTAAACAGGTTTGCAGAACTCTGGACAGTTTTTAATCTTTGTCTTTAGATTGATCTTAAAACCGTAACAAGCAAAGTCATTCTTTTCTGTTCAGATCAGCAGTGAAACCTGCCGCTTTTAAGACTAATGATCAAAATGTGGTGTCAGGAAGCCACAGACGCAGCTCACTGACGGGTACTATCTGCTGAGCAGTGAAAAGAAAGTTCATAACTACTGATGTGTCGCATATAATGAACATTCAATTTGATATGGTTCATATTCAGAAAGGCTTTTTAAACTCCAAAAATCCACATAAAATATCTACAGAACACGCTGTTGAATTGTGTCAAAATATTTTCTGTGTGGAACCAAAGACAATTTTCTGCTTTGTAGATAATTAAATAACATAAAGTAATATTAATGTCATTTTATTTGCAGTGATCAATCATTTATTAACCCATAAAGACCCACTGCTACTTTTGTGACAGTTACCAAATGGCTTTTCCTCTATTCTCAACCTTTTCTCAACTGATTTATCTCCATGTATTCCAATATTATGCTCATTATTTAGTATTTTCAAATATAAGGCACGCATTTTCCTGTATTTAATATACTGATGATGCAGCTATTGATAAAAACTCAGGTTGAAATGTGGGGTTTTTATACCAAAAATTTGACTTTTTTCGGTCAGATATGTCATTAACTGAACACAAACCCAGTTTCTACATCCACTGTCATTGATCCACCTCCATGGGTTTTACTGGTGAATTAATGTTGATTAACATAACGGTGTTTCCGTGGTAACTACATATCCTCTGAACATCCAAATGAGTCATATTTGATGATTGTCAAAAGATTAACAACTGTATTTTATACCAGTTATTTACATGGATTAAAGAGTTAGTATCGATAAGATTTTGGTACTTGGTGGATGTTTGGGTCATTATGTGTTAAATCCAGGAAATAGCTGATTTCTACTGATAAAATACAGAATACAGAGGGCACTTATAAATAAATAGAACACATCACTTAAGAAAGAATTAATATAGAACACATTTAATTTGGAAACACAATAGTAGCACTAGCTCTTTATGGGTGAATACCTGTTGATCCATTAATCCTATCAATACATGTAAATAATCAATGTAAAATACATTTATTCATCTTTTCATGGTCATCAGATATGACCCATTTGGATGTTCCAAGGCTCCGCAGTTACCGTGGAAACATCATCATCTTCTACAGAATTGATTCACCAGTAAAACCCATAGAGTTGAATCAATGACAGTGAATGGGGACACTTTTATTGGAGAAAATCACTTTTATTGGCATTTTACACCAGTTATTGACATGTATTGATTAAAAATAGTGGATCAACAGGTATTAAACAGTTTAGATCAGTAGATTGTTTTGCTTGTTGGTGGATTTTTGGGTCTTTTATGGATTAATTCTAAACATTTTCCCTTATCATAAAATCAGTGGATTACTGTTGTTGAATTGGACTTACTTCACAGTTGAATTCTCAGCTGTTTAACATTTTTACTCCACAGAAAAGACACCATCTGACATATCTGTGCTTTTGTTTTTTTTCGCCCTCCCAATCCTCAGTGGGATCCGTTTGTGCGCTCGTCCAACCTTCTTTTCGGACTGTCTTCTTCTGCAGTTTGCTTAAAAGCTTTCAACCCCTCTGCACACACAGTCCATTTAATTTGAGCTTGGACGGCCTAGTCGATATGTCTGTGTACACTCACTCATTTTCATTTGACTCTCTTCCTTTTCCTTGTTTCTGTCTTTTCACACCATCCAAACCCACATCCCACAGCTCCATAGACAGCTCTTTGTCACCAGGCACTTCCTCCTCATTCGGTCCCACACTCGCATTTCAACCATTCAAACAATGTGTGACTGTCTGCATTTTGAACTGTGTGTGTGTGTGTGTGTGTGTGTGTTTTAATACAGTATGCATGTGTGAGCCAGACAGTTGGTGTGTATGACAGAATAAGTGCATTTGTGTGCAGGACGGAGACAATCGGACGTTACAAACTGACAAAACAAAGAATATTGGAAGTGATTGATTAGGATTTGCAATGATTCATTAACATAGTGTACGCTTTTATTGTTCCTCAGAGCTAAGTTTGGTCATAAATCTTGCTCTTGGATGTATCAAAACTCATAAATTTTTATGTTTGCTCTGCTGAGATGATGTGATTAGAAGAACGAAGGATGCTTCGAGGAGGTTTGGTGGATAGTTTTTTGTTTCAGACACTTGTGCAATTTGATAATATGTGTAAATGTAGCTGCTAACAATCAGTTATGTGGTCCAGTAACAGCCAATAATGCAACAGTTTGGGCCATTTTCCATGTCATGATAGAATGAAAGACTGATATGTTGGTTTGTTGATATATCAGGCTGATATTTATTTATTTTTTATTTTTTCTTGTATTGGTATCGGCCTGTTGCGTTGCTGAATTGCTTTTTATTCCTGGTCATGATTTCCTGACAGGTAGACTTCCTTTATGTCCTTTGTCAGGGACATGAGTTTCATAGTTTTATTGGGGAAAAACAAGCAAACAAACAAAAAGCTGTCCCCTGTGAAGGATATTCTATGAAAAATATAAAAAAAAAAAATACATCTGAAAAACCTGTTGCATTGTGCTGTTTCCAATAAAGGCAATTGTTTAATGTAAAAAAAAAAGAAGCCAATATTTGTTGTCTCCTGGGTCTCACAAGAACATCTGACCAAAAAAAAAAAAATCCTCTGTAGGTCCAAGTGTGATCTGGAAAATCTTATTTCAAAAAATCTTACCAAGGTAATTGGCATATTTATTGGCATATGAAATAAAAATAAATAAATAAATTGTAAAAATAAAAAGTCAAAATTCTGAGAAAAAAGTTAGAATTCTGAGAAAAAAGTTCAAATTATGAGATAGAAAGTCAAGATTATGAGAAAAAAGTCATAATTATGAAATAAAAAGTCAGAATTATGAGATAGTCACCATTTCTGATTTACAAGTTATTTTTCATACTGTCACATTTGTCTAGTCTTAAAAAAAATAGAAAAATAGTCTATTCTGTGAATGTAAAGAGTATAAAGTACATACTGTATATTTATACAAAGATGTAGGGAGTAAAAGTAAAAAATTGCCAGAAAAAAATACTCAAGTATAGTACAGATACCTAAAAAGTTTACTAAATACATTAATGTCGTACTTTTACTTAGTTACTTTACACCTCTGGTCTGGGTTGTACATCCTTTCCTGAAATCAGACTGAAAAATTCCTCTTTAGGGAATTCTGATGAGATTTTTGAAGCGTATCTAATATTTTCATTCATAAAACAGAGTCTAAGATGGAATATAGAAGTAAAGTGTTTGTGTTCGACCTCATGTGTGTGTGTGTGTGTGTGTGTGTAGCAGCTGTGTGCGCTCGGCCTGCGCTGAAAGGCCGTCTTCTCTAAAGCGTCTTTAAAGACTGACAACAGCGCGACTGCTAAACGACTGGGAAAACTAAGTAGCTCCATTCTGTGTCATTCTTGGTTTCTCGGGGCCTCCCATTGGCTGCGTCGCTCTGTTTGCTTTTCAGCAGAAGGACTGCAAGCTGCCACCAGCTCTGTTTGACTCCCCCCCCCTCTGCTTTTAATGAGCAGCGGGGGAGGCTGCTTTCTATTTGACCCACTCGCTCCTAATCGTCTCCTGCTTTTCTTTCTGTCCTTTACCTTCCTTCACCCACCCTCTACCTTTCCTCCCCCTCCCTCCCTCCTTCTGTCCCTCTTGTCGTCTGTATCCAGTGCTTTTATTGTCTCCTCCTCCTTCTGTTCCGTTCTATGACGACCAGTATTTACCAGCTTAGTTCCCTAATCCCAGTACAAACTACTATCGCTAATGATTTTCTCAGTGGTCGACGATCTGGGTGGCTTCAAAGAAGGGAAGGAGGAAGTGGAAAAGGATGGAAAGAAGGAGAAATACTGAGGAAAAAAGATTGTTTGGTTTTACAAAGCAACTTTATTGACATGCTTTTACAAATAGCATCATGAAAATGAGTTAACAAAACAGTCAGTCTTTCATCAACAAGGTGAAAGATGGAGTAAGATGTGAAGGAAAATGCAGAAGAAGAAACAGATAGAAAGACAGGATGGAAAGAAGGTGGGGAGGAAAAAGAAAGAGTGGTCCTGGTCTGCAAGTGCAGGACTCTGTGGATCTGGTCTGCAAGTGCAGGACTCTGTGGATCTGGTCTGCAAGTCCAGGACTCTGTGGATCTGGTCTGCAAGTCCAGGACTCTGTGGATCTGGTCTGCAAGTGCAGGACTCTGTGGATCTGGTCTGCAAGTCCAGGACTCTGTGGATCTGGTCTGCAAGTGCAGGACTCTGTGGATCTGGTCTGCAAGTCCAGGACTCTGTGGATCTGGTCTGCAAGTGCAGGACTCTGTGGATCTGGTCTGCAAGTCCAGGACTCTGTGGATCTGGTCTGCAGGTCCAAGACTTTGTGGATCTGGTATGCAGGTCCAAGACTTTGTGGATCTGGTCTGCAGGTCCAAACCTCTGTGGATCTGGTCTGCAGATCCAGGACTCTGTGGATCTGGTCTGCAAGTCTAAGACTCTGTGGATCTGGTCTGCAGGTCCAGGACTCTGTGGATCTGGTCTGAAGGTCCAGGACTCTGTGGATTCAGTCTTTGTTTGCAGGTCCAGGACTCAGAGGTTGTGGTCCTGGTCTGCAAGTCCAGGACTCTGTGGATCTGGTCCTCATCTCCAGGTCCAAGACTCTGTGGATTCGGTCTTTGTCTGCAGGTCCTGGACTCGGTTCATTGCATCAGGTAGTTGGAGCCCAGTCACGCGTGTCCCACAGAGTCTCTGTGTGTGTGTGTGTGTGTGTGTGACCCCGTGACCTCAGGTGCCCTGCAGGTGTGCGCCCCTACCTGACGCCTGACAGGAATGTTTTATCCGCTCACACACACACACACACCGACTGGGAAATCCTCATCAGCTGCATTCCATACTGGTCCGACCGGGGGAGGGGGGGGGTGGGGACAAAGACCAGGTCTGTATAGGGATAAGACAAGGACAGACATCTGCATCTATTGCATTGTGGGTAATTTATAGCTTGTTGATGAATCCATGTCATATGACAGTAGTCGGGTATTTAGAGAATTTGAGTAAAACAGAGTAAATCAATAAAAGGGGTCCGGGGGGGGCTGAATAGATGAAAGGAAGTGGGAGGCGGGCCATTTTTTTTTGCTGTTTGATGATTGGTTGTCGTCCGCTGAGACTTCACAGGTGTTCCAGTGGAAGTCACTGTGTCACTGTGGGTTTTAGGATTGATCACACGCAGGCTTTTACATCCCTACCTGTGCTCACAAAGGAAAAGACTAATATAATAAACTCTACATGTGGACTTGGACGCAGCAGTAATGATCGGGGGGACGCGGCGGTCGTAATGAGGCTGCGGCCACACTGCGTCACCCTGCGTGGCTTCAGTCAACCAGCTGTGCTTTAGATCCGCCTTATCTGCCTGCGGACCACAAAACCTAAAGTCATTAGTGAAGTGAAATAAGTCTGGTTAATTTTGCCCCAGGGTTAAGAGGTTTCCAGCAGTGACCACACACACACACACACACACACACACACACACACACACACACACACACACACACACACACCCCTGCAGAGGAATCCTAACAATGCCAGTGGTGTTACAACCCCTCCACTGTGTCTGCAGCTACTGTTTAGTCTGCACTGATTCTAAAGAAAGAGTTTGACACAAAAGATCGAAACAGACAAGATTTGATTAAAGTGCAGTGAGAAATGAACTCCAGGAAGATGTGAAATGCAATGAAAAACTCATTAAAAGCATCATATTAAACAGTACATGTGATGTCTGTCTGTCTGTAAACAACAATACTCAAAAAGTTATGGATGGATTTTGATTTAAAAAAATTTCAGCATGTGTTGGGAGTGTCACAAAGAACAAATGATTGCATTTTGGTGGTGATCTGGAAGAGATCCTGGATTCTGGATCACTTTGAAAATTTACATTGTGGTAAATGGAGAATACATTTCAAAATGATCCAGAATCCAGGATCTCTTCCAGATCACCACCACAATTTAATAATTTGTTCTTTGTGACACTCCCAACATGTTCTGAAAAGGTTAGGGTTAGGTCATAAAATAAATGGGAAAAAAGTAAATATATATATATATATATATATATATATATATATATATATATATATATATATATATATATATAAAATACATAAATTAAATAATATAAAGAAAGTTAAAAAAAAAAAAAAAAACACCTCTCGAAACCTTTAAAAAAATAAATGTTTTACTTTGCATTTGTTTCCCTCATGCTTTATGGGGACTTCCAGAAAAAAACAAGTCATTGTGTTTACAGGGGACACCATTTGCATAAATATTCATTTATATTATGGGGACCTGAATTTTGGTCCCCATGGTGTCAGAGGTCCCTATAATGGGACTGTATAAACATGACAATGTCCTTATGAAGATAGAAATACCTCACACACACACACACACACACACACACACACACACACACACACACTCACCCTGTGTGTCTTTTATAAGTTTTTAAATGTATTGTTAGTTATAATTGTGTTTATTTGTCTTGTTATAACTTATTATTTCTAAACCTCTTTGGGTTCTTGGTCACACGTGCATCATTTTTCTTTTATTTTGATCCCCTCTTTGTTTGTTTTTTTTGTACAAACTAACCAACAGTTGAATAAATGGACCTTCTCTGAAACTCCTGCTTTTATTTCTCACTGTTTCCTTCCACATAATCCATTATACATGACATGTGCTGTTGTTGTTCATGAGTTTTCTGTTTGAAACACAAATGTCCATTCCCACTCCATCATGAATCCACTCATGTTTTTACCAGCATTGTTTGCTGGCATTCCTCTCATTTTTATTTTGTATTCCTTCAGTCCATTTTTCTGTTTATTCTTTATGTCTGTTTTTCATGTTTTCATGTCGGCTGCCTTCTGTTCCCTTGTCATTCCTTCTTCTCTCGTCATGTTTTTTATCTTAGTTGTTATAAAAGAGTCTATTCAGTCTCTCAGATGCTGTTACTTTAGTTAATAAACCATGACGTGTTTGTCAAAATCCTATTAATAATACATGGAATTGTTTAGATGGTGAAGTAAAGGATACACTGGGAAAGAAGAAGTTGTATCAGATAAAGTGAATTCATCTGAGACCCAACAGAAACATTCAACAAAATATGTTGGACCAGCAGAACTCAGCCTGGAGGAGTGATCAGCACCGCTTCAGTGTGTTTAGTTTATCGTTTTAATCTCTGCTGGTAACAACTAAATTCACTTTTTATTCGGAATAAGTTAGTAGTCAGAGGTTACAGATATAAAAAACAACTTTTTCTTTTACTTAATCAGTTTTTATATCATAAACTCTAACATTTACATGGTTAAATGCATGACAATTCTAGATTTTCCATTTAAAATATGAAATGCAGAAGATAAGCATATTCTATATGGTGATAAATAATTTAATAAAGTTTAAATATGGAGTAAAATGCATATAGAAGTTGTGTCAATTGACAGTCAATGTGTGTCAATATGCAGGACTTTAAGGGTTAATAACAGTCATGTACAAAAAGTGTTAAAGTGTACCTGTACTGGTCATGCTCAAATTATTACTCAATACTTATAAGCATCAGAGGCACATATTCAGTCAAAAAAAAAAAAAACAACTAGAAAATTACCAAGGCAGATCAGACCCCGCCCTCCTGAAAGAGACGCAAGTGCCCCCCCACCCCCCAACCTTCACACTTTTCTCACTAATTCATCAACATTTCCTGAAAATTTCAGTCGAATCCATCCATAACTTTTTGAGTTATCTTGCTAACTAACAAACAAACAAACTAACAAACAAACTAACAAACAAACAAAAACATAACTTCCTTGGCAGAGAAATAACTAGTGGTTTCATTCATAACAATTATTCAGAGAATGTCTAATCTCGCTCCTATTTTGTGTCAATCTCAAATTTCTATGACAAACTATTTTTGAATTAGATCCAATAATGTGATTTTGACCTTTCTGCTAAATGTGACTTTGGCCTTTGACCTTTTGCAATATTGATAATTTAATTATATATATATATATATATATATATATATATATATATATATATATATATATGTCAGTGTGTGTAATATTATAATATATCCAGTATTGATTAAGTTATATTTGATATGTCTACGTTTGACACACACAAACAGTGTTACAGAAGTTAATTTTGCCACACGCTACCTTTGACCTCCAGAGATCTCAAAAACTATTGGTCGTAGGTCATAACACCAAGTATGAGAATTTTAGAAATCTTCATTCTGCATCGTTTGGTACCAATCTGAAAGTTCTGTGACCATCCATTCTTTAGTCATAACCCTTAATGTGATTTTAATTGTGACCTTGACCTTTGACCTTTACTCAAATGGATCATTTCATCTGATGTAGATTAGCTATATGTGTATGCCCATGTAATTCCATGGTGATATGATTGAGTTATAGCATATGTCTGTGCGGACGCACACACACACACACATTGATGACAATAATTTATTCCAACCAATAATGGGTGAGATTAACAACTAACTGTCTATGCATTTGCTGATGTCACCACGGTGGTGGACGGTGATATGTCAATCAAACTCCTGCATGAATTGGACATGCTCGGAGGGAGGAGGGACACATGACAGTTTGATTGACACATCACAGTCCAATCATTTGTTAAAATGTTATTCTTGTTAGAGCATTTAATTAACTGGTTGTAATTAGGGCGTGAAGGAGGAAAAAAACCAAAAACAATCGCCTTTGCCTCTTGTTCATGGGTCCAGCTGAACTATCACTGAACCAACACACTGCACATACGTAACTGGGTTATAAATCTGGGCTATATTTGGGCCCCACATTTCTTATTTACAGTTTCTCACTTGATCTGCTGCCAATACTGGACTGAACTTATTGGATCCAAAATAAAGCAGAGCTCATGGCTAAAAATACCCAAATAATTCATGTCAGGAAACACTGAAACAATGCTTTTTTTTTTTTTTTTACTTTTATTTCATATTCTCCCACGCTGTGTTTTCACCAATACTTATGTAAACACAGCGTTTTTGTTTTTCATGGCTTATCTATAATCCTTTAACCGGACAGGAATCACGTTTTAATGAAAGTGCGAAAAGGCCGATGATACGAGCATCTATTTAAAGGCCGATCCGCTGTCATCCCGTCACATTCCACCAGATTGGAATCTAAGCCGTCACCCTGTAAAGCCTTTAAGCTCACGTCCAAACACAAAAACCACCTGCATCTTATTTGTCAGCGGTGCGTGTTGAAGAGGGAGGAAAGAAAGTTGTGTTGTGTGGGTGCTTTTGTATGACCCGCACGTCCCACAATCCACCTGTATTTGTCTCTTTAGGTGTCGCTTTATCATCCCCTACTGTCCACACAAACACACACACACTCATGAGGACCAGGTTTGTAATCATCACTTGTGGGTAAAATAACCATTGGTTAATGAGTGTAAACACATAAAAAATAAATAAATAAATAAAATGAAGTGCTAAGTAAGTAAATTAGCCATTGGGTAGTGAGTATAAACACAAATAATAATAAAAAATATATATAAAATTAGTAATAATAAATTTCACTTTAACTTTAGATAGTAAATTTAATTAAAAAAATAAGTAAAAATGAATGAATAAATAAAAATAGATAAATAACTAAAATATAAAAATTTAAAAAATAAATGAAAAATAAACGATTAAAAATGCATTTTATTATATATATATATATATATATATATATATATATATATATATATATATATATATATATATATATATATATATATATATATATATATATATATATATATATATATATATATATATTTAGTAAATACATCTTCAAACATTAGAAAAATTCATGTTTCACTTTGCACCTGTTTCCCTCCTGCTTTATGAGGACTTCCGGGAAAAAAAAAAAAAAAGTATTTATTGGGCCACATCATTCCTACTTTACTAGTGGGGACCTTTATTTATATTTAACCCTCATGGGCACCTGAATTTTGGTCCCAATAGTGTCAGAGGCCCCCAGGGTGTGACTGTGTAAACACATCAATGTCCCCATAAAGAATACACACACACACACACACATATGTATCTGTGGTGTAGGTGTTAGTGCATCACCATAGCTTCACACATTCCAGGGTGTATGAGCCAGAGCAGAGCTGTGTTTGTCTTGTCCTTCTATGGTGTGTGTCAGGGTGTTGTTGTGTGATTGTGTGTATGCTTGTGTGTTTAACTTTCCCATACTTCGTGGGCCCAAAAGGCACTTTGATATAAATCTGTCACAGGCAGAACCAGCCCAGAGGATACAGGAGGCTGTGGGAAGCTGTGAATTAGTTTTATACCCTAGAGGACACACACATAATATAGTCATACATAAGAAGAAAGAAGAAATAATAATAATAATAATAATAATAAGATTTTGTATGATGGGTAAGAGGGTTTACACTGAGGAAAAGAGCTACAGCTGACCAAATGCATTTCTCTCATTTCTACTTAAAAAAAAAAAAAAAAAGATATACATATATATTAGGACTGCACAGTATTAGACAAAAACTGACATTGCAATTTTTTTTAACCCTGCAATATATATATTACGATATGGAACCTTCTTCGGGAGTATATAACAGCTGTGTTACACCATGGTTTCAGTGTCATACTTCTTGTAGCTGAAATAATTAAATAAAATTAATCATCTAAAAATAATGATAATAAACAACAGTTGAAAAATAAATAAAAGGAAAAAAAAAAAAATCAAAATATATACAAATAGATAAAAAACTAAATTAATTTGAGCAAAAAAGGCCAGAAATCTGCACTGTTAAAATGGGGTCATGAGAAAGAAAAAAGTAGTTTTATTTTATTACATTTTATTAAATTTTCCCACATTTTGCAGTGTTCTTTGTTCCGTACTTGGCCTCTATTCCACTGTGTATAAGTTTATATTTTTATTAAGTTTACTCTACATTATATAAACCTTATTCTGTTTGCTGTATACTTGTATGTGTCTGAATGACAATAAAGTCGAAGTCTAATCTTTCCGTTTCTTAGCAGATGTCGATCTCATCCTCTCCTATTTCTCTTTGTGTATTTTTTACTAATCTATCAGCTCTATAAAACAGTGTAGGCATGTAAATAGTTGATTATCTGTTA
Organism: Siphamia tubifer; assembly: GCA_020466265.1. NCBI lineage: Eukaryota > Metazoa > Chordata > Actinopteri > Kurtiformes > Apogonidae > Siphamia > Siphamia tubifer. The sequence goes on along the minus strand of CM035792.1, from coordinate 8,044,485 downwards.
ACTAGCAGCCTCCGCACAGACGTGATGTATAGGAATCTGATAAATGAAATGCTGGATCAATAGCTCAGGGACTTTTTAACCCTTAATTTGAACCTGGATCGACTTGTTGATTTATATGAGACTGATGGTTGGTGGTTAATGAGTGGTTTGACTTCTTCACATACAGATGTTGAACCTCTGGACTGCCTCCCACTGCTAACACTGGAAAAAATTCCTCTAAATAAAATAATTAATACAATATATTTTTGTTTGGATGAATCAAATGAAACCAATGTAACAAGTGGAGATTATTTTGATAAGATTTCTGTTGTTAATGTTAACTAGAGCAGGAAATGTGAGATTGTTTTATACAAATGTGTTGTGGACATGGGTGAAATGAGATGAAAGTAGGAAGAAAGAAAGACTATAATAATTAGTTGGGGCTGTTTTGGAAGTGTGACCGGAATCTGTGAGTATGCTAATGCTAATGGTGTCAGTTGTTACGGCTGGTGGAATTGGTAAAACCCGGTTTCAGGTGGAGCAGACAGCCTACCACTGTAGTGGTTTGTGTCATGCTAACGCAGGCTACACCAATCAACACCCAGCAAGATATATTATTATTATTATTATTATTATTATTATTATTATTATTATTATTATTATTATTATTATTATTATTATTATTATTATTATTATTACGGATGTAAAGTGAGTCACCAGTCGCTCATCTGTCACTGTTTACTTTCATACTTGAATGGACGAAAAACAGGAAACTGGGCAATGTGGCTCCGCCTACTAAACTACAGCTAACAACAAACAAACCAAAAATATAAAACTATCTTATTTTAAGTGTGAGATATTTGGACTAGAAATGAGGATAATACACGTGTTAAACTGTTTTTTTTTTCCAGTGTAGAGCAGCAGTAAATAAATATTCAGCTCACAGTTCAGTGTTAAGGTTATGAATGACATCTTTAGATCCAGGAAGCTGGCAGCTGGCGTCCAGTGTGTCCACATATGGCTGAGGCTGATAGGTGTCCGTTTGTCTTCTTTTTCTCTCCTTCTGTCACTAGTGGAGCTGCTATTCCCATTACACTGGTAATGATTTGTTGCTCTCACATCCCGGACTGTCAGCCTCTCTCCTCTGGACAGCAGGTTGGCGTTTGACAGCCAGTACGGAAAGGCGTATTTCTGAATATTGTTGTGCAAAATCTTCGCTCGGGGAAGATGTTGGGAGAGGATGAAGCGAACACGTCTGCGGCGTCCGAGGCTGAGGTGCAAAGGTCGAATCTATGAAAGTTGCAAAATATCTTTTCACAAAGATTTTTTTTCCAAGACAAATAACGTGGAGAAGATTTCACAATAAAATTCATTCCAGACGTTCTGTCCATCAGTTCGGACCTCGATATTAACCCTTTATAGTTCATGTAATAGAGATATAATAATGTTTGTGTGTCATCATTGACTGGTCTAAACTGTTGAACCATTAATCCTATCAATACATGTCAGTAACAGTTTTCCATTGTTTTTTGTTTCATATTTCTACTGATGCGTAAACAAAAGGAACAAGTGGTTTCAGCCACAACAAACCCTGCCCTTTGCAAATATTTGACCTAATTTGCTTTATCTTTTATCATTGCCAAAACACATTTATGGTGACTTTCAACAAATTTTAATGGGATCTGGATCGCATCAAAATGTGGGATTTTTTATTTGTATTTATTAATTTAATTAAATTTTTTGTACAGGTAGTGTTATCATATACAATCAAAACTTCCAGTTGATTTTAAACTCAGCTTTTACATTCGTTAAGTACAAACTTAAGTTTACATCTGTTGTTTTCCAAATTTACATTGAGAAACCCAGCCTCCATCACTGTACCTCCACCTTTTTCCAATGTACCAATATTCTATATTTTTTCTAATATACCATCCTTTTAACAACATTTCCATTTCTACACTACCCCATAAACATATTTTTTTCCCCAAGGACATACAACTTACAAGTGATGTTTTTAAAAAATGGAAAAAAGGGGCGTGAAGGTGTTGTAATCCTTTTATTTATTAATTCAAGCTTTTTAAAATTATTTTAAAATTGTTATTAATTTTTTGCATTGTGTGATATGTTGTTAAAAGCTGGTAAAGGGGGCCTGCTATTTGCCTGATAAAGAGATGTTAGAATTCATTGGTTAACCGGCAAATGCTAATCATTAACGTGTCTATGGATTTTCCCATTCAGTTTAGCATTTAGCTAGCGATTCATTTATTTTCACTTCAATATGTAATGGCATATAATTCTGATAAAGCAGTGAATCTAACTGAGACATATTCTGTATTTTTGCAGTTTTACAGCAGGGGTCTCAAACATGCGGTTCAGGGGCCAAATGTAGCCCACCAATGGTTCCAATGCTGCCGCCGTGGGATGAAGAGTTATTGTTTTTGTTTTTTTTGCCTATAAATAATGATGACTTGAAATTTTTGTCATTGTTTTAAAAAAATTAAATTACATTATGAAAATACTTATATTTTTCAAACTATCCTGTAACAATAAAATGTGAATAACCTGAACAAATGTGAACAACTCTAAAGAAAATATTCTGCTTCTGTTACTAAGAGTTTAGTGTGTTTGTAGAAATGATCCATTATACACATGGACAAATAATACATTGAGCCAGAATATTGTTACAATTGCACGTATTTTTCTTATGAAAATCAAATTTTTTTTTGCTTTTGGATAATTTCTAAAAAATATTTTCATAATTTATTTTTTTTATTTTTTTTTTGCAGTAAAACACTGACAGAAATTTTCAGTTATTATGTTTTCATTGTACTGGTCCGGCCCATTGGAGATCAAATCATGCTGAATGTGACCCCTGAAGAAAATATGTTTGAGACCCCAGTTTTACAGTGAATATAGTTATAGTGTGTAACCAAGATCTGATGTCTGGCTTTTCTTGGGAACTGTTAACAATCTGCTGAGCGAGTCCGCTACACACAAGCAGGAGCAGAATATAGTGTAATAATCAATATAAAGTCATACTTTTTAGCAGTGTCCCATTGATAAAAATAATATCCCATTATCTTTCATATGTTTATCATCCTGTTACATTCACTGGTTCAGCGACTAAAAACCATCTGTGACTAAAAACCATCTGTGTCGTGTAACGCCACTAAATAAAGTGTGTTTGGGAAGTGGGTTGTCATTATTAGTTAGTCTTATTAGAAACAGGTCAGTGGTGGCTGTAGTCTACTGGGCTTCCTGAACACACACACACACACAAACACACACACACACACACACACACCTTCACCTGTGGACGGTTGCCGCTGGAGGTTGGAGGTTATGAGCTTAATTGATTGGCATCTAGAACTCTGTAATTAAACAAATAATAAATCAGCCACTCAGTTAATGAGAATGGCTGGATGTGACAGCTCACACACACACACACACACACACACACACACACACCATGGGGAGCATGTGCGTGGGCTGTGTTTTTGCGTCGACCTTTCACCTGAGCTCATGTTGACACCGGCATAGCTCTATGTCACTGCGATGACCCATCGTTACCACGGCGCCTGGGGCAGTCCCACCAATCACGACGTGGAGCGAGATTCCGTTGCCGGGCGGATGTCTGAACCCTTTAATAACAGACTGCCGCGTCTAATTTATGATTGTTGATTGGGCCATTGGAGCTGACGCATTGGGTCAAGCGGGCGATCCGTCTTTTTAAAGTACTTTTATCTCCCCCTGGGAGACGTATATGGTCCTGCCAGGAAGGACAGTCCAGTCTTTTACAGGATACACAGGCAATTTAAGGAATTTTAAGACATTATTTGGTCTTTGGGAAGAACTTTGTTGTGCTGCAGGAAGTGGTTTTTCATCCTTTTAATCCAGCGACACTTTGAAATCACTCGTATCTAATGAATTAAAAGGTTTTGAAATGGAAAATGTTGGCAAAAAAGTAAAAAAAAAAAAAACCTTTTTTTTTTTGGGGGGGGGGGGGGGGGGGGGGGTCTTTTATAGCCATCACGCTCCTCATTAGGGCTGCACGATATTAGAAAAAACTGACTTTGCGATTTTCATTCATGCTGCAGTATGTATCACGAAATGAAAAAATCGTCAGGAGTAAATAACAGCTGTGGTACCGACACCAACGGTCAAACACGTTTCAGTGTCATCCTTCTTGTAGCGGAAATAATTAAAAAGAAATAAATGCATAAAAACAAATTCAAACAATAATGAAAATAATAATAATAAAAAAAATACATACAAATAAATTAAAACAATTAAAAAATAGTCAATTAATAAAAAATAAATAAATAAAAACCTAAAAATTAAATAAAATAATTGCAGGACCTGCGATGTGACCATTGCACACACGTACATTGCGATATCGATGTTTAGACAATATATCGTGCAGCTCTACTTCTATTCCAGTGACACTTTGAAATCACTCGTATCTAATGAATTCAGAGGTTTTTGAAATGGAAAACTTCTTAAATCAGCAGTTTTTTTGGCCTTCTTTCGCCGTTTCATTCCTCATCAGTGTCACATAACCGTGTCTACGTTCATAAGACACTGATCTCAGCTTTTATCTGCGTCTTCCAACTTTCTCGAAATCGAAGTGGACACCGTCTGCCAGATTAGAAAACACTCCCCATTAAATGCACTGTCTGTGAATACGGTAATGGGTTTTACCGACACCACAGAAATTAAAAAGCTGCAGTGGGATGTTAAGTTCCTCTGAAGGACGTTGTATTTGTCTGCTGCGTATGAACGAACAAACACCCACACCTGCTTTTCTGCTCCTACCTCAGTGATTTTTTATCTCTATTTGACCTTTTTTAAGTGATTTATCACCATTTATTATCATATTATCATCTGTATTTTGGTTAATTTAATTTCCTACACTTAATTTAGATGTTTTATGTCATGGGTGTCAAGGTCATTCAGGGGCCACATTCAGCCCAATATGATCTGAAAAGGACCAGGGTAGTAAAATATATAATGTAGAAACAACAAACTAAACTAAACAAGGGCTGGAACAAGAATGCTTTCTGCAACTGTAGTTTTGTAAGTGTATTTTAGTGTATTTGTAGTGCATTTTATTGGGTTTTTTGTGCATTTTAGTGTAGTTTTTAGTGCATTTTAGTGTATTTATAGTGCATTTTATTTAATTTATTTTTTGTGTGCATTTTAGTGTAGTTTTTAGTGCTTTTTACTGTATTTTGGTGTATTATTAGAGGATTTTTGTATATTTTTAGTGCAGGGTTGTCAACCTCATTTTAGTTCAGTTCCACATTCAGCCCAATATGATCTGAAAAGGGCCAGACTAGTAAAATAATAACAATGAATAGATTCAAATTACATTATGATAATGTAGAACAAAGGGAACATGTACTCCAGTGCAACTAGTGCAGGACACATGACTAAAAAAGGAAGAAAAAAAATCAAATGTTCTCCTTTTTTTTTTACATTATGATAATGTTTACATCTGTAATGTTTCCCTCAAAATGTGAAGAACATCAACAATTTAACATATCTTAAGAAAAACATGTGTAGTTCTTTGTTTGTTTGTTTGTCAGCAAATATATGTAAAAACAACTGGACCAGTTTCCATTAAATTATTTGCAAAGATAAAAGTTCAGAAACATCAGGTAAAATGCTTGTGAGGGGTTTGTTGTGCCTGACACCACTCGTTTATTATTATTATTATTATTATTATTATTGTTATTATTTTTATTATTATTATTATTTTTATTATTATTATTATCATCTCATCCACAGATAAGCTATTGCCGTCGTGCTTCGTCCGTCCGTTGTCATCATCCGTCGTAATATGTTTTTACCCATTTACCTACTGTTGTTCAGTCACATGTTACCCCAGAGGAGCTTTGGGGGCTTCCTACACCATTCACACTGTTTTTAGCATTTGTTGATAAACACACACACACACACAGTGGGATTGATATTATCATCTATTGAATGACGCCCTTATGTTGATAACTAATAAATGATCTTCACTTATATAGTTCTTTTCCACCTTCATTGTGCTCAAAATGCTTTACATTAACTTCACATTCACCCATTCACACACACTCTTACACCAGTAGGTTTTTAAGGTCTAAGGTCAGTCCTACTGGGGGCCTAAGTCAGGGTTCCGTGCCGGGAAGTGAACCACCAAACTCTCAGTCATTGTGTGACCCACTCTACCATCCCAGCTGTGGTCCACATGAGCACAGGGACATTTGTTTTTGTTTTTTTGTTTTGCTCAAAGTCTTTTTATTTAAAATTTGTACTTAACTTTATGTTTATATTACGTTATTATTTTAGTGAAACGGCCCAATTCAGGTCAGATTTGATTTAATGAAAACATAAGTTTGACACCCCTGCACTAGAGTCTGTTTTTAGAAGAAATAAAAGGTGAAATAAAGGTAATTTAAAGTAGTAAATGAACACCCCCCCTCCTCCTCCTCCATACACACACACACCCTCAGTAGAACAGTCATTAAAGGAACCACTTGTAATATTATTGTGTTGAACAAGTGGATTTAATACAGGTCTGACAGACTTAAGTCCAGGTCCAGCAGCACAAAGCCTCCTTAGATTACAGCGACACAGAAACAGGATAGGCAGACAAAAGCAATTCAGATGAAGGTATTTAAAGGAAGAGGAAATGTCCGTCAACAGGAGGATTTAGGGACTCTCTCACCAAGATAAAATTCTCTCCTCTCTCTTGTCCCCCTTAATCACATCTCTTTATCACCCTGTCACATATTTCTGTCTGTTTCTTTGCTCTTTTTTTTCTCCAGTTCTTTAGCTTTTTTCCTTTTTTTTTTTCCTCCGTTTCGTTAAAGCCTCAGTTCGTCTTCTTCCTTTTTTCTTATCTCCACCTCTGTGTTTCCCTTGTTAAATATTTTTTTTTCTACACTTACTTCCTTCCAGCTCCTGTCACTTGACTTTTCTGACTTCTGTACATGACATTTCACTTTTATTCCTTCCCCTCAGTCTTTGTTGGCCTCATTTGTAATATTAACTCACATGTTGTGCAGGTCATTAAAGGTGAACTGAGGTGAATAACACTGACCTGAACTGAAAAATAAAACCCTTCAAAACACTTCTGCTGCAGTAACCCCACCTGTGTGTACGGCTTTAATGTACGTGTTGTTTTATAGTGTTTTTATCATAGTACTTTTAGCTTTTATAGTGTTTTTATCTTAGTACTTTTAGCTTTTATAGTGTTTTTATCTTAGTACTTTTAGCTTTTATAGTGTTTTATAGTGTTTTTATCTTAGTACTTTTCGCTTTTAGTGTTTTATAGTGTTTTTATCTTAGTACTTTTAGCTTTTATAGTCTTTTTGTCTTAGTACTTTTAACTTTTATTATGTTTTATAGTGTTTTTATCTTCATACTTTTAGCTTTTATTATGTTTTATAGTGTTTTTATCTTCGTACTTTTAGCTTTTATTATGTTTTATAGTGTTTTTATCTTATTATTTTTAGCTTTTATAGTGTTTTTATCTTCGTACTTTTAGCTTTTATTATGTTTTATAGTGTTTTTATCTTAGTACTTTTAGCTTTTATAGTGTTTTTATCTTAGTACTTTTAGCTTTTATAGTGTTTTTATCTTAGTACTTTTAGCTTTTATAGTGTTTTTATCTTAGTACTTTTAGCTTTTAGTGTTTTATAGTGGGTTTATCATAATATATTTATCATCCACATTGCTCCTGCAGTCTCTGCTTGTAGCAAAGCATCTTGGGTGTTTGTCATCTGTGGGTGTGGTATCACCTGGACCACCTCATGAATAGTAATGAGCTCAGGCAACAACATGGGTTGATAAAGTGGATAAAGTGAGTCATTATTAAATGTTAAATTCAGTTTCATTGTTATTTGACTTTAGCTGAAATTAGATGCTACTTTGCTAGCACTAAATGTCATTATTTAATTTTTTTTAAAGCCCAGTATATGTGATGAACTGAAACAAGTAATGGAAGATGCAGATTATCACCTAAAGAATCATCATTGTATATTCAATAAGCGTCTCTCCTCCTCATCATCACTTCTGTGCTGATGAATCTGTCTCGGATTCGCCCACAGTTGTGTCTTTATTGATATATGAGTGTTTTTTCTAAAATCAGGTGTTTCCATTATCAGTTTTTCATATTGTTATTTACATTTATGGTAATGGAACCACAGCTTCTGTCTCGTCACAGATCCCGAATGTCTCTTCACTCTGCTTTTCTTGATCGTTGGAACTATTGTTGTATCGTCTATTATTGTTGTTTTGTGCGAAGACTCACATGTGACGTCACACAGCGTTGTCTGGACTACTTCCTGTTTGTTTGGTACTACTTCCTGTTTGTTTGGTACTACTTCCTGTTTGTTTGGTACTACTCACTGTTTATTTGTTACTTTCTTCCAGAGGCCAAAGTTTATGGTTTTACACTTTAGCCTAAACAGTTGTTTTGTGTGTTTAAATATACAATAGATCATAAGGAATTAATCTGCTGTTCTAGTTTTGCACAAAAATGTGGCTTCAGTTTAACTTAAAAAAAAACAAACATTCAAAGTTATTAGATATTTATATTAATGGGAATACATTTTTGTACATTGTTGTGAAAATAATAGTTTATTTTTTTTTTTTTTTAGTATGTATATTATTATCATGAAAAGGACAAGGTTTATTTTTGTTTATTTTGTTATTATTTTTTAAATTAGTTTTGGTTTTAATATGTGTGCTATTACTGCTAAAAAAGGACAGTTTATTTTAATGTGAAATGCTTTTTTTTCTTCTGTTAAATCCTCCGTCCCTCTTTTTCATTTTTCTTATCTCCGTCTGTTTTTCTTGTTTTATTTTTTTTTTTCTTCCTTCCTTCCCGCTCCTGTCACTTAACTTTCCTGCCTTCTGTACATGAGATTTCACTTTTCCTCCTTGGCCTCAGCCAGTCGTTGTTGACGTTGGCCCCGGCTCTTTTCTGTCAGTGAATGACAAATGACTCGGCGTAACGTTGCGTAGCACAGCTCAGCAGCGTTACGCAACCTCTCCCTTTTCATAGACAGCCCTTCTTAATAACATCACTATGTGTCTCTGTCAAAATGGCAAAGTTCAGGGAAACAGCAGTCCTGGCAAACGCCATCGTCCTCCGTATTATTATTACATCAGAAGGTATTAAAGACAGGAGCCTGAAAAACAGCATCTCCAACAACCTGTGTTTGACCTTTAGACGCAGCTGCTCCTGTGGGTCAATTAGCACATACGTCTAAAATGTCACATCTGCACGGGGGTGCATGTAATATTTTCTGTGATTTATGAAAACCAGCAGTTGTTAGAGATGTTTTAAGTAATGCAACATGTCACTGTTTCTGGCTTTTATGAATTATCCAGTATTTTTATTAGAGCTGCACAATATAATGTTTGATTATCAACATTACAATGTATGTGTGTGGGATAGTCACATTACATGTCCTGCAATTATTTTATTTATGTATTTTCTTTATTTGCATATATATGTGTGTGTGTGTATATATATATATATATATATATATATATATATATATATATATATAGATATATGCAAATAAAGAAACAAAAATATTATTTAATATAAAAAATATTATTTTATGTCTTTTTATTTATTTATTAATGTATTTATTTTTTTTTTTATTTATCTATTTTTAACTATTTTATTTCATTATTTCAGTTATAAGAAGAAAACTTATGCTCAGTGTCGACTACTAATCATTATTTATTTTTATTTATTTATTTGTATTTATTTTTTATTACATTTTATTAATTTTATTTGTCTTTTTTGTCTTTTTAATGAATGAATGAATTGTATGTATTTATTTTTTATCTTTTTATTTATTTATATTTATTTATTTATATTAATTGTATTTAATTATTTCAGCTACAGAAGGATGACACTGAAACGTATGTTCAGTTTCGACCACTAATCTGTTTGACCGTTTGCGTCGGCACCACACAGCTGTTATTTACCCCTGAGGATTTTTTCATATCGCAAAAAAGATATAATGCAGGGTTAAAAAATTGCAACGTCATTTTCTTTTATATCGCGCACCTTTACATAAAACTCTATATAAATCTATGTGTGCAGTTGGACGTGGGCATTAAAGTAGCATACAAAAAACCATTTAATTAAATTGTCTGATACCTGCAGAAGCCTGTCAATAGTCATTACTCAACTCTACTCCTCAGAAATAACCCAGAATGAAGTTTGCTTAAAGCACTAACGTGTCTTTTTGTGTCTTCTTTGCGTCTGTCCCCTGTTTAACTACTCGACTCTAATACAAAAATAAATGTTTCTGTGCTCCTGCTGTGCAACACAAACACAATACTTCCTGTGCGCCAGAGAACAGGCATTGAAACAGACATTTATTTATGTGAAAACATCCCTGATTATTATTTTAACTAACATGGTCCTGACCCTTTCCTGTCTGGACTGACGGATGTGGGGAGTGTCCGTCCACTCTGCTGCTTCTGCACCACATTTCACTTCATATCTGAAAGGATGTCAGACAATTAAATATATTATCTATGACTTTTATGCTCATGAATAGTCGATTAAATGAATTATTCAGCATCATAGCTACAACTACAACTTTATTAATTGCCAACTATTCAATGAACCCAGTGATATTTTTCTTTTTTAAATTGAATTCTTCATTTTCAAACATTTTCCTGTGCTCTACATGAAGTATAAATGTTCTGTTTGGGTCTGAATTCATCTTAAAATCAACTTCAACAATGTTTTTGACTAATAACAAAAGACTGATCATTTTGAGCGCTGGCCCTTTAAATGCACATGACTCCGCCCCCTCCAGGTTACTCATTGTGTTGTCCTGTCCCATTCAACCAACAACTGAATACTTTAGGTTTGAAGTTTGGACATATTTTCAGTTTGTACTCCACCCACTGCTGCACAGATAAACATTGATGGTTAATCGTTTTTACACCTTATATGTGTAAATGTTGAGATGTAACTGTTATAAAATGTAAAAAAAAACAATTAAAAAAAATCAATCTATGCAGGAATTCTAGAAATCCACTTAACATAGCCTCATACATACATTATAAAAATAGAAAAGTTCAAACTCTCTGATTCCAGCTGGTTGAATGTGACAGTAAATGTGTCGTTTATGAACAAAACATGATATTTTCTGCTTTTTCTGTCATTCTATTGATGAAAATATTCCTTTTGTAAACACATGTTATAAAACATCACCATTATTTTCATTTTATCTCAAATTGAGTATTGTTTTTAACATAAACCTCTTTTTAAAAATCAGTGAAAAGTGATGAAATTGTAATAAAAACATGTAGATTATTTTTCCCTTTAATCAAACATACAATTGTGTGATTCTCATGAAACTATTGCATTAATGACAAAGTGAATTGTAAGAGAAAGTCATGCGATGACTCAGCACAATAATGCTAACTGTGCTAACTGTAGCATTAGCTATTATGACCTAGCTAAATAATGACCTTTGCCACATTCTGAAAAATAAAACCCTATTACACCCCCCCCCCCCCAAAAAAAAAAACAAAACAAAAACAAAACATCTTCAGTATGAAATGTGACTAATTTGGGTAATGAGAACCAGTCTTCTCATGTTCATGCAGTTATTAGTCAAATTTTACAGGAGCATAAAATAAAGGTGACTCATCTTGTAGCCATCTTGGATCTTCTGTTAGTACAGATGCATTGTGGGTAGTTTCAGCTAATATTCAAATTCCTATAGTTTTTCATTGCAGTTCTCAAATGACAATAACAATTCATGGACATGATCTTTTCTTGAAACATTATTAAAATAACCAAAAAACAACATTTAATGAAACTTTTGACAAGTAACAAGTAGTAGTTTTATTTATTTATTTATTTATTTATTGATTGATTGATTGATTGATTGATTGATTTGGGTAATGAGAATTTGCTCAGAAAATATCTAGAATATATATATATTTTAAAATGACTCAGTGTGAAAGAAAAAACACATTTTCCTCTACAGTAAAACAATATTATATTTCTATAATTTATTTAATATTTAACCATTAAAACCTCTGGGTCATTTATTTTTTTTAATTTTCGTGAGAATCACCTAATTGTGCAGATGTTTGTGTAAACCCCTGCTCTTCTGCCTTTATGTCGCACCCTCCTCCTCCTCTTTCCTCCTCCTTCCCTCTCTTTTTGTTTGACCTCTGACCTTTTGTCATGATCCGGCAGCTTCACGGAGGGGAAAAAAAAGAGACAGAAGGTGGGGTGTGGAGGGTGAGATGATCCCAGCTGATAAAAGTGCCTGACGTGGTGGTGACATTTTAGAGAAGGATGCTTGACATTCCTGGACGCTGCAGCGAACAGGCGACAGGGCGACAGGTCCACGTCCGTAATGACCAGAACAGACGTCGCTGTGGGAGAATCTGGCCCAGCTGGAAAACTTTCACCCGTGTCATGTCCCTTCTTACCCCGCCCTCCCCTTCGCTCAGTTTTTGTCTCGGTCCATATTGAACGTCTTCATCTTCTTCAGTGGTTTTTATTTATTTAATTTTTTTTAACATGTGTGAGCGAATGTTTACACCTGGTGAGTGTGTTTTATCTGCAGGCACTAGGGATGCACCATATAATAAATAATAAACTGACATTGCAATTTTTTTTTTTTTACCTTGTGATATATATTGTGATATGAAAAAATCCTCAGGAGTGAATAACAGCTGTGGTGTCGACACGAACATACGGTTCAGTGTCATCCTTCTTGTAGCTGAAATAATGAAAAATAATAAAAAATGAATACATTTAAAAATTCATAAAAAATAAATAACTAAATAAAAATAAATGTATAAAAATGCAAACATTTAATCAATAAATAAAAAGACAAATATATTTAAATATAAAAATACATAAATAAAACTCAATGAATAAAAATAAAAAAATTGTTAACTAAAATTAAATGAATAAAAAATACTAAAAATAAATACAAAATTAATAAATAATAAAATAAATAATAAATAAATAATAAAAAATAGAAACATTTAAAAACATTTAACAAATGTATAAAATACAGAAATTATACAAAAAAAATTATAAAGTAATGAAAAATAAAATAAAAATAATTCAATTAATCAATCAAAATTTATTTCGATAGCACTTTACAACAACATAAAATAAGCGCAAAATAAGTGTTTTATATCTAACACACAAATAAAACAGTGGATAAAACAACCCAATCAAATATAATTAAAAACTGTAAAAGACAATAAAACAATAACACAAAGATAAAAGGATAAAAAAAAGACCAGCTACTGGTTAATCATGGTTTATAATGACAGCATCTGTCATGTGACTATTGCGAACATGTCCATTGTGATGTCGATGCTCAGACAGTATATTGTGCAGCTCTAACACACACACACACACACACACACACACACACACACACAGCCAACCGGACATCCATAGGTCTCAGTTGCAATTCTTGTTAATTACATTTTAAAGTCTAAACTCTTTCTGCCCCAGCAGCCTTTAATTCTTTCTCTGGACACATATTTATTTATGTCTGTTCCTCTTTTCTTTTAATAATTCCATCACACTGACACACACTCGCTATGTTTGTTCTTCTATCTCCTGCACATTAAAAGCGTCTCTTCTGGGTTAGGGTTACAAATATACATGAAGATGAGCTGAAGGTCAAAGGAATAAAAGAAAAGCCTTAATTCATCTTGAAAATATGTTTTTATAAATTGGTGGAGGATAAAACTTTAAACCAGATGTGGATAAATGTTACGTAGCAAGTTAGGAAGCACCTGGGGTAAAAATAAATAGGACTATTTTTTAGATAAAAACACATATTTATATTTTACATGTTTTTTTAATACATAAATCTGGATGTAACACAGTCAAATGGACACCAAAATTATGCATTTTTATGTGTTTTTTCAAAATATATTTATTCTCTCATAGGTGCATTTTGAGAATTAAACTAATTAGTGTTTCACAAAAATGACTTTAACAAAATTACTCATGATTAATCTATGTTTAAATGGACAGCTTCTGCATGTAATGAGACTGCAATGAGACTGAGACTCATGAAAAAACCTAAATGTCTACATTAAAAAAAAAATAACTCGGGTTGACACATTTAGAGACATGTTTACTGTTCTAATGCACTGACACCTATGCTTATTTAACTCAAATTTTTGGCCTAAAATTTTATTCCAATTTCAAATTCAATCAAAATTCACTTTTTAATTTAGTTGTATTGATTGATACAATGACAATAATGGAATTCTGATTAATTATGAAATGGCTATATGAAGTATATATATATATATATATATATATATATATATATATATATATATATATATATATATATATATATATATATATATATATATATAATATTTTGGATTTATTTGAGGTCATTAGGCCGATCCTGGAGAGAAATATGTCTGAATATATCTTATATTAATGGTTCTAAACAAAGCTGGAAAAGTGCCAAATACCAAAATAAACCCCATTTTCATAGAAGCATGTACTTACATTAGATTAGGATTAAAAACAGAATAAACTCCACCCTTTATGAATCAATCTAATGCGCACATTAGATGATATTAAATATTAGATCCATTAGTAAAACCCATTAAATACATGTATAGTTTTTAATGACTTGCGAATGTCTTTTATGAATTGAGGAAAATCCTAATCTGAGCTGCAATAAGAAGCTGAACAAACAGTGTTTTCTTTTGTGCTGTTTTACATAAAACCACAGTTGAACATTTGAAGCTGAACTGAATGCCTGCATTTTCAGCTTCGAAAAGATCCACATCTGTAGCTGGAAAAACATCCACTCGTGTTCCAGATGTTGTACATGGAGTAAAGGAGGATTGTTCAGAGAGTTGCATCATGTGTCATTTGTCACATTATGTTCCTAAACACAGTTTGAATCGAATGTAGAAATACTATATTTTCCAAATCAAAGAATAAAAACTGATCAGATTTTGGATGATTTACCGTTTGTAGGTTGGCCATAACGGGGGGCTCAAAAGTTTAAAATCACTAAACACTCTTTTGCCCATATCTGTGGATCTGTTTATATATTTGTCTTCAAATCAAGTGTAAATGAAAGGCCCTGACCTGGGGGTGCCTCACTTGATTACATTACTTTTCAATGTATATAATAAGGTGTTTCCACTATCAATAACCATAATATTTATGGACATTTTGAAGCTGTATATAGTGAATTAAAAGGTCATGACCCTGGGGATGCCTCATGTCAGGACATCATAGCTGTCTGGTTAAGGACGGTGGGGGACTGTGTATCGTCACAAGACCCACATTTACGTCCAGTTTCATCTCATTTTTGTTGTGCGATAAAGGTTTGTTGATCACAATATTTAGTCACTATAAGGCGCACTGTCAATGAATGGCTTATTTTTTAGGTTCTTCATATACAAGGTGAACTGGATTATAAAGTGCATCAAGTGAAGTCAAAATCATGAGATAAAAACTCAAAATCATTGAATAAAAAGTCAAAATCATTAGATAAAAAGTCAAAGTCATTGAATAAAATGTCAAAATTATGAGATAAAAAGTCAAAATGATTAAATAAAAAGCCAAAATCTTTAGATAAAAAGTCAAAATGATGAGATAAAAACTCAAAATCATTAGATAAAAAGTCAAAGTCATTGGATAAAAAGTCAAAATTCCCAGTCACTCAGTACAACCAGAATTAATCGATATATAAAGCACACTGTGGTTCTTTTAAGTGCACCTTATAGTCTGTAAAATACAATAATATTTTGTTTCCCAAATGTCATGTAATTTCCTATTCAAAAATTGGCATGGACATTTTAGAAACATCCAAATGTTGGTCTGGACACGTCCATAGCGTCTATAGCATAATTTTACACCCATGCACTGGAGTGACCAGTGTTCATCAAAGGGTTAAGTTAAATGTATCCAGTGCGACGATAAGACAAGTGAGCGCTGCATGGACATACTGGTGGAGTTTGAGAAGACAGATTAGCTTTCAGTGCGATGCAAATATTAAAGCAGATTAACAATGTTGGCGTAATTACTCTGGCTGGTTGTCATCACACGCTTAGTCGAGTCGTAATAGAGAAAGAAAGATTAAAAAACACACCGGAGAGAGCGGGAGATTTAATAGATTAGTGCTTTCATTCACGCCCAGGACAATTTCCGCTTGATAATAACACTCATCCAGTGTCTGAGCCAATAAAGAAAGAGGGACAGAGATGGAGAGACTAATAAAAGAGCTGTTCACTTATCAACATTGCATTTCATTGTATATTTAATTAAAGGAGTTGAACTTGGGGCGACTGGTACAATTACTGCAGACGACTATCTAAAAAGGAATCACTACACACACACACACACACACACACACACACACACACGAGTAAATGTGCAACATATTAGAACAAACAGACTGAGTTGTTGCTCAATCTGCTCTGTTTATAATCAGGAGTGTAAACACATAGTTTTAAGTTGCACGATCGCTCCCTTCTCCGTTTACAGCGGCGAGAATCCCGAGTACACTTCCATCCACGCATCACACGTCAGCACAGATGCAGGAGCCGAAAAAAACACATAATTTGGACTCTTTTCATGTTCATATTTCCATACAGAAGAATGCGAATATGATACAGGCGCGCTCTCACACATGCGCACACACATTCCAGACGTCCATGGAAGCTCACATTGGTCAGATGTGGAATGCCAGAGTGTGCGCTTTGCACTCGGCTTTTATTGTAAATGAGGAAATTCCCTTTGTGTGTCTTTGTGCTTGGGTGGCATGGATAGTATTTCAATCAGATTATGTGTGTGTTGTAGACTGGAAGTTGGAAATGCCTCCTAGTTTCTCTCCACCGTTTCCATTTTTTTTCCCTCCATTATAAAAATCTGAACCGTACTGAGGGTGTTTTTCTTATTTCTAGTCGAGTTAAAATAAGACATAATCGCCTTTACAGCAATTTTTCAGTGAGATATAAGTAGTGATTTTTAAACAATAGATCTTATTTCAAGAAATCTTACCAAGATTCTTTTTATTTTTTCCATGGGTAGATTTTTACCCTGATCCCTACAGGTTCTTTTTAGTGAATATTTAGAAATACATGTACGTAAACCATCATATATGTGAAAAACATGAGCTAAACAGCACTAAAATCATTTGTTTTCTGATTCATCTTATTAAAGTATGTAAGATTTATGTAAGATTTAGCACATTTAATGTCTGTTTTTTTACTTTCTAAAACAATTGTAGATCAGTGTAGTGGATGTTGTGTTGTGTATCTCTCTCTCTCTCTCTCTCTCTCCCCCCCCCCCCCCTCTCTCTCTCTGTCATTTATCGGCCGTATTTTCCATGTAGTGGTGGTTGGAGGTGCAAAGACACACTTCCACCCATGCCTGTCCTCAGCCATCTCCTCATTTGGACCCAGTTTTGTCTTATCCTGGTCCACAGTCCATCTTGGGCCGTCCTGGTGGTCTCCTTCCCTCCAAGTGCATGTCTTATTAACCCATCTCCAGATCTTCTCACGTGTTCAAACCAACTGAATCTTTGTCTTCTCAGTACTTCTCCCAACTCCTCCAAACCTGTTCTGCCCCAAATCAATTTCAAATATTAAAGTGGACATTTTTGTGACTCCATTAAAAATAGATTCATTAAAAATAAAACCACATTGTTTTTTTGTCATGGCTAAAAAAAGAACAAAAACACTTGAGTTTTTTTTTAACTAATGTGCTCATAAGTCATGCATCAAAGGCTTAAGATTGACAAAAAATAGTGATTTGATTTATATCGTGATACATATCGATATCATCTGATATAAAATAATCATTGTGATATATTTTTGCCTATATCGCCTCGCCGCTAATTATAACTCGATCAGATATGTTAACTATAAACAGAGAAGAAAAATCCACTTGGTAAGATTTAGATTTTTCTTCATTTCCAGCCCCCCCACCCACACCCCCACCCATATATCTGTCTGTCTTTATCTCTGTCTAAACACCTTGTCATTCCCTCACATTTCACCAGCTGCTGCTTGTTCACACTCTGCTCGTCGGTGGCCCTGACAGACAGACAGACAGACAGACGGACAGACTGTTGGTGTTCAGACCCTATAGATGTGGCTGCTGGCTGATTTGTTGCCTGTTAGACTGTAAAAGTCAGACGGCTCATATTGTCGCATGCGTCCGTATACCCACAGACATCCACCGGGACCTTCTCCTATGTACTTACACTCACATACACACTTGATCTCACACAATCAGGTCATATAAACGCAGGCGCACATTCATAAAGACGTGCACGCTCTCGTCGGTAAGAGCCAATCACACATTTCCTTTCCTTTGGTTTGGGTTAAAAAGGCTGCTGGGATGTTTTTTGCTGAATAATAGCTGCTCTTATTTCCCTTCTTCTCCATCTTTCGATCTCTCTCTTTTGTTTTTTTGTTGTTTTTTTTGCTCGGCGTATGGTTTTAGTTTTGGTCTCCTCTGTCCTTGGGGCATGCTAGCTAGCTAGCTGCCCCGACTTTTTGTGCGGTCTGTTTTCAAGTGTGTTTGTGCGCGTCTGTGTGTGTTTATGTGAGTAATATATAAAGCTCATGACCACATATTCCCCTACAGATTACAGCAGATGTCCCAGCCTAGGAAAAGTGACTAGAACTTCAGGGGAATAAAATTTTTTTAGAAAAATGAAGTGTAAAACAATTTTAAAAAAGCCGGTGTATCTGTTAGGGGGGCATCTGTGGAATAATCTGGATCAAAATTGAAAAAAAAAGGCTTCTTCAACTTTTAAAACAATTAATAAAACTAATAACAAAATACAGAACATCATCTGCATAAGTGAAAATGTAGTTATAATGTAAGAGAATAAATAAAATAAGATTTTATTGTGATAAATTAATATAGACTGTCATGATTTAGATATATTATCACATTTATTAAACATTGTATTTGTAGTTAATTTAAAGTGAATATAAATATAATTTATAGTTGATTATACAAATCAGATTGTGTAAAGTGACTTACAATGTCTATGTAAATGGTTTGTATGGATGATTTATGTTAATGATAAATGGATTTACAAAAGTGTGTTAAAGCAGAATGTATTGGATTTTACTACTACTACTACTACTACTACTACTACTACTACTACTACTACTACTACTACTACTACTACTAATTATAATAATAATGATGATAATGATGAAGATGATGATGGATTTATAGCGCACTTTTTTGACCACTCCAAGTGCTTTACATTAGTGACCCATTCTTCATTCACTCTCACATGCTCCCTCTGGTGGTGTTAAACTACATACATAGCCACAGTTGCCCTGGGGCAGAATGACAGAAGCGTGGCTGCTATTTTGTGCCCCTCTGACCACCAAACATTCATACACAAGGATTCAAACCACCAACCCTTGGGTTACTGGACGACCCACTTAACCAACTGAGCCATGGCCGCCCCATTTAGTGTGTAAAAAGGGGGTGGAGCTTATACGTTTCACTTCTTCCCACTTCTTTTTGAGTGCATAACATTTTTTTGTTGACCATTTTGCTTGTTTTGATGATTTTTTTTCTTTGCTCGAAATAAGATTGAATATGTATGTGAGACATTTACTCCCCCAGGTGTGTGTAAATACATTTTCCGTATCTGTCTGGCAAAGAAAGAGCGAGAAGAGCGGGAAAAGCAGTTTCAGAGAGGTAAAAAACTCTGTGAGGTCCAGTGGATATTAGTCGCACTAACCCGGCTGGTTGTGAAACAAGCCAGCGCTCTGATCTGACATCTCTATGGGGAATACACACTCTCTTTTTATCTCTCTCTTTTCTCTCCTTCGTCCTTTCTTCTTTCGCTCATATCTTTTTTTTTTTTTTTCTTGAAATGCAGAAATGCCTCATGAATGTGTATGGAAAAATGAGAAACATATGGGCTCCAGAGAGAAACCGACCCCTCCAACCAAAACGTTGGCTTTAGGGTGTAACACACACTCAAAGTCTTACACCCACATAAGTACCTACCGACTTCAGCACACACACACACACACACACACATATATATATGTAGTCTATTTATATATGTATAAATATATAGCGTGAGCGCACTAAGCAAACACACATAGAATGGTTTAATGATGTCTTGCCACAAACACCGGCCTGTGAAACATACACCCCGAGTGACAGCGAGTTTTGTAGACGCATAAAGTCCAAAATCAGAGCAGCAGATGCAAACTTATTATTTCCATATTATTCCATATTGTATGGTTTGGGAATAGGACTCCAGAGTGAGGCAGATGTGGTGACTGTCCTGTGTACCATGCTTTCAACGGGCTTAAACTAACTGCAAGCAGTGTTTTGAACAGTTTGATCAATTATGATTTAATCAAATGACAGATGTCTTGTCAGAACCACTTAGCATTACGGTTTTATTTTTGCGTCGTCAAAATAACAGTTGAAGTAAGCAAAACCAGATAATGTAAGTTAAACTGAGCACATATTTGTTGTCTATATATTAAAGATTGATTTTAATGTTTGATTACTTTTATTGTGACTTTGTTTTCTATTGTAGTTAGCTTTTATTGTTCTATTTTACTGCATGTAAAGCATCTTTAAGTACCATGTAAAGCGCTATACAAATGAAATTCACGATTATTATCTCTACAGTTCATACGGGCAGTGATGTGTGCTTGAGTGATTTGATTTTATCAGTGTTTGGTGGCACAACATTTTTGAAAGTCCAGGAAATACCCCGACTATACTACAGTTTTTTAGAAAGTATCTGCTTCAGACAGTAAAGTAGTCATTCCATAGTTATTTCATTAATAGTGTTGTGTTTTCCATTGTTTTTGAATACATTGTGTGTTGGTTCTATTAAAAAAACATTGGGATTTCTTTGTTTCCAGCTGTTTTTTCACGGTAGAAAAATGACTTGAAGTCGATCATAGTTTACCTGTACTTCCTCATACATGTCCATGACGCCGTGATGGGGTGTCTCTGATTGGCTCAGAATGCATGAAGGAACACTCCCCCCTCCCCTCTCGCTCTGTGTGTGTTTACCTTTACCAGAGTAGCATCTAGCTAGGTTTTGTGCTGTTGCCTGTTCTGAAAATGTGCAGGGAAAAAACAGGGCTTTATTTCCACAGAGATCACATGAACCAATATGATCCGCCATTTTTTCCAGTTTGTGCAGCAGCTACATTGGCGCTGTCTTCTCTTGTAGATGCTAATGCTAATGCTACTTAGGATTCACTGCAATGGGGGATGGGCTTAACCCCATGTGGGTGACGTGCAGTGGACAAGCTGTTTTGAGTGGCTGAGTGGAGAAGTGGTATGACACAAGCGGAATGACACCTTTAAATGTTATAAATTTTATATTCTCTAATAAGACGAATCATGAAACAAATTACTTTAGTGCTGGTTTGATCATGTTTTTAATAAAAATGATGGTCTGTTATTCCACGAGAGTGATTCTCACAAAACCTAAAACAACAAGTACATTGCGGTGATGTGATGAGTCAGCACAATAATGCTAACGAAACTGACCTAGCTAAATGATGACATTTGTCACATTCTGAAAAATACTACCCTATTATCAAAAATAAATACATATTATTATTAAATGCTGACTAATTTGGGTTTTGTTCATGCAGTTACAAGACAAATCATAAAGTTTTACAGGAGCTTAAAATAAAGGTGATTCACCACTAGTACAGATGCATTGTGGGTAGTTTCGACTCTTATTCAAATTCCTATAGCTTTTTAATGCAGTTAGTTGAAAAGAAAAAACTTGAAAGCCAGAAGAAGGTGCTATCGCTATTACGTGTGGGCAATTTTAGGTCCTCTGTGGAAATGTTATTTAAATAAATTATATATTTAGGAGTGTCTTTGTGAAGAAAAGTTTTTTTTGTTTTCAACTAACTGGACTAGATTTACCTTGAACCAAAGAGCACCCACTAGAACAGCTTTTTCAACTATTCTCTAAAGGCACTGAGCACGATTATTATTAAAATAACTGAAAAACTATACTTAAGGAAACTTTTGACATATAACAATGTACTTGTAGTTGTATGTATTTATTTTTCTATTTTCACATAATTCAAAGACGAGACATTTTGGTTTGACCACATTTAGGTAATGATAATTTGGCCAGAAAATGTATAAAAAGTGAAAAATAAAAATATAATGTTTTAAAATGACCTAGAGGAAAACACATTTTCCTCTACAGTAAAATAATGTTTTATATATAGGATTTATTTCATATTTAACCACTAAAACCTCTGGAACATTGACTTTTTTTGTTTCATGAAAATCAAAACCTGCTAAAGACAGGAAACTGCAGCATCTGATTGTTGACAGATCAGGAAGTACAAACATGTGTTGATGTTTTTCACATTGATTTGAGATTATGAGTCTCAGAGCTGCACCTACAGCTTCCAGTCTGGTTTCATTCTGTTTGTGTCAACAGCATTATTGTCTGTTGTTTTTCTTTTTTAGTTGGCATGTGTATACAGAGACGCTGCCGTGTATCCAACCTGTGTACATGTGCTTTCAAAGACCACCCAAAGATGTTTTGTTTTGTTTACCCTTCAGAGCCAGATAGCAGCTCTAATTGCATTTGCTCTTGAGCAAGGCATCGAGCCGCCAACACATGCTTGTCTTGTAGCGAGGCATGAATATATACATGTGTCACTTTTACCACCTAAACACTGGAGACTGTTTTCGTTACGCATTTACCGACTGCTGCACTGTAAAGGCTCGACTGATTAACATGTTTTTGGGGGGAGGTTTTTTTTTTTTTGTGAGGAGGAGGAGGATGAAGACGTTTGTGCACGTAAAAAAACAACAACAAAAAAACCCAAAAGCTTTGGAAAACAGCGCCGTTGTAAAAAGTTTATAATTAGGCCGTTACTGTTACTATAGAGCACAGGTGTCAAACATTTGACCCGGGGGCCAAATCTGGCCCACCCAAAGGTCTTGTCCGGCCCTGGGGATGAAGTTGTCAAATGCAAAAATTACACTGAAGATATAAATAATTTCAGTTGAGGTTCCACATATAGATCAATTTAGTCTCAAGCGGGTCAGATCAGTAAAATGCTCTCATATTAATAATAATAATAAAATAATCACAACTCCAAATGTTTCTCTTTGTAAATGTAAAAATGTTCTTGTAATTTTATTTTATTTATTTATTTTGTGTTTATTTACACTAAAATGATCATTTCACAAAAATATAAGTAACCTGAACAAATGTAAAAATATTTTAAAGGTCTAGATGTCACTTTTATCAATATTCTGCCTGTTATTAAATGTTTTATTCATGTGTTTATCTACTGTTATCATGAAAATTGTAATTGACATGTGTAAATGATAAACTGAGACGTAATATTGTTAAAACTGCACAAAGTTTTCTTAAGAAAGTTCAGTTTGTTTTTCTATTTTTTGTGAGGAGGAAGAAGATGAAGATGAAAAAAAAACAAAGCTTTGGAAAACGGTGCCGTCGTAAAGAGATGATAATTAGCTTGTTAATGTTTCTATAGAGCCTCATAAAGTTGCATGTTTACAAATAGAATCTATGAAAAATGTGTTTTTAGTTGAGGCGCCACATGTAGCGTCCAGGATCTGTAGCGTTTCACTTGTAATTCCGGCAGAAAAACGGTCTGACCTCGAAATGTAACTTTGTGTTTTGGTTTGAGGCGCGTTGACCCTCTGCTTCTTATAATAGTTGTCAGCGGTGTTGACCTCTGACCTCGCAGCAGATCACAGCCCTTCGCAGCACCTTTCGTCTCCCCTTCCCGAGCGCGGCGCTGACCGGAGTTCAGAGGCTCACGCTTTAACACATCCATTTTCACCAAACCTGCTCCTCATATAACACACGTACACATGTGGATCCGTGCATTCGACACTCACACCCTCCACTCCTTTCCTTTCCGCTGTTCTGCGTCAATCTCCATGAGGGATGTGGTCCTGGTCAAGCCATCAATAACAAACGCACAGAGAAACAAGCACAATCTGTCTTATTATGTCAAAACTGAATCCTTTAAATGAGCCGACGGTGCAGCACGGAACCAGAGTCAGACATGTTTAGCTTCACCTTTTACCACCATTCCAGTCACAAAGACACAATATGAAGCTGTCTGTGAAGAGCTGCTTTTCTACTGGATCTGTAGGTGATTGTCATGAAACCATTGCTGTGATGAGAGTGTGTTAGCATGACATGACTCAGCGCAATAATGCTAACTGTAGCATTAGCTATTAGGACCTAGCTAAATAATTACCTTTGTCACATTCTGAAAAATAATATCCAATACCAAACAAATGTAAAATAAATAACAAAACATCTTCAGTATAAATTGTATGTACGTTAATAATAATACATTTTATTTATCAGCGCTTTTCAAAACTTTCAAGGCGCTTAACAGAGTAAAAACTGGTCTAAAAACAAAAACGACATGGATAAAAACAGGTGGCTGTGGCCTAAAAAATAAATAAATAAGATAAAATAAATGGAAAGAGCGAAGAAAAGAAAAGTTGGATTATGATGAGTATGTCTTTTTCCCTTTAATCAAACATTCACACGAAACATGACGAAGACAAAGTGCATTGTAGGAGAAAGTGATGCGATGACTCAGCACAATAATGCTAACTGTAGCATTAGCTATTATGACCTAGCTAAATAATGACCTTTGTCACATTCTCACAAATAAAATAAAATTGTAATAAAAAATGTAATTAAGTTTTACAGGAGCATAAAATAAAGGTGACTAACCATGTAGCCGTCTTGGATCTTCTGTTAATGCAGATGCATTGTGGGTAGTTTCAGCTCATATTCAAATTCCTATAGTTTTTCAATGCAGTTCTCAAATATATTGCAGGAATGAGAATAACAACTCATGGACATGATCTTTTCTTTAAATATTATGAATATTCATTATTAAAATAACCAAAAAATAATATGAAATGAAACTTTTGACCTATAACAATATATCTGTAGTGGTATTTATTTATTTTCGTATTCATTTTTCTGTTTTCCTCTAATTCAAAAACCATAAATGTTAGTTGGGCCACATTTGGGTAATGAGAATTTGCTCAGAAAATTTATAAATAGTGGAAAAATAAAAATGGAATATAATAGAAAAGACCTTTTCCTTACCAATATTTACTAAAAAAGTACAGTTTTCATCAATTTATATAAAAGTAAAACACATTGTGCCAAGTTGTAATACCCTTCTTTGTATAATATCACATAAAATTAACGAAGGTACCATGGACGAGCCTTTAAAAAGTCAGCAACATAATAACAATCACATGACAAGAATTGTGTGGGAGAAAATCACTCGACGTTGGTTTTCTACGGTTAAATCATAAATGTGATGATGTTTATTATCACAATTTAACACGACAAGGCATTCTATAAACATTGTAATAAATGTAAATATGTGTGAATGTGAAAAATGTGATTTTCCCAGTTGTGGGGTCAATAATCTTATCTTAAATATCACATTGTTTTACAGATATATTATTATTATTATTATTATTATTATTATTATTATTATTATTATTATTATTATTATTATTATTATTATTATTATTATTATTATTATTATTATTATTATTATTATATATTAGCTCTCTATCCTGAACTAAACAAACAAATAATGTGGTTTCCTGGTGTGTCCACATAACATGTTTCTGTTAAAACTCTTCTTCTCTTGTTGTAACGTCCGTCAACATCCTTATTTTTAAAATTACATGACACTAGTTAAGAAAAAAGATCATTTTCATTGCAGTTTGGTATAATATAGGATTTAGCTTTCGGCTCTCCCATGTTAAAAGTACATGTTTAAAATATTAAATCTACGTGTTACTCCTTAAATATGTTTCGGGTTTGTTGTGTTTTTTTTTACAATATTATCTGCCAGATGAGTTAGTTTTTGTTTTTTTTCCTGTGAGGACAATATGATTTTTTTACAGTGTAATTTCATGAAAACATCCAATTTATTCCATGTTATTTTAATTATGGAAGAGGCAGTGAAATATGTTACAGCAATTAATGATATGGTGATGAAGTAAATTTGCATTCCACAGAATATAATTGAATTTTCTGAAGATTTTGTTGTTGTTGTTGTTTTTCAAACATGTTATTAATGTAATTATTTTCTTACCTTGACATGTTTCAGCTACAAAAGTGTAGCCTTCCTCAGTTCCTCAGATGGGTTACTTGATTACTGAGGAAGCCCCCCCCCTGCTCCAAAAGTCAATTTAACTACTGATTACATGCATTAATACAAACACACTTAACACATAGTTACAGCTCAGTGTGTTTCCACAAACACCACAACAGAAAATCCATCTAAAATGGACTTGAACAACTGGACAGTGAGAGAATAGAGATGAAATACAACCACAATAATGACTTAAAAATAAAATTAAATATTAAATCAAATGGCTGCAATAGTAAAATGCTCTTCCATAGTAAACAGGCTTAAACAGACATCTCCAGTTTTCTTTACACATTTACAAACTAAATAATGACCCTTAAGTCTGTGTTTGTAATAAAACTGATCCCAGAGGCTCAGTGTAACTTTACAAACACTCACCGTTGCTTTAGAAGTTGACGATCCAGACACCTCGAACATTCTCTGCTCTTTGATGAGAGATTCCTGTGGACAACGGGGCAACCGTCGCCAGAGGGGGGAACACACACACACACACACACACTCGGGACACTCTTAGACATGGTTAGCTACAGGCTAAACACACACATGCGGACACACACACACACAG
Source organism: Siphamia tubifer (assembly GCA_020466265.1). Taxonomy (NCBI): domain Eukaryota; kingdom Metazoa; phylum Chordata; class Actinopteri; order Kurtiformes; family Apogonidae; genus Siphamia; species Siphamia tubifer. The sequence continues at coordinate 8,017,682 of CM035792.1, read as the reverse complement.
AGGACGTGTCTAGGCGGGGAGCAGATGGAAGCTGGCTTTGATTGCTCCGTTGACCTCTGACCTTAAGGTGAAAAGGTACCGGGAGGGTTCAGCAAGACAAACATCCCCAACTCTCTCTCACACACACACACACGCACACACACACACACACACACACACACACACACACACACACACATAAGCACAAACTCTCTCTTTTCTGCTGTTAAACACTAACCCTGCAGCAGTTTGTGTGTGTGTGTGTGCTTGTATTCCTATCTTTATGAGGACATTGATATGTTTACACAGTCATAAGTCAAAATTCAGGTCCACACAAGGGCTAAATATAAATGTAGTTTAAATCTGTGTGAAGTATGTAAATTTATGTAAGTTATGTCCCCTATAAACTTTTTTTTTTTTTTTTTTGGAAGTCCCCATAAAGCATGAGGGAAACAGGTGTAAAACAAAAGATGTATTTTTCAAAGGTTTCAAGATGTTTACTTTTTAGTTTTTAATGCATTTGTTTTTAAATTCTTTTTTTTTAATTTAATTTAGTTTTATTATTTAATTTGATTTAATTTGTATTTGTATTTTTATATTTTTCATTTATATTAATTATTGTATTTATTTAGAAAATATGTTAACTTTTTCCGTGTATTTTTTTCCGTTACTTTTAAAAAATATTTAAGTTTTTTTTTTATTGAATTTTATTATTTATTGTTTTTTCTTTTATTTAAGCGTGTCGCATTTATTAATTAATTTATATTTAAAATATGTGTTTTTACACTTATTACTCAATGGCTACTTTTCCTACAAGTGATGATTATAAACCTGGTTCATGAGGCATGGAAACCTCTGTGTGTGTGTGTGTGTGTGTGTGTGAGGAGGGGGTTTACATCCTACTGCATGGAGGTTAGGATCACTACCAGCTGGATTCACTTTGATCTGTGAAGGAGCAGGAGGAGGGGGGGTGGGGGGGCTCAGAGTGTCAAAGCTCGGCCTCCCTCCCTCTGTTAATCTGTCACAGAGCATCATTGGACAGTTACGACGGAAAGAGCAATGAAACACGACGTGAGCACCGTTGTCTGCTTATTGAGATGCAACAGACGAACGGTGCGTTTGTCTGCATTAGAAATCACATCATGTCGTCAGTGGAAACAGGAAAATAGAAACACAGTGAGTCAGAATAAACATGTATGTGGTTGGTTATAGAGGAAGGATAGTCACTGACACAAGAACCATGAATACATTAACACCTGAAATTATCTATAAGTAAGAAAAAAAGGAATTTCTAAATTAAATGGAGATTAATTTGACCACAGCACATACAACAGATAATTTTTTTTATGTATGTTACATATTTGTGACAGTAGGCATTAAGGGTTTAAGAACCTGAATCTTTTTTCTGAGGCAACATCTAAATGTTTTTTGTTTCGTATTTAACCTTATCCTAATTATCAGTACTTATTATAATATTATCTCCTACATAGGTTTGACATTCTACAATTTGTTTTCTATGTATATAGTAGTATTAGTAATTTATTAGCATTTAACAGAACATGGTTTGTAAATACATACAGTTTAGGTTTCTATATGAAACATGGGTGAAAAGGCATAGTCTGAAACAACAGTTAATTAATACCTACCCTAAGGAAAGAAACAAAACATAAGATGACACAGTTTTAAACAACAACAAGTCATATATACACAGTCGTCGTCAAAATGATTCATAGCTCTGACATTTTTTGTTTTTGTGATAAAAAGAAAGAAAAAGTATAATTATATCAACATCCTGGATGAAGTGAAAGTGCAGAGAAACTCCAGATTGGTCCTGATTGGACGTCCCAGAAGGACACTAACCTCAAGTAGACCACCAAGGTAGTGTAGTAGTGGATCAAGGACATGACCCAGTCCAAGTCCTGAGTTAAACCACCTAGAGCCGCTGGGTGTCCATATGAACACAATAACTTAAAAGATTTCACTTCAGAAATTCTGCATTTTTTATGTGAATAAATATCATGGAGACGAAGAACTGATTGGATTTTGGACAATTCACTATTTCTAGAATGGCCACAATGGGGCACTAAAAAAGGTAAAATCACTAAACACTCCTGTTCATATCTGTGTGTTCAAACCTGATGACATCACATGGATGGTCCCACAGGTGATCACCAGCCAAACCATACTAAGACATGTCACACACACACACACACACACACACACACACACACACACACACACACACACACACAACAGTCCGTAACATCATACAAACCTTTTTTTTTTTTTACATCTGTGTGGATAAGTAGTCCAAATATTGAGTTAAAATGTTAGTTTTGTGAATATCCATATTTAACATGTCAGGTTCAGTAAATGGTCCCAAGTTCAGGAAACAGAATAAATCTGACAGACCTGTGGAGTTTATTTAAAAAAAAAAAGGAGGGAAAAAAATGACATTAATGTGGCAAAATCTCCTAAATGACAAGTGACGTTTAAGAAGAAATGTGATTTTTCCACTGGTTTTGTGAATCACTTTTGATGTGTTAATGTTTTTTCTCTCACATCCTTCACCTCTAGTCTCTATAAAACATAAAAAAATAACATTAAAGTTAAATTAAAAAATTAAATTAGTTAAAAAAAAATGTCAAAGTGGGAGTATGGGTAAAGTTACAGCTGAGGTAAATGTATGTTACGTCTTAGACAAATGTTTCAGGGTTTGTTGAGAGGAAGCGTAGTTCTGCTTTCAGCAAATTTATGACATTTCAGCAAAGTAAGGTGTGGAAATATATTCAAGATGGAGAGAAGGATTACACTGTAAATCCAGCTCAGATGCAGCTTTTTTTGCTGATTTGACGATGAAGTGGTGATAATGGACATACGTGTTAAAACTGTTAATGTCCTGAACTTTCCAGGAAAAAGACGCAGCCATGGGTCGGTACCAGACCGGTCCGAACCTGCACCCATTCTTATGGGACATGAATGACTACGACATCCTGGCCAATGCACAGGCAGCAAAAATAATATCCTGTCATCGCAAACAAGGAGGTCATTTTTCAGACGCTCAGAAAAACGTCTGTATGTTTCAGACATTGTTATGTAGAGTGTGTTTTTGAAATTAGCAAAAGGAAAGTTTTAACTGGGGGGGGGGCAGAAAACAATACCTGAAAAATCTTTGGAAAACCACGACTACAATTACTTGGTCTAATAATAATAATAATAATAATAATAATAATAATAATAATAATAATAATAATAATAATAATAATAATAATAATAATAATAATAATGTCAGTAGTATTGGTTGTTATTGTAGCAGTAGTAAAAAGAAAGTGTAAAGAAAGTGATATGGTGTTTTTGTTGTTTGTCCTGACAGCACCAATTTAATTGTCATGTCAAAGTAATCTAAAAACAATATGTTTGTGGTGGTTAAATGGTCCAGATGCTCCCCCTGTTCCCTGACATGAATACATAAACATCCACCTCCTTATCAAAGCACTTTTTATACCTCGTCCAGATCTGATTCAGTAGGTGTGTCATGTTTATGGTGCAGTACCAGCTCCACATGACTGTTGTTTACTGACACTAGCCTGTTACATTTTCATTAGAGAAGCACACACACACACCCCAACCCCCCCAGAAGACTGGGGGGGGGTCTCCACACGTCGCTGAGCAGCAGACATCAAACGGAAACGTTGATGTGTGACTTTACGACCGATGGCCTGACCCGACCGACAGATTGAGCTGTTTGGACGGAGGTGTGTGTGTGAGAGAGAGAGAGAGAGAGAGAGAGAGAGAGAGAGTGAGAGAGAGAGAGAGAGAGTGTGTGTGTGTGTGTGTTGTACCAGCTTGTCTGTGTGTGTTATTGATGGAGCAATGGTGTAAAAGTCAGTGCAGCTGTGACCAGTGCCACATCTTTCTCTCTCTCTCTCTCTCTCTCTCCCTCTCTCCCTCCCTCCCTCTCCCTGCCTCTCTCTCCGTCCCCCTCCCCCTCTCTCTCCCTCTCTCTCTCCCTCTCTCTCTCCCTCTCTCTCCCTCCCTCCCTCCCTCTCTCTCTCTCCCTCTCTCCCTCCCTCCCTCTCTCTCTCTCTCTCTCTCTCTCTCTCCCCCCCCCTCTCTCCCTCCCTCCAGCTCCATCCTCATTAAAACACTGATTTATGTGGTTAATCCAAAAAAAGTACACATTTATTTTTCACACACTAAATGAAGATGATTTCCCCCCCTAGTTAGAAAACTATTGCAGTTTAAACTTTCAGATTTATTGTTTTTTTTTTTTTTACATTTAGCTCAAGTAAACAATGCAGACGCTGAACTGTGAGACTTTTCCACTTTCATCTCCTGTGCTTTAAACTACAGCTGCACAATATACTGTTAGAGCATCAACAACACAATGAACATGTGCACAATAGTCACATCGCACATAATTACGTAATTACTTTTATTTCATTTTTTTTTATGACTTCTTATTTATTTTTCTTTTTTGATGAATTAATTTATTATTTATTTTATTTATTTTTCATTTATATATTTTATTTATTTTTAACTATTAATTTTATTTAATTATTTCAGCTAAAAGAAAGATGATACTAAATCCTACATTCTGTGTCAACCACTATTCAACCTCTATTTGACTGTTATTTTTACTCCTGGGTATTTTTTTCATATCGCAGGGTTAAAAAAAAAAAACAAAACTTAATGTCATTTTTTTCTAATATCGCTTAGCTCTAATGCAGATGCTCAACTGTGAATGTTTCCCTCTTTTCACCTACTGTGCTTTATACCATAAAAACTGAAGTTGACACAAAGGGAAAAGACAGAACTCTCCTTTACTTGACTGTCTACAAGTGGTTAAACTGTGCACTTAAACTGGCATCCTGTCTGCAGCTCCCAAACCCAGACTAATGTTAATGTAATCTTAGCACTGTGTGTGTGTGTGTGTGTGTGTGTGTGTGTGTGTGTGTGTGTGTGTGTGTGTGTGTGTGTGTGTGTGTGTCTTTCAGCAGCACTGCCCCGCAGCGATGCAAGTCTGATTAGGTTTTTGCACTGAAACTCTCTCTATACTCTGTCATTAGTGTCATTTCACTAATGTTTGACTAAAAATACCCATAGGAGAGCGCTATTAAAACACAGCGGGGTAGTGTTAATCGTCCTGAAACACTAAACCTCGTTCTGTTGGGCTCTTTTCTGTCACTCACTCTCGCCCTCGCGCTCACTCTTTAATACTTTGCGCTTGTTCTCTGTCATGTCACACAATCTTTTTCTTTTTTTTTTTAATCTCATGAGTCCTATTACCAGATGCTATCGAGCGCTCCCTGAATGCCTCTCTGTATTCCCTCATGGTTCAGCTATTACAGATTATGTTATGATTTGGAACAGAGGTGTCAAACATGCGGCCCCGGGGCCAAAATTGGCCTGCCAGTAGGTCCAATCTGGCCCCTGGGATGAATTTTTGAAATTCAAAAATTCCAGAGATGATATTAATAATTCAGGAAGTTAAAATGATTTGACATCAATTTAATCAAAAATGGATCAAACCATAAAAATAATAAGCAATAAATTATGAAAAAAAATAGATGAATGTGGCAAAGTTTCCTAAATTACATGCAGCATTTAAGAATAAATGTGATCATACAAGTGATTTTTGTTTTGTTTTGTGTGAATCATGTTTGATGTGTTGTTTTTCCTCTCACATCCTTCACCTCTAGTCTCTATAAAACACAAAATATAACATTCGAGTAAAGTGAAAAAATGAAAAACTAAAACAAAAAGAACAGTGAAAGGATCGGTAAAGTTATAACTGAGGTAAATATGTATTAAGTCTTGACCAGAGGTGTCAAACATGTGGCCAGGGGGCCAAAATCGGCCCGTCAGTGGGTCCAATCTGGCTCCTGGGATGAATTTGTGAATTATAAAACTTACACAGAAGGTATTAATAATTAAGGAAGTTAAAATCATTTGACACCAGTTCAGTCTAAAATGGATCAGACCATAATCGTAATAAAAAAATACATGGATGGATGGATATAAATAAATCAAAAGACCAGCCTGTTACAAATAAATGTAAATAACCTGAAATGTATGTGACATTTTACCAATGTTGTGAATATTGCTAAATGTTGTTTGTATTTGTAGATCCACTGTTATCTTTAAATTGTGATACACATGTATAAATGATAAACTAACAAATGGTTAATACATAATGAACAACCATTTATAAATAGGTAACAAATGGTTCATACATAGTGAGTTATGTGTAGGTACTGTACCTGGAATTGTACTATTTTTGCTCAAAAACACAGAGAAAACTTTGGACTATTAATTATTAATGTTTTTATCCTATTTATATTATTTTACTGATGCGGCCCACTTTGTACGTATTAGGAATGAATGTTATTTTGACAAATACAAGCAGAGGAACAGAAACCTGCATGTGTGTCTCTGTATCTTACTTTACTTTTTTTTTTTTTACTTTATGAATCATAGCGCTGGCTTTAAGCAGCCCTCAGCATCATCATCATTATTATTATTATTAGTCCTACGTTCGCCCATCATGTGTTCAGGCCAGATGCCAAAAACAACATGTCTCCATGACGACGCTCTGGCCTTAAGCGTGCTGACTATAACTGTGTGTGGGTCTGTATGGGCAGGGTGGGCAGGCAGCGCTGACCACTGGCTGTAGGAGTCCATTAATTAAATATGAGTGGAAGATGGTTACGTTGCCATGGTTGGAAGTCGTTTAGTTTTGGATTTCTGGTGAAAACAGCAGTTAAACCTATGTGCTCATGGACGTATGTCACCGTGTTTCTGCATATGTTGCGTATGTACAGTTGTGTTAATAGGTTTAGATTCCATTACTGAATGCACCTTGAATGTTCTAGCATGACAATGATCCAAAACATAAGGACAAGTCGACATGTCAGTGGAACAGCAGGAAAAAAAGTGAAGGGGTGTGTGTGGTTTAACTTTATTACACGGTAACACGCATGCACAAGATCCTTAATTCCATTGTAATTGTATAGAAATAGTTGAAAAAACACTTCCAAATGCAAATGTCATAACTCAAACATCCACCATCAAACAAAACCATTTACCGATCTCAACTTTTAAGTACCTTTTGATCCACTAATCGTATCAAGTCATGTAAATAATTGGTGTAAAATGCAGTTTTTCATCTTTTCATGGTCATCAGATACGGTTGTGCTCATAAGTTTACATACTGTGAATAAAACCACATGGAGACGACCTGGGTCATTTGGATATGTTCTGATGTTGGATTTAAAAAAGGCAAACACACATTTGGTTGATAATAAATGGTTTCACCAAAGCACTAGCCATGAGTAAAAAGGAAAGTGTTTGTCTTCTCATTCATATTCTGTGAAAAACAGCCAAAGAATCACAGATTATGTTCATGTATGTTTGTCAATGAAAGGGTGTCACTGTGAATTAACCCATAAAGACTCAACTGAGCTATTTTTTTTTCCCTATTTAACCTTTCTAAAGTGTTTTATCCCCGTTTAATGTTATATTATGTCATGAATTTGACCTTGTTAAAATGTCATTGTGTATTATTATTATTATTATTATTATTATTATTATTATTATTATTATTGTGGTTGTTGTATTGATTATTGTTGCATTCTGCACATGTTCGAAATAAATCATTCAAATCAAAATCATATATTTATTACATTTGCTGATCATGTAGATGTTCATTGAAGGGTTATGTCAGAAAAGAGGAAAACTGAAGAAAAAGTGTCTTTATCATTAACTGAACATAAACATCCACTGTCATTGATCCAACTACATGAGTTTTACTGGTGAATCAATGTTGTAGAAGATCAGGGTGTTTCCATGGTAACTACAGATACTCTTCAAACAAGGGTATGTAAATTTATGAACTGTTGTCAGTGTGATTTAAAAAGAGGAAACTAATTTGTTTTTATAATAAATGGCTTCACTTAAACAATGAGCCACGAGTGAAAGTTTTAGTATTATCATTAGATATTCTCTTTAAAACAGCCAAAGTATCACAAACTGTGCTAGTGTATGTAAACTTATGAGCACACTTATACTTCCTCTACCTGCATGTTGTTGGAATGAATGTTTGTCAATGAAAGGGTGTCGCTCTGATTTATCCCATAAAGACTCAACTAAGCTACATTTTTCACTATTGAACTTTTCTAAAGTGTTTTATCCCAATTTAAAGTTATATTATGTGATGAATTTGACCTTATTAAAATGAATTTCATATATTTTACTTTATTAAATTATGTCAGAAAAGGAGAAAACTGAAGAAAAAGCAGCTTTATCAACAAACATCATTAACTGAACACATCCACTATCCATGGGTTTTACTGATGAATCAATGTTGTAGAAGATCAGGGTGTTTCCACGGTAACTACATCTACACAGGTTCAAATTAGGGTATGTAAACTTATGATCGGGGTCATTTGGATATTATTTCTGTCGTCAGTGTGATTTAAAAAAAGAGGAAACACATTTGTTTTTATAATAAATGGCTTCACTTAAACCATTAGCCACGAGTGAAAGGAAAGTTTTTGTATTATCATTAGATATTTTCTGTAAAACAGCCAAAGAATCACACATTCTGCTGGTGTACGTAACCCATTCTGAGCACAACTGTGCATATGTCACCGCATTTGCGCATATGTTGTGGATAAATGTGCGTCCTGTCTGCGAGCAGAGGTGTACAACTGTGCAGGGTGGAGAAGTTTTGACGACACACACAGAGTCCAGAGTGTGGACAGCTGCGTGCCAGATGTATCTGCACAGTCACGTCTGAATCCCATTTGTTGTCTTTATGGATGGTGGACATCAGGACCACTGACCAGTACACTCGCTGACCTCCCCCTTCGCCTGGAGTCATTAATTAAACACAAAACACTGCGGTGATTGATGCCCAGAACGCTGCAGAGCTAACCTTTTTATTGTTAATACCTGGTCTGTTAAGTGAACATGTATAAACATAGCCTGGGGTGCACCATGATCATTTGTTTGTGTTACTTACAGTGATTAATCCAACAATATTTCGCCCATGATGTAAACATCTACAAAAACAATCATTAATGATGCCCTGTGGAGTTCTCTCGTAAACAGCCACATCAAAATGTCTGTTTCAGTTCCGGGTTTTCCAACACTCATCACTCAGGCCAAAAAAAAGCTTCTCAACTGCATCTTTTCTCCAGTTTTAAATGAAGAATCCAAACCTGTTTAGGCTATAGACGTCAAATGTTCTGCACTTCAAAAATCTAATCTAGTCTAATCTAATGTAATATAATCTAGTTGAATATGATCTATTATTTTATCTGGTCAAATCTAGTCTATTATAGTCTAATATAATCTAATCTTGTCAAAGTGAATCTAGTCAAATATAATCTAATTTGGTAAAATATTTTCTGGTCTAGTGTAATCTAATCTAATCTAGTCAAATATAATCTATTATAGTTTAATCTAATCTAATCTGGTCATTTTGAACCTAACTTAGTCTAATGTAATGAATCTATTATAATCTAATCTAATATCATCTAATATATTTTAATCTTCATCAGACCTTCCCTGACAGACCACACACACACACACACACACATACACACATACACATTTATACACACAAAGACACACACACACATATACACACAGACACACACACACACATGCACTTACAAACAAACATATACACACAGACACACACACACACACACACACACATGCACATACACACACACACACACACACACACATATACACACAGACACACACACACACATGCACCTACAGACAAACATATACACACATGCACATACACACACACACACACACACACACACATATACACACATGCACATACACACACACACACTGTTTCTTCTTCCAAACATCTTTTTCACTCAGGGCAGATGGAATATGTTCACGTGACACGAGGACGTTGCATCAGGTCAAGTTCTATTATATATATATATATATATATATATATATATATATATATATATATATATATATATATATATATTTTTTTTTTTTAAAGGCCCGTCTTCCTCATGGACCACCTGCCGAACCCGTCTGTCTGCCCACCTCTCCATCTGTCTTCTGTCCATATCTGACTGATTGAGTCGTATGTAAGACAACACCCATCTGTTTTGTGTAGGATGTTAAAAGCCATTACGCTCCAAATGAAGCTGCTTCACGCTACGTCTGACTGACATACTGACTTCATTGACCAGTGTGAGATGGACCCGCTAGGGATGGTTTGCGGGGGCAGTTAAAAACCAATCCAGCCCAGATTAGACTTCATTTCATGCGCTGTCGCTGTTACTGAAAGTCAGCCGCTGAGCGAGAGGCACTGATTAGTTGGAAATGACACGTGTGCAGGATGAACATTAACGGATGCGGTCATGAAAAGACACTTATGTTAGCTAGTTACACAAGTTCGATATGCACATGGAAAATATTATGACCCATCCCCGCTGCTTTTCTTTGTAAAGCAACTGTTGATTGAACGTATTTTCTCATCAGTTAAGCAAGAAAAATCTGCAGCACATGTTGTAAAAAAAACAGAGGTGGAAAGAACTACTTCATTACTGTATTTTTTTAGGTAACTATTTTACTTGAGTATTTATTTTTCTGCCAACTTTTTACTTTTACTTCCTAAATTTATGTATAAATATCTGTACTTTATACCCTTTACATTCTCAGAATAGACTCATTACTTTTTCAAACTTAGACACATGTAACAATATGAAAAATAAGTCGTAAATCAGAAATTGTGACTGACTATATCATCATTTTGACTATTTATCTCATAATTATCCATTTATCTCATAATTATCCATTTCTTATCTCATAATTATGACTTTTTTCCCCTCATAATTTTAAGTTTAATCTCATATTTTTGACTTTTTATCTCATAATTCTGACTTGTTTCTCATAATTTTTGACTTTTTTTTTACTCATAATTGTTTTGTTTTTTAAATCTCCGATGTACAACTTTTTAATTTTTCCTAAATTTCTTGTCCATACCCACAAATCTGAGTACCATAACCCAATAAAACACATCATCTATGCAGTAACTCACTTTTAAAAGGTTTTTCCTGCTTAAATAAGTATTATTTCATCCAGTTTTACTTTTTACTACATTTCAGAAGTTGCACCTTTTTTTTTTTTTTTTTTTACTTTTACTTCAGTACTTCTACTTTTACCAGAGTATTTTTTCCCACAAATAGCTGTACTTCAAGTTAAGTACAGAATGGGAGTACTTTGACCCTCTCTGGTAAAAACCTAGGAAAATGGGATTTAAAAAAGCAAACATCAAATATCATCCACCCCCTCCTGGAGATTTGGTTCATATTGTTTGAAGTTGTTGTTTTTTTTAACCCTGCGATATATATTATGTCCCCACCAATGTCAACATCATTATTATGCCCCTTGGTTTAGATAAGTAGATGGTTTTGAGTCTTTTCAATAACTATCCATAACTATCACAATGGGGTGAAGAAACTGAGAAAAATAACCGTAAACTTCTGTTGTTGTCCAGCACCAATAGTTGTAGGTAGATTATTGAACATGAGGCAGTTATTGTTACTGCATATTAACTAGTTCTACAAAAAACAGAGTGTGCTTTATATATATATATATATATATATATATATATATATATATATATATATATATATATATATACAAAACTTTGGCTTTTTATTTCATAATTTTTACTTTTTATCTCATCATTTTGACTTCACTTCATGCATCTTATACATGACAAATCTTCATAAAAACCATTCATTGACAGTTCACCTCATAGTGCAGAAAATACAGTACTTCCATAATCTGTTTCAGTCTAATACAGTGACTGTAAACTATTGGTTAATGGACATTGGTAAGAACACAGTAATGATCTTTACTGCCTTTTTACATTGTTTTACTCATACTTTTTGCAGTTACTGTACAAACACTCAACAATTTTCTCCAAAATGACAGATATTTGAGATGAGATTTTTCATTATTGCAAAAAAAAACACCATAATAAGTCAGTTACAGCCTTTTTGCTTTGTGGTGCAGATGTGTTAGTGTGTAATAAAGTTGAACCACACACAGAACAGAGGTGATGTCAGGAATATAACTTTATGACGGTGTCCACAACAGCAGAAACAGCCAAGACTTGTGTTTGTTTTACACTTTACATTTATTTCCTCAGACCAGTTGACTTCATGACACTTTTCTCCAAAAATGTCCTTGCCTCTTTGCATTTCTCTGAGGATTTTCTTTCTTTCATTTCTCTTCACCCCCCTCCCCCCTCTCTCCCACCACCCCTTTAACTTTCTCCTCAGGTCGGGTCTGGTAGTGATCATGCACGCCGATCGCTTCAAAACCAGCAGAACTAATGCAGAGCAGAACGAGAGCTGCGATGTAAACGGGGGGGAGGAAAAGAGGGGGCGACTGTAAGGAGTTAATAACGGAGGGAACTGAGGCAGAGTGGGATACGGGGGAGACATGAGAGAGATTGTGTGTTGAGGTAATTCATCGCCCAGAGAAAACAGGCGGGGTGTTACAAAGGAAAGAATAAAAAGAGCGACAGTAATAATCTAAATATTTGTGCGCTCGAAGGTAAAGGCGGTGTGTGTGTGTGTGTGTGTGTGTGTGTGTGTGTGTGTGTGTGTGTGTGTGTGTGTGTGTGTATATATGTGTGTGTGTGTGTGTATATATGTGTGTGCGTGCGTGCGCCAGTGTTCCGTTATGATTGGACATCGGGTTCTTATTTGGTGACCACAGACACCAGCTGGGATGGAATATAATCACCCGTCTGTCTGTCTGTCCATCCACCCATCCATCCATCCATCCATCCATCCACCCACCCATCCACCCATCCATCCATCCATCCATCCATCCATCCATCCATCCATCCATCCATCCATCCATCCATCCATCCATCCATCCATCCATCCATCCACCCATCCACGCACCCATCCACCCATCCATCCATCCATCCATCCACGCATCCACCCACCCATCCATCCATCCATCCATCCATCCATCCATCCATCCATCCATCCATCCATCCATCCATCCATCCATCCATCCATCCATCCATCCATCCATCCAGCCACGCATCCACCCATCCATCCATCCATCCATCCACCCATCCACCCACCCATCCATCCATCCATCCATCCATCCATCCATCCACCCACCCATCCACCCATCCATCCATCCATCCATCCACCCATCCATCCATCCATCCAGCCACGCATCCACCCACCCATCCATCCATCCGTCCATCAGAGCTGCACAATATTGTTTGAGCATCAACATTGCGTATGCATACGTCTGCAAAATAGTCACATCGCAGGCCCTGCAATTATTATATATATTTTTTTAAAAATTCTTTGTCTTTTTTATTTATGTATTCATTTATTTATTTTATTTAAATTTTTTATGTATTTTAGTTTTTTATTTATTTGTCTTTTATTTATTTAATTCTATTTATTTGTATTTATTTTTATTCATTTATTTTATTAATTAATTTATGATTTTTTTTTATTAATTTTTTTAATTTATTATATTTTTTTGTTTTTAGTTATTTAGTCATTTATTTATTTATTTTATTAAATTGTTTATTTTTATTAATTTTTTTTATTATATTTTATTTATTTTATTTATTTTCTATTTCTTTATTTTTCTGAGATTTTGTCTATGTAATTAATTCATTAATTTTATTTCTTTATTTTTATATATTTTTATTTATTTATTTAGTCATATTTTTAATTTGATATATTTATTTATTTATATTAATTGTAATTAATTATTTTAGCTACAGAAGGAAGACAGTGAAACGTACGTTCAGTGTCGACCACTAATCAGCTGTTATTTACTCCTGAGGATTTTTTTCATATCGCAATATATATCGCACAGTTAAAAAAATCACAATGTGAGGTGTTTTTTTTTGTTTGTTTTTTTGTATATCATCCCCTCCATCCATCCGACAGCTCAGGTAGATCTGCCTTTTCCATCCATCAGCTCTTCATCTTCCTCCTGCTCTTCATCACTGTATTGATAGAAACGTTCGGCTTCTGTCTGCGTTTGCTTCTTTCATTTCCATTCATCCATTCATCTCTCCATCCACTCAGCTGTTCTTCCTCATTCCTATCCTGCAGTTGATGCGATGTGTCGTACCTCTCCATCATCGTCTTCCCGTATCAATCACGCCGCACGCCCGTACGGCTGCGTCGGGCCGCTCCTCATTTATCACGTCGTTCAAATATCGGTTGGTGTTTTCCTGCTGATACACATTTCTCAGCTCTGTCACAACTCGTCATCTCACCTCATCCACATCTCAATTGTCAGAATCCATGCCATTATTTTACTTTGACGAGGAGAAGAGTTTAGGATCCATCAAAAACAGGAGCGGCAAATTCAGTTCAGTTCAGGGGCAACATTCAGTCAGATTTGATCTGAAGTGATCAGTGAAATAATAACATAATATAATATATAAATGATGTCAACTCCAAACTTTCCTGTGTTTTTTAAGGCAAAAAAGTAAAATTATGTGATGAAAATGTTTACATCTACCATTACAGTGTAAATAACATGAACAAACTGACATTTCTTAAGTAAAATAAGCACAATTTTAACAATATTCAAACATTTATCATTTAGATCCGTGACAGACCACAGTGGATCAACAAGTACACAAAACATTTAATAACAGGTAGAATATTAGTAAACTTAATTTAGTTGAGTTTTAGTTTAGTCATTTAATTTCGAATATGTCAAGCACAAAAACATTTGATCTGTCAAACGCCAATAATAGATAAAATAACAAGACAAAGATAATATAGCCTCAATAAAAAATAAGAAGGCAAGTAATATATTCAAATGGCAGTGGGAAGAATTAACAAAACAAATATTATCTCCCACCCCTATTGTACCAAATAATAATACAAATGCCCAAAACATATGGTTTATGTAAATAATACAAAAATATCTCATATACAAAATATTCAATAATACTATAAAATACAGTTCAAAATGTTCCTATTTGTTCAGGTTATTTGTATTTTTTGTGAAATGGTAGCTTGTTTTAGTGTAAATAATGTAAAATGAGAAAAGTATTTATAGATTATTGTAATTGGTATTTTATTGATCGGACCCACTGCATATCTTTATCACTGGGACCAGACTGAACCCTTTGGTGGACCTGATTTACGCCCCGGGCCGCATGTTTCAAACACAACTCAAAAATGGAATAAATGGAAAGAAGCAAATTCATCACGATCATTAACATAAATTATTTCATGGTTTGTTACATTTCATTCACACACATTAATTTTATTTAATTATTTCATTTACAGAAGGATGACACTGAAACATATGTTCAGTGTCGACCACTAATATGTTTGACCGTTTGCACCACACAGCTGTTATTTACTCCTGATGATTTTTTCATATCGTAATATATATATATATCAGTGAGTTAAAAAAACAAAAAAAACACTGTCAGTTTTTTCTAATACTGTGCAGCCCTAATGTAGATACTCAGTTAAATGTTTGGAAGTAAAGATGTGGAGTTGTTTCACCTGCTGTAAAGTTGTGTTGATAAAACTGTTATGTAAGGAGTTAGACTGTACTGTCTTAGAACATGACTGTTTAAGGAAACTGATGAAGTTGGCTGACGGCCAATCAGATGAACACTGTCCTAACCTGGACATAAGCTGCTTTACAAAAGCTCCTCACAAGTCTATAGTTCAAAGGTCAATATGTTTTCATTACCTGGAAACATGTTCTGAAGTATTTAAAAGAGGAAGATTCTTCATTAGCTTCGACAAAGTGGTGTTACATTCTGGTCTGTCTGTCTGTCTGTCTGTCTACTGTCTGTCTACTGTCTGTCTGTCTGTCTGTCTGTCTGTCTGTCTGTCTGTCTGTCTGTCTGTCTGTCTGTCTGTCTGTCTGTCTGTCTGTCTGTCTGACTGTCTGTTCATCTGTCTGTCTACTGTCTGTCTGACTGTCTGTCTTCTGTCTGTCTGTCTGTCTGTCTTCTGTCTGACTGTCTGTCTGTCTACTGTCTGTCTACTGTCTGTCTGACTGTCTGTTCATTTGTCTGTCTACTGTCTGTCTGACTGTCTGTCTACTGTCTGTCTGTCTGTCTTCTGTCTGTCTGTCTACTGTCTGTCTGACTGACTGTCTGTCTGTCTACTGTCTGTCTGACTGTCTGTCTATCTGTCTGTCTACTGTCTGTCTGTCTGTCTACTGTCTGTCTGTCTTCTGTCTGTCTGTCTGTCTACTGTCTATCTACTGTCTGTCTGACTGTCTGTCTGTCTGTCTACTGTCTGTCTGACTGTCTGTCTGTCTGTCTACTGTCTGTCTGTCTGTCTACTGTCTGTCTGTCTGTCTGTCTGTCTACTGTCTGTCTGTCTGTCTGTCTGTCTACTGTCTGTCTGACTGTCTTTCTGTCTGTCTGTCTGTCTGTCTACAGTCTACTGATTGTCATCAGATTTTGATGACATTTTCAGGAATGATAATTAATGGGTCAAGGAAGAACCTATTAGATTTTGAGCAATGGAGGTCAAAGGTCAAGGTCACACTAAAGGTCAACAGATAAAACACATCAGTGGTAATATCTCAGGATTCAGACAAAATAGAATTTTTATTTTTTTTTCATTCACATGGTCTCACCTTCAGACATCAGATGGTCAACACCTATGGCTTCATCACGTCACATTTTGACGTCATATGAAGCCTTGGCAGAGGTCTGCTGTCTCTGACTGCCTTTTTTATTCTGGAATAACCTTAGTCTGAGACAAAAAAGCGATTTCCAATTACTCCTTTAACCCTCAATCCCAAAATGCACGCTCTGGCGAAGTGTAAGTGATGTCCCAATTCTAAGAATGTTTAAGTTGAGGGGCACGTTTGAGGGCTGTATATTCCTCAATATTGAGCCTTGGGAGCATGGGTTACCTAGAATGCTGAATATGGTTTTGTTATTTATACAGATTATTTGTTTGATAGCTTTAACTGAAGGAATAATTTACAGATAGTCAACAACCATTTCAGAAAGTCATGTTAATTATATGCACACCTGCACATACTCTTGTAGAATTGTACATTTTTTTTATTAAAATTTTTTATCTATATTTATATAAGCACCCCTTCTTACTCTTATTTAAAATTTTTAAATGTTACATTTTATTTTACTTGTAACGCACCTTAATTTCTTATTGCTTGCAAATGGTAAGAAAAGTCTATTGTATTGTATTCTGATGGATGATAGCTGTGTTTGTGGCTTATGATTAAACAGACAGGGTTAAAAGTGCAAACATAAAAAAAATAAATAAATAAAAGTTGTGCCTCATTTCAGCCCTGATTAATTTCAAGGCCAACATTTAAGGGGTGTCCCGTTTGTAAGTCACAAATACCCTTAACACTTAGTTTTGAGGTCTGACTAATATTTGTGTTCCTTCCTATTATTGTTAATGATGTTTTTTGTGGTGCACCAGGGTGGTAGTGTTCACGGGTTTGGGTAAAAAAAGAGAAAAGTCATGACTCTCTGATGCTTTGCTGAAACCCTTGATGTGGAATAAATAAAAAAAAAACCACTTTGAACATAAAAAATAATTGTATAGTTGAGCAGACAATATGTAACAGAGGCCGAGGCTTTTATCTGGTCGTATCCTTCATAAACATTTCATGTCACTTCTTGCACCAGTAACACTAAACACGCATCCTTTTCCCTCATCTCACTCCACCTCTTTTCAATATTATTCTGTTTCCCATTAAAGTAGCAGCGATTAAGTGGTGAGATCTGACTTTTTTTTTTGGCTTTTAGCAAAAATAGTCCAAGTGCACAATGACTAGCACATGTTGAAGAGAAGGTGAAAATGAAAGTTTATATCAGAGTAGAAGTTTAAGAGCACCATTGGATGTTGACGTCACTTGTTCGCGTTACCTTCCAATAGAAAGACTTTGAGCCGTATTGTCAAACGTGGCTGACGCGGGCTAACGGAAGGGCAGGTCTTCATTATTGGCCGCATTCTTCACTCACCGCATCTCTGTCTTTCTTTACGTCTCAGTTTCTGTTTTCTTTCTTTCACCGAGTTCCAGTCAGTCACGCGTCGCTGGCATGAAAGCCAAGTATTCGAGAAGATCCACATCCTGGTGTTTCTGCGTACTGTATCTGTCTGTCTGTATCTGTCTGTCTGTCTTCCTTTCTTCATCTTTCTTCTTCCTCCTCACCGTCTTGTCTTCACCTTTAATTTGTCTCTTTAGGATTCTTGGGCTTTGGTGTGTCAGGTTTATCTACGCTGACGTATCAATCATCACTTCTTTGTTCTCGTTCTTTAAAACCCTTCGACTTCCGTAAGCGCGTGCACCGGCCCAGAAAGATGGTGCGTGTTTAAAAGACGTAAAAATATTAACACGTCACCGCGCTGCCTTTAACCCGCCTTCATTGATGGTGATTAGTAGCAGGTGTTGGCTGGGAACACAAAAACACACACACACCGACTGACGCTCACGCATAAACGCGCTGGAATGATAGGTGTGATTTATGGGGCTGGGACCCGTGGGCTGCTGGAACAACACGCTCTCGCCCTGGAAGATAACATACGGAGCACGCACATGCACGTCATGCACGCATACGTACGGCATAAACACATATAGACCCCGCTCAGATACACTTCTACGCACATGGCGCATTTTTGTCTGACATGGCTGGCTCCTTTCAGCCCAGAGGTGAGATCAGACGTTAAAGATCTGCGCGATGAAAAGCCTCCTTATGGAAACTGCACTTATTCATCTTCAGGAGGAGATACAGGCCTTTCACTGCAATGCTTTTTTTTTTTTTTTTTTTTAGTATCTCCAGCCTGTTAAAGCACCTGAAATAGCATTCTTGGAGAGAGCAGATGTATTTTTATGCCAGACTCAGTGTCTCAAATGGCTGGTGGCCGGATCGTTAATCCTCTTAATCTTCTGACAGTTGAAAAAGAGAAGAAAATCTACTCATATTGTGCTCACGTATGAAATGATTTAACACAAAGAACCTGTCGAGTGAGGAGAATGTGGTAAATAGTGTAACTCGTGCAGTATTTTATAAAGCGGTTACTTTGTTCAGCGGTGCATTTAGACATCAGGCGTCAACTGTCACTGATGGGACGGATGATCAAAGTCTGGTTCAGTCTCAGCACACACTTGTCAATGTTTCAAACATGACTGCCGATGCTAAAAAATAATAAAAAATAATTTCTATAGGACATAAGTAATGATTACATACATTAATATTCCTGCTTTTTGGTGTTATATTGATGGTTTCTTATCGTAGTGCAGATAATAAGAGCCATGGCTCAGGTGCTTGAGCGAGTTCAATAACAATAATAATTATAATAATAATGAACTTTATTTATATAGCATCTTTCAAGAGCATAAAAGTCACAAGGAATAGAGGTAAAAACACATAAAACAGCATAAAAGGCATAAAACATGCAGTCAAAGCAGGAAACAACATAAAAACAGACACAGACTTACAACAATAAAACACAATACATTACATAATATACTGTAAATAGAGACTTTGAATTAAACATGTTTTAAATGTAATTGGTATTTATATATGACACTTTTAAATCTCTTTAAAAAACTAATTTATTCCTTTTAATGTTTGATTTCTTTTATTCTGTCAGTTTTAATGTGTGATTGCTCTGTTTTCTATTGTTTTTGTGTTATTGTTCTATTTTTACTTCATGTAAAGCGTCTTTAAGTGCCATGAAAAGCACTATACAAATAAAATATTATTATTATTATTATATTATTATATTATTGACTAATAGCTATGGGAGAAGTGCTCCTTCTTTCAGAGGGGGTGTGGAAGTGTGATGCAGAAGAATATAGTCCAAATATGTTTCACTATATGATCAGGTTTTTAAATTACTCATCAGTTTTATCACATGGAGGGGAAAAAAAAGCACCTTAAGCATCTGAAATGTGGCTCGGAAACGTGTTGCACCTACTTAAACTGCACATAAAACATATATGTAGGAACACAGTTATGACATAAACCTGAAGATGCCACAGATAAAAAGAGGCTTTAGTTTTATTCCAGGTTTTACTCGTCTCACCTTCTGTTAACATCCATCCATTGACTTTCTGATGCTTGTCGAACATCCTTTTGGAGGATACCCACTGCTCCCTTTACCCTCCTGCTCGTCTGAGAGGGGTAATCTCTTCAGGGTGTCTGGGTCTGGGTCTGGGTCTGGGTCTGCCCCAGGGCCTCCTTGGGGACCACAGATACTATCCAGATGTTTGAACCACCTTGGCTTGGCTCCTTTAACTGTGGAGGAGGAGCAGTGGTTTAAAGCAGTGTTTCCCCTGTGGTCGACATAAACTGTAAATGCTCTGCTTGGGTTTGAATTCTTCATTAGTACAACTCTACAGGTCCATCTTCAACACTGGTTCTGAGTAATGAGCGCTAGCCCTTTAAATACACATGGACACTGTGATGCTCTGGGCCATTCAACCAACAACTGAACATTTTACTACTTTTATTTCTTTAGAAAGTATCTACTACAGACATTAAATGTGTTAAATCTTACATAATTTCATCAGATTAATCATAAAACAAGTGACGTTAGTTGATGTTTTTAATATATATGATGGTGTGTTATTCCACATATATGATGGTTTATGTACATGTATACAATGGATTAGTAAATATTCCACTAGAAAGAACCTGTAAAGTGAATGGATCATAATGTGCTGTAGATCTGACACTAATATTCATTTGAACTAAAACCTATTCTACTGTTCATTCTAATAATTTCACATTTTGACCCCAGACTTATCTTGGAAACTTGATCCAAGCGACATTTAAGACTTGAGTTTTCTTTATCACTAACACATATGTGGGAACATTTCATTAGTTTGATTCCAGAAGCATTTGACTTGTAATAAAAACGACACATTTTTCTGTTTGTTTTTAGTGTGAAAATAGTGAAATGGCATTGAAAAAATATTTACAACTTCTTTTTGCCAGAATTAATTTAAAAATAATTTGGCAGCATCTGGAGTGTTCAAATTTAAACTGTATAAACTATTAGCGTCAGGAATCACATGCTAATAAAAGCACAATATATTGTTTGAACATCGACATTGAAATGTATGTGTGCACAGTAGTCGCATCACAGGTCCTGCAATTATTAATTTTGTGTTTTATTATTTCTTTAATATATTTTTATTTCATTTATTTGACTTTTTTAATTTATTTAATCATTTATTTATTTATTTTTATTTGTTTATTTTTTATTTTTTATGTTTTCTTTTCATTGTTTTTAATTATTACATTTTGCTGCTTTGAAGTGAATATATGACTGAAAATGAACTTAATTATTAGTTTTATTTAATTATTTCAGCTACAATAAGAAAGATACAGAAACATATGTTCAGTTTTGACCACTAACATGTTTGACCATTTGTGTCGTCACCACACAGCTGTTATTTTTACTATTTAGAATTATTTCATTTTTCAATATATATCGCAGGGTTAAAAAAAATTGTTTAGATAAAAATGAGCTGTCACAGATGTGTAACAGTGAACGTACAAATACTTGAACCTAAACTGATGTACCCAGGTTTGAAGCATAAACAAACATATAGTCATTAAAAAATATATATATATTGTCACAAAACAAATGACAAATAAAAATGTCCAAACAGCTGCTTGTTATTTATTACAAATCTGGACAATATATTGAACCTGAGTTCAAGAAAATGAGCCTTTTTATACATTTTATATGACACCTCGATGGAAACGCAGTGATAAAAAGAGAAACAAGCAAAAACAAAAAAAACATAAAGTGAAACCCTGGAGTCTTTGCAGTGAGTTCCAGTCGGCTGAGCTACAGACAGACCATTAGTACGACTGTCAGGAGGAATTACTCCCTGTAGACATCACACCGCTCTCTGCTGCTTCTCATCATTTCTTTCTTATACATGCAAACTTTATTTTAAACCATTATCTTACGCTCGTCTCTTTACATGTATACAAAGGATTAGTAAATATTCCACTGGAAAGAACCTATAAAGTGAATGGATCATAATGTGCGGACAGTGTTTTGAAGTAGATCTGACACCAATAACAATATAAAACAAACATATAAAATAACTTCGAATCTCACCCCTATTCTGTGTCAATCTGAAGTTTCTATGACAACCCGCTCTTGAATTAGCCAAATATGTGATTTTGACCTTTCTGCTAAATGCGACCTTGACCTTTGACCTTTTACAATATTGATAATCTCGTTATATGTATATATGCGTCAGTGTGTGTAATATTATGATAATATATCCAGTATTGATTAAGTTACAGTGTGATATGTTGATGTTTGACACACAAACAGCGTTGCAGAAGCTCATTTTGTGACATGTCACCTTTGACCTCCAGAAATCTCGAAAACTATTGATCATAGGTAATAACACCAATTGTGAGAATTGTAGAAATTTTCATTCTGCATTGTTTGGTACCAATTTAAAAGTTCTGTGACCCTCCGTTCTTGAGTTATAACCAATAATGTGATTTTGACATTTTAGTTCATTGTAAGCTTGACCTTTGACCTTTACTCAAATGGATCATTGTATCTGATGCACAATAGCTATATGTATTTGCCCATGTAATTTCATGGTGATATCTCAAGTATTCATTGAGTTATAGTATGATATGTATCTGCGGACACACACACACACACACACACACACACACACACACACACATGCAAGGTGATTACAATAATGTTGAGCGAGATTAAAAAAAAACAATAGCACTTTTCATACATGGTGCATGTACCACAAAGTACTTTACATTAGACCCACCCCCATTTATCCTGCAGTTGTCGGTAAAGTTTAAAAAAAAAAATAATAATTGGAATAAAATAAAAGTAAATACATAAACTAGCATAAATAAATAAAGTTAAAAGTAAAAAAAAAAAAAAAAAGAATATTAAAAGCTAAGCTAAAAAGGTTGGTTTTCAGTTTACCCGTAAAACTATGACCACTGACAGTGTCCCCAGGTCCTCAGGTCGACTGTTCTATAGTTTGTTGCCATAGAAACATGTCTCCGTTTTAAAAATCTCGTGTTAAAATGCGGTGGTTTGGGTACCACTGGGTTAACGCCTGACTCCCATGTCAATGAGCATCCATATTTCCTCCAGTTGCAATAATTCATCTTCCTTCTGTTCACTTTGCACCGTGCTTCATCAATTCAGTTAATTCGGTTAATTCACGAGCAGCAGAATCATCTGGCATTAATACAGGAAAATTATTTATTCCTCACACACGTAGGCTTCAGTAATGACTCAAAGAAACGCCGTTGTGTTAAAGGGAACTAATGCGGTGGAACAGCTTCACTTAATGTAATGGACTATATAGAGCGAGCGCACGTCTGTGGAGGAGACAAATGAAGCATACAGGTCTATTTATTTTCTGTGATGATAGCCATTTAAATATTTAAATATGCATGTGTGTGCTTCTTATCACACTCTGGGGACATGTTTACAAGCATTATGTCCACCATTTTTCCATATAAGGTAAACAAAACCCTAGATAATCATTGTTTTTCAGTGTTCAAATATGTTTACGTCACCAAGAACGAAGCCCAAAGCAAGAAACGGCTCCATACGCTGTGTTTTTCTGTACGTACAGGAGCGTGTGCTGCGCTATGATTAACCATAGCTGCTGAATTGTAATGAGCCAGAACGGCGAAATTTATAGATTTAAAGTAAATATCTCTACTGTATTAATGGTGTCGATCCATCACTGTTTAATAACAGCTGTATACTGTATGTGTAATGGCTTTGCACATTTCATACAATCATATATACGGTTTCATTAATCATTAGCAGAATAGCAGTAGCAAAAAAAAAAAGAGCTATGACGAACAGGAGCACTGCAAAAAAAACTCTACATGTTACCAAGTGTATAATGGTCATTTCTGGTCCAAATATCACATCACACTTAAAATAAGAAAGAATAGTCAGATATAAGAACTGATTTATAGACAATAATTCTGGGAAATCTGATTAAAAGCTGCAAGTGAAAATGGTCTTGATAAGATTTAATATAATAAGGTTTTACAGGTTTTTCTTATATCTTATGGAAAATTTACTCTAGAGGTGAATCTGTGATGACATAGTTAGACTATAAATGACAAAAGTATCATTAATAAGATTTTGATTTTTTTCCAGTGTATATATAAAACTACCTCAAATCTTTACCGAAAAGTTACAAATATGGAATGGAATAGAATAGAATAGAATAGAATAGAATAGAATAGAATAGAATAGAATAGAATAGAATAGGATAGAATAGAATAGGATAGAATAGGATAGAATAGAATAGGATAGGATAGGATAGGATAGAATAGAATGGGATGGGATCCTTTATTGTCACTCTAAACACTGTAAATGTAGTCCACATCATTTACTATGAAATGAATTTTAGCAGCTCCATATGACATAATATACAATAAAAAATAAAAGAAAACATTATAAAAATTGCTAAAATACAAGAGCAGTCATAAATATGTGCATGGTTGTGCAAAAGTATAGCAAAAATATCGACACGTTTGTGTAGTTGTTGTGCTTTTCTTTCTTTTTTTCTTTCTTTTTTTTTTTTGATTTCCGAGAAGGAGGAAAGGTGTGGAAAAAAAACAAAATGAAAGTTGCAGAAAATAGTGGAAACTTAACAATTAGTGTGTGTAATGAGGCAAGTGGTTTGTTTGGTGCTAAAGTGAGCAGTGCTTTATGGGTGGTTAGTGTCGGACTATGTGAGATGGTAGAGGTGGTGGAGAAGAAGACGGCTTTGAAGTCTGAAAGAAGAAAGGAAAAGTAAAGAGAAGAGAGGAAGTGATTAACCCACTCCCACTTAGACCGAGATGTGGGGATAAGAGCGAGCGCCACGAAAACTGCAGCCATAACAACCATAACTTCTAATGTTAAAGCAACAGGGGTGTCAAAGTCCTTTTAGTTCAGGGGCCACATTCAGCCTAATATGGTATAAAGTGAGAAACACCAGTAAAATCATATAAATAATAAAATAAAAACACATATAAATTATGTAAAGTCCAAAGATTTCTCTGTTTTTGAGCAAAAATGGTAAAAGTCCATAATGAAAATGTTTATGAACACGAAGAAATATGAACAAACTGAAAATAAGTGCAATATTAACAATAATACACTTTAGTTTATCATTTAGACTTGTGCATCACAACTTAAAGATAACAGTGGATTTACATTTAATAACATTCACAATATTGGGATAATTCCACATACATTTCAGGTTATTCACATTTTTTTGTAACACGCTAGTCTTTTTTATTTATTTTTTAAAATTTATTTATTCCTTTTTTTTTTTTACACTAAAACAAATGTGACCCGCCACCACGAAACCAGGCATAAGTCGCGCTGAGCCGTTCAGAGCTACAGCCAAATTTAGGCTGGAAGGCGATTCTTTATTAGTGTTTACATCTTATCAAAAAACGGTACCTTAACACCTCTATTTTCAGTTCCTGTGGTCATTACATTGAAATCCAATCAATAAAGGTGTTTATTGAGTCAATTATTTAAGCGGCGACAAAAGTTCAGGTATTGCTGAGCAAAGACAAAGACGACTTCCACCTCTTTTCACCGAACAAAACGATCTCCGTTCCGTGGGTAAACACCCAAGTGTTCGGTACGAGGTAAAAGCTTATATTGAATGTTCTGTCCAATGGTGTAAGCCAAATGATTATAATACGTCACACTTCTGTCCTATTATTATAATATATAAAACTTCTGTGACATGTCCATCAGAGTGTCCTTTAACATCTGTGAATAATTTGTGTCAATCGGATACAAATTATTATGCGTTGCTAAGGACTTCCTACCCCAAAACAGTCCAAAACTTTAACGGACAATATCTAAAAAAATGCAAATTGCAAAATATGTCCAAATGTGGATATTAAAATGACCATAACTTTGGTTCTACTTGTGATAGAAACATAATTTTTTCACCATCTTAAACCTTAGTTTCCACTCTACCAAGATACACACATAACTCTGTTTGGATTTACACACACTTATGCCTGGTTTCGTGGTGGTGGGTCACATATACGTTTTTTCCCCATAACTTATAATTACAGTCTGATCCATTTTAGATTTAATTAATGTCATATGGTTTTAACATCCTTAATTATTAATATCTTTTCACAAATTCATCACAGGGTCCAGATTGGACCCATCGGCGGCCGAATTTGGTCCCCGGGCTGCATGTTTGACACCTCTGGATTAATCTGACAGGATCACACGAATGATTTATGCGCTTTTCTTCTTCTTCTTCCGCTCGAAATTGGAAGGAAAGTAAAGGTTTATGAAAAAGACAGAACAGCCAGAGGTTTAATGATACTTCAGACATTTTCATTTTCTCATTTTTACAGGTTTTGTCTGTTGAAACCATGGTAACGCTCGCTGTGTAGATGTTATGGCGAACGCACGGCGGTGAAAAACACCACAAATGAGGCCAAAGACGTTGCCATACAGTATATATGTAAGTGTGTATGTGAGTGAATATGCCAGATGTATCTGTAGAAAAGCCTATTAGTTTTGCAGAGTAAATGAAGAGTGCAACCTTAAAATGAGATTTCCATCACTCCTCAAAAAAGAGAAGTGATGTCTGGCCAGCGCTCATGAAAGTTAGATCTGACATTATAAATCAACGGAGGAAAGTATATGTCAGTGGCCGCTGAACGTTAAGATCTTTTCCTATTAAATACATCAGTGTTAAAGTGGTTTCAGATCATTTACATGAGACGATGTGAGCAACGACTTTTTTAGTTTCATGTAATTATTAGGAAAAGGGAGTGAAAATGCTGCTGTTATACTTTAGCACAACAACAACTACACTTACAGTTGGAGTGAGTCCAGTCAAAAGGGACAAATGGGAAGTTTTCTACTGACATTTTACATCAGAGGTGTCAAACATGAGGCCCGGGGGCCAAATCCAACCCTCGAAAGGGTCCAGTCCGACCCCTGGGATGAGTTAGTGAAATACAAAAATGATAGTCAATATATTGATCATTTTATTTCAGGTTCCACATACAGTTTTGTTTTTTTATTTCTAGTCCAAATATCTCATCACACTTAAAATCAGACAGAATCACCTAATCACCTTTCAGTCTCGCTCTCTCTCTCCCTCTCTCTCTCTCCCTCTGTCTCTCCCTCTTTCTCTCTCTCTCTCTCCCTCTCTCGCCCTCTGTCTGTGTGTGTGTCTCTCTCTCGCTGTCTGTGTCTCTCTCCATCTTTCTCTGTCTCTCTCCCTCTCTCTCTCTCTCTCTCTCTCTCTCTGTCTCACTCTCGCTGTCTTTCTCCCCCCCCCTCTCTCCCTCTCTCTCTCTCTCTCTCTCTCTGCCCCCCCTCTCCCTCTCTCTCTTTCTCACTATACCCCCCCCTCTCTCCCTCTCTCCCCCCCCCCCCCTCTCTCTCTCCCTCTCTCCCTCCCCCTCTCTCTCCCTCTCTCTCTTTCTCACTATACCCCCCCCCTCTCTCTCTCTCCCCCCCTCTCTCCCTCCATCCATCCTCAACCCACCGACTTCATTCAAGTAAAACAAAAACAAAATAAATAAAGCAAACTAAAAACAATCAGTCAAACAATATCAAATCCTTCCATCGACTCCTGAAACAATAGAATTACCGCTCGTGTGTGGAAGAAACAAAACAAAACAAACAAACAAAAAAAAAAGGGTCTGCATCAGTTGTGAAATATTTACAGAGGGGGTTAAATATTTACCAGGTGTCTTAACACAGGAGGGTTTTTTTTTTTTCAGATTAACGTATGTGATTTCAGGAAGTTCTTTTCCTGTAAACGGTTGTGTAGCGTTTTTTTGCGCTGATCTAAATCATCAATGAACAGCATCAGCACATTCTGACCCCGTCTGGTTCAGTCCAAGACGGAATGTAAGATAAATCCATCACATCCAGCTTTTCCACCTTCAGCTGATGGAGATTGATAGTCCTACACAGGGAGGTAGCTGCTACACACACACACACACACACACACTGGTTTCCATGCCTTATGAGGACCCAGTTTGTAACCATCACTTGTAGGTAAAGTAGCCATTAAATAGCTAAACACATGTTATTTTTTAATAAATAGATTGAAAAAATAAATGCAGTTGCACCTGTTTCCCTCTTGCTTTAAGAGGACTTCAAGAAAAAAAATAATTAGAATAGACTTTACTGTCATTGCACACAGGTTACAATGAAATTGCACTTTAGTGGGGTAAATAAATAAATAAAAACAGCAATAAATAAACAAATAATGACCATGACAGTTAAAGACAATAAGGTGAAACATTTTAAAAGATTAAAAATTTATAAAAATGTGAAAAATCCAAATTAAATAATGTGTAATAATATGTGTATAGGGTCACATCATTAGCATACATTTGTATACTTAACACAAATTTATATTTTACTCGTGGGGACCTATATTTATATTTAACCTGAATTTAAATACAAGTAAAAAAAATAGTAAATGCTAAATTAAGTAGAGGTAATTAATTTTAACTATAGTACAAACAATACCCCTTAATGCCTGCATATTTGCGACAGTAGACAGTTAGGGGTTAACATTCGTGGGGACCTGAATTTTTGTCCCCGTTGTGTCAGAGGTCTCCATGGCGTGACTGTGTAAACAGATCAATGTCCTCATAAAGATAGGAATACAATCACACACACATAGTTTATCATGTGTGTGAGGGTCTGGCGGGAAGGAGGAAAAATCTGGAATATCATTTGTGCGTTTTCGTGTGTGTGTGTGTGTGTGTGTGTGTGTGTGTGTGTGTGTGTGTGTGTGTGAGAGAGACTTGGCCCTTTGCCCCGTCCTTCCACGATCCTCGAGGTGAGGGGGGTCCTACTCCGGATCACCCCTACGAGTCGCCCGCATTCACACACACATGGACACGCACACGCCTCGAAGACGGCCCGCTGTGAGTCGTCCACCAAACCGCCCGTCAAGGCCTAAAGCCCGCCTCCAGCTGTCAGCCGCTTCCCGTCCACTTCCTGTGTGTGTCAGATCCAACACAGAGACCTTCTTCTGCACATAGACGCCCCATTCATTCATCACCATTAGCCTTCGTGCTAATAGGAGCTTCCTGATAGCACGCCGCTCCTCCTGCACGCCACTCCTCTGGCGTCTTTCATCATCTCGCAGCCGCTACGCAACATTGGCGTGATGGTGCGCGCCTGTTTCCAGGACGGCCGGTGATGTTTAATTGGTGTAATTAACCTGTTACCATGGTAATTAACCTGGGCAACAGTTCCTTCAACATTAGAATGACAAACAGATGGTACCACTATTGCCAACCCTGACACACACACACACACACACACACACACACACACTAGAGATGCTTACCTGCACTGGTTTGTTGTGTTGACGTGGACAATCACATCCTCCATATGTCGACATTAACACAAACCTTTCCATTTGTCTGTTTTATCCTTTTCTCACAAACTTACACATGCAAAAGTAAACAAGTGCTGCTTCTGTCGGCTAATGCTAAAGTTAGCATCGCTCCGGTTACTTCAGTCGAAACTAACGATAGACCAACATATCGGCCGGTTGATATAACAGGCTGATATTTACAATTATTAGGAGTGATTGATTGGGATTTGTAATGATTCATTAGCATAGTGTCGGTTTTTATTGTCCCTGACTTTGGATGCATCAGAACTCATGGTTGCTTTGCAGATTTGGAGCAACCAAAGAAGATAGAGCTAATGTGAACATAGATTCTGATTGTAGGGGAAAAGTTCATCAATGAGACGAAAAATCTAATATGTAGTTCAAATGATAGAGGAGCAGTTAGATAAAATTAAACTGTCCAAATAATAATCATAACAAAACAAATGAAAATACCCCAAATTTTGGAAGGCCTTCATTTCAAAACTATAAGGGATATCATCCCAGGGGCCAGGTTGAAGCCTTTGGCGGGCCAGATTTGGCCCCGTGGCCTTATGTTTGACACCTGTGGTCTAAAACTTGGTATTATTTCGTAAGTCCATTAGTTTGTAACCTACAGTATATGAACCTGGGAAATGACTGTTTTTCTGGATGTTTTGACAGGGAATGAACCTTATATATATATATACATATATATACATATATATATATATATATATATATATATATATATATATATATATATATATTATAATTTTTTTTTTTTTTTGTTTACATTTTGACCTTTTGGGGGGGGGGGTGACTGAAGTGAACACACTGAACTCAGGTGTTTCTTTGCTCAACAATAATAACAAATCACTAACTCATATTATCATGAACACATTGAAAATACTTGTGTCTACAGGACATTTTTATTTTTTTCTCACCATAAGTTGTCATTTTCTACAAGTAAGCAGATCAGGAAGACAATCAACATCATATATAACACTAGAAAAGCACCTTGACAGCACAAACAATGACATTTTATATTGTGGTAAATGGAGAATAAATTTCAAAGTGATCCAGAATCCAGGATCTTCCACATTACCACCAACATTTTCGCATTTTTCCTTTAATTTTTTATTTTTTTTAATCAAAATCCATAATTTTTTGATGACAGACGGACGGACAAACAAACTCCAACACAAACATAACCTCCTTGGCAGAAGTAATGATCGACATTTGTTGTGTAGACACTCACTTAGTTTTTTATTCTGGTTGCAGTTTTCATTTCGTACCAACAAAAGCATGACCTGATCTCGTCGGTGAAAAGGAGAAATTGCATGAGCTTAAAACAATGCAGCTGCAAAGGCACATCTGCTTCATGATGACATTTATCTTCTGCTTTGTAATTCCTTGTTTCATTTTTGGACTCTTGGGCTTTTTTTTTCTGTGATTTCCCATGATCCCTTGACTACAGAACGCATTTAAAATTCAACATCTCATGCACCTCAGTAATGAGATGTGGTCACAGTCATCACAGATCAGAAGAGGTTCATACACGTGGTTACCAGTACATTCTGATTTTTATTTGTGTTTGTTTTGAACCAATCTCCAGCTGTGGCACCGTCTAGAAATAGAAGGAATAGAGAGGCAGTCACAGATCCAATAATATTTATTAGAATATAAAAAAATATATGAGGGCATTTGTAATTGTAGTTTGTATCCCAGATGGGTCCTAATACATTTGTCCATATAGTTTATGTTAGTTTTTAAATAAACTTACACTTGTTTATTTGAAAAAGAAGTCGGAGTCAAGTGTTAAAGTCATTACCTCGACTTTTGTATTTAGCTAAAACCTCGGGCAGAGTAAGTCTTTAAAGGCCAAAAGTATAAATGATAGATTGAAGTGAACAGATTTACCTTCAGGATTTTTAATATATGATGCACATGAGGCCCGTCTTAGTCCGTGTTGATCTTTCAGGTACCGCTTCCGCTCAAAGAGTAATTAAAGTTCAACAAACTCACTGTGGGAATAAGGATCAGTGAACGCTGACACAGTCCTGGTGCTGGAAACTAGAGCTGCACAATATATTGTTTGAGCATCGACATCGTAATGTACGTGTGTGCAATAGTCACATGATAGATCCTGTGATTATTTTTTATTTAATTTTATTATAATTTTTTATTTGTATTTATTTTCTTATTTGATTTTTGTTTTTTAATTGTATTGATTTTTTTTTAGGAATTAATTAATTCATCTTTATTCATTTATGTTTCATGTATTGTTTTATATATAGGCTATTTTTTTTATTTATTTGTCTTTTTACTTTTTATTAAAATGTTTCTAATTTATTTTTATTTAAAAAAAATTTTAATCATTGTATTTACTTAATTCAGCTACAATAAGGATAACACTGACATGTATATTTCAATTATTATTTTTTTTAAATGAGTTTTCATTTATTTGTATGTATGTATTACATTATTATTTATTTTTTATGCATTTTTAAAAAATTATTTATTAGTGTTTTATTTATTTATTTTTATTATTTTTTTGTATTATTATTGATTTATTTTAATGTATTATTATTTGCCTTTATTTATTATTTTTTTATTCTTAATTTTTGAAAGATGTTTCTGTATTTTTAATTATTTATTTTATTTCATTATTTAGGCAAGAATGATGACACTGAAACCTAGTGTAATCTTCACCACACAGCTGTTATTTACTCCTGAGGATTTTTTTTCATATTGCAATATCGTTATAAAAAAATCGCGACATCACTTTTCTTCTAATACCGTACCGTACCCTAATGCACATGAGGCTCGTCTTGGACCGTGTTGATCTTTCAGGTACCGCTTCCACTCAAAGACTAATTAAAGTTGAACAAACCCACTGTGGGAATAAGGATCAGTGAACGCTGACACAGCCGTGTTGGGAGGAAGTCACCATATGGAATCCACTATTAATTGTGCGAGGATTTGGAATGTCACCGCCGTCCTCCACGTTGTGATCCCCCCTGACAAACTTCATCAAGGTTTCCAACAGGAACCAAACAAATTAACCGATTCTACGACGACGTAATCATCCGAGCATGACAGGGGCTTTCCTTTTGATTATTTCCTGGTGTTTCGGACAATCAGGATGCATTTTAAGCTGCCATCGCCGTGTCTTATCCAGTCAGAAAAAGACCCCATCAGCGTCGGGAGGGAACAGTTTTAATGACATATGATTAAAAGAAGCAAAGTCAGACCAACAGATAGAGAGAGAGAAAAACAGTGAGATAAAGGAGCAGGAACAACACGGGCTGGATCCAGACCCAGATGAAGGGGGTCAATCCTGATGAAAAGCAGGACCCCATTAGTTTTCCTGTGTGTGTGTGATAACTCTGCTCAGGGACAGTTTGATGGCTGTTGAAATAGTTAACAAGTGGTCGCACCGCCCGCCTCCTCTCACCTCTACCACGGCGGTCCAATCAGCCGTTCACACTCTGACGAACGCCAGGACACATGTATTAGTGCAATTACTGTGTTTAATCACAGCGGGGCAGGTCGACGATGAGCGCACGGCGTATTTATCATGTTTGTTTAAGCCCTCTGTGTCCGTTTATTCACTCCAGAGTTAGAAAAACACTTAAAACACTGGTTAACTTTAACCCACTCTGAGGTTCTGTGCGTAGGCTGCAACGACCCCCGCGACCCCAGGAGGGATGAAGCTACGTCAGATAATAAATGAATGAATGGATTATGATCCGGCTCCATATGTGGTCGGAGATGAGTCTGTTTCCATGGTAACAACAGAGCCTCTGAACGTCCAAATGACCATGAAAACAGAGTAGAAGTATTTGGTTACTGAAGTAGATTTTTGAAGGTATTTTTTACTTTACTTTACTTCCATGTTTTTATATAAATATCTGTACTTTATACTCTTTACATTCTCAGAATAGACAGATATATTATAGTTATATATAGTTATTTTATCTCACAATTTGGACATTTTATTTCATAATTTTGACTTTTTCTTTTAAAAATTTTGCATTTTATATCTATATGTGCATTTGATATTTATGCATATTTATAACTTTTTTTAAATGCTAATGATAACTTTTTTTTATCTCAATTGTGCCTCTCCCCCCCCCACCCCAATTTTCCTATATTTGTGGTCTGAAAAAGCGTAAAAAGTTTTTATTAATATTTGAGTGTTTTTTCAAAATTCAGGTTCTAAAGCACAATTTCCATTTTGCTAATGGATGAAAACGCAGCTAGAATCACCTAGAAAATAACTGATTTATAGACAATAGATCTGGAAAATCTAATTTCCAGAAATCTTAGCCTGATAAATTTCACTTGTTCCATTGCCATATTTGGTATATATTTTATGTATTTGTTTATTTTTGATTGAATTAACAAAACAAAAAAAATAAATAAAAATAAAAATTGGAGGGAAAAAAGTACTTCATGCTTTCAAACTGAGGGGAAAAGTGCTCCATCCATTGTGTAGCGCATCCTTGTCAGAACATGTACGGGGCCAGGGGGTGGTTTGGAGCAGGGGATGAGAAGTCCATGTTAGTGTGTGTGTGGTCGGAGGTAGTTTGGGACCAGGGAAGTTTGGATTGGGGGGGCTATAAACCTGGGGTTATCAGTCTGTGAGTTCAGGTGCAGCGAACACACGCTCACAGGAACAGGTAAGAACAGAAACTCAACAGCAAAATAATAATAAAATGGACACATATTAACCGAGACTGATTAAACCCTGTATAATTAAAACCTTATTTGTGCGCTCCATGCTGCGTAAAAAAAACAACATTTGTGTGAAAAATCCACAATAGAAGCTGAAAATGAGTGCATTTAAAGGTGAGATTTAGAGGTTTGTTTTTGGAGTGTGGTGAGGGTCACCTTGAATCACACGCTGATGACATGATCTACACTCCACTGGCCGTCTGGAGGTTCTTATGGGAGGAAGAGGAGGAGGGGGGGGGG
The DNA here is from genome assembly GCA_020466265.1 of Siphamia tubifer. Classification (NCBI taxonomy): domain Eukaryota; kingdom Metazoa; phylum Chordata; class Actinopteri; order Kurtiformes; family Apogonidae; genus Siphamia; species Siphamia tubifer. Next base: position 7,983,254 of record CM035792.1, on the reverse strand, counting down.
GGGGGGGGGGGTGGTGGGGGGTGGGGGGTCAGGAGGAGGAGGAGGAGGAGATGGGGGGTCAGGAGGGTCAGGAAACAGACTTCAGTTAAACACAGGCAGCCACGTCAAGGTCAAAGTGTGTGTGTTTAATTGTGTCTGTGTCTCTGTGTGTGTGTGTGTGTGTGTGTGTGTGTGTGTGTGTATTTGTATTTGTATTAATTGTGTCTTTGTGTCTGTATATAGTTGCGTTTGTAGTTGTTTGTGTCTGTTTGCATGTAGTTGTATTTGTGTGTGTGTGTAGCTGTGTCTTTGTGTGTGTGTAATTGTCCGTTTGCATGTAGTTGTTTGTGCGTGTGTGTGTGTCTTTGCAGCAGTATTTCTGTGTGTGTGTGTGTGTGTGTGTGTGTGTGTGTGTGTGTGTGTGTGTGTGTGTGTGTCATTGCGAGCACATCTGGAGAAGTGCCACTCTGCTCTTCAGGGTTCACATGGTTCTGTTTTCAGCGCCTCCTTCCTTCTTTTCCCTCATTTGTTTTATTCTAAAATGACATTTACATTGTTAAAAGCTCAGCATGAAAGTCTGCGTTCGCATCTTCTACGGAAACTTTGTCTGTTTCTTCACAATCGAGAGCAGATGTAGGCGTCGACAAACATTTCTTTGTGACGGTTCTTTTTTTTTTTTTTTTTTATCTTCTTCAATAATCAAACCGTACACTTTATTCGCCATCTGGGCAGAAAAATAAAATAAAACTAGTGGGATGCTTGTCATGGACAGCCTGCAGGACTTCTCATTATCACAGTAAACGTCAACTCAGTATTTCTTTTAAGTTTAAAGGCTGATTTTTCTCCCTGAGAAACTGAGAAACCAGGTGGTTACATGTGGTTTAATGGGATTATTCAGCTCCAAAACATGACAAATATTTCAGAAATGTAGACGGAGAACATTTATATATACTGTTGTAATGATATGAAAAGAACGGGAAGATGGTGCATAAAAGAAAAAAGAAATCAAAAAAAGTGTGAATATGAAAAGAAAATTTTTTTGGGACTTTGTTTTATTTTTTTTCCCATTTGTTGAAGAAACAGAAATACACAAACAACAGACAAACACAATGCAGATGTATATCAAATACATATTAAGTCTTTAGAAAGTCTATAGAAATATTTAAAAAACATAATCATAAAAATAAATAGTCTAACACAGTCTTGTAAAGGTTCCCCTCATGAAACAAAAATATATTTCTTCATATACTGACTATCAATATTTTACTGCCTGAAAATGAACATAAAAATATATGTACATAATATAAACAAAAAATATTTTGTCTATATATTACAATATAGTTAAAATTAGAAGGAATTTCCGCTGGAAAGAAAACTAATATATTTGTATATGTAATATGTTTTGTCTTCAGTGTAATATATGTTTTATATTTGTCAATATATGATCAAACCATATATTGTAGTATATCAGATAATGTATACACTACTTTTCCACATATGGGAATTATTTGGAATAAAATACATGATATTTTTTAATATATTGCCATGTATTTCTGTTTCATAAAGGATACCCTTGGTAAGTGTTTTTTCCAGTGCAGTACCAGGAGGAGGAGCAGTGGCTGTACTACCTGTGTTGTCCCAGCAGGGTGCGCTGTGCTGTAGTGTTACCGGCTCTTTGATGCGGGGAGGGGGGGGGTAGTACAGGTGGAACTGGGATGATGAGGAGTGTGTGAGGGTGTGTTGGCTTTACCTCACAGCTGCCGCTGCTGCTGCTGCCGCTGCTGCCGCTGCTGCTGCTGCTGCTGCTGCTGCTGCTGCTGCTGCTGCTGCTGCTGCTGCTGCTGCTGCTGCTGCTGCTGCTGCTGCTGCTGCTGCTGCTGCTTCGTACAGTCAGTCACACTTTGACAGGACAGTTCAGCTTCAACAGATGCAGGAGCGTACGCGCTGCCTCATAAATCTGCGTCAAAAAGCTCCCATCTCTGTCATCTTTTCATCTCGTATTGTTTATCGCGCTGCTCTGTTGTTTGTCTTTGTGTTTTGTCTTCTGCCAAGTTACTATAAAACACTATCATCCACATGCAAATATGAAACACAGTCTGACTAATGTTCTAATTCTACTGAGCTTTAGCCCTTTACTGTTCTGAAGTGATTCTGCTTAAAAACACCTGAAAGGCCTTTTCAAATTAAAAGTTGTTCTTCAGCAAATAAAAGAACAGGCTCTTTGTGAAGTTAACACCCTGGAGTTTGAACTAAAACACTCACTTTTACTGTTTAACAGGTAAAAAGCTTTAGGCTGAAAATAATACATTTCCATTTTTTTTCTCCTTCGACTTAATTTTATTGTGAAAATCAGCTTGTATTCGTCTGCATGTTGTAGGTATGGACTGAACAGACCAACGTTTATGACCTTCACAGTTCAAATATCACAACTTTATTTGTAAAAATGTCAGTTTCAGAGCATTTTTTTTTCTTTGGCCTTTGTGGGTCAGGAGGTAGAGGAGGTCGTCCAATAACCGAAGGGTTGGTGGTTCAAATCTTGCTCTGTCCTAGTCTGTATGTTGTGTCTTTGGGCAAAGACACTTCACCCTCCTTGTCTTCAGTTCTACTCACACTGGTGTATGAATGTTTGGTGGTGTCAGTCTGCCCCAGGACAACTGTGGATACAAATGTAGCTTACCACCACCAGAGGGACAATGTGAGAGTGAATGATTAATGGATGGATAATGTAAAACACTTTGTTTGCCTTGAAAAGTGCTATTATTATTATTATTATTATGTGTTTTACAGAGGCAAAATTTGGGGGAATTATAAATTTTTCCAAAGTGACTACATTTGAAAATCTTTTGTAAAAATAACTTTTGAACACTTCAAATACACAGATTTTAGCAAAAACTGATGAAGAAGAAATTTTTCCTAAACAAAATGATCATTGTCAGTTATAAAATTGAGTCCAAACTATTATTCTGGTCCAAATATCACCGTCTTCCACAAGTTTTGGACCTAAATACTTGACTTGATTTTGTTTACTGGAGTGTTACCATGGAAACCACACCACATTCATCCAAATTGATAGATAATTGATCAGATGGCAGCATTCAAAAAGAAGAGAACCCAAGTTTGTCCTATTAGACTTTAGTGTAAGCTATGTGGTGTTACTGTTGTACTTCAGAACGGTTTATATGGTTCGTTCACTTTCATTTAATGTGAGTCAAGTGCAGGTGCATTAATGGAGGAGTTGTATAATATATGACCAGGACATAAGAGGTTAAAGAGGCCGCCATTAATCCTTTGCTGTTTCACTTCTACTTTTCTTTGTTTCTTTCTTGGATTTGTCCTCCTTTTTCGTACCTTTCTTCCTTATGAACATATGTAGGTATTTTACTGTGTGTGTGTGTGTGTGTGTGTGTGTGTGTGTGTGTGTGTGTGGATCTGAACTCATGGAAATATTTGTCAAAGTTTGAGTTTAATATTTAACAGACCGAGGCTCCCATCGCCAGCATTTCCCTCCAAAAAAGTCGATTGAGTTAACTCCGTCAAAATACATCCTTATGCCCGCTCAATATGTCCTCTTGTAAAGTCCATCGTCTTTATATATGACATCTTTGAAGAATATTATGAGCCTTAAATGCAGGATGCCCTCTGCCCTTTTCTTCCTCAACCTCCATCTGTGTCTCTTACACTTCATTTTCTGCCCCAGCTTTGTTCTTTTCCCCCTCCTTCCATTGTTCTTTAACCTTTTTCCACTTTTGCATCTGTTTCTTTTCTCTTTATCAACATAAAAAAATATATCCCGTCCGCTGCAAGAAATGAAAATCTTACCATGTGTATGTTTCTATCTTTCATTTCTAGTCCAAATATCTCATCATCACACTTAAAAAAAAAATCACTTAAACAGGAACTTTTAAGTGAGATATAAGAACTTTTTAACAATATATCTTGAAAATTATATTTGAAGAAATGTCACCAAAATATTTATTTATTTATTTATTTATTTATTCCATTGGCAGATTTGGTTTTTAGGATTTTTTTTTTTTTTGCTTAATTCAAAGAACAAAAAACAATGCCAATGAACAATATATATTTAAAATATTATTTCAAGATGTCTTAATGAGATCATTTTGACTTATACCATTGGCAGATTTGTTTGTGCTTAATTGTACATATTTTTTGCTGAATTCAGGATATTCTTTATTTATTTATTAATTTATTTTTGCTTAATACAAGATAGTTTTTTCTATATTCAAGATTCTTTGCTTAATTCAAGCGTAAAAAACAAACTGTCAATGACAGACAGACAGACAGACAGACAGACAGACAGGCAGATAGACAGATAGATAGATAGATTTTCTGCTGTTTGGATTATTCATGTTTAACCATGTTTTTGTTAAATAATGATGGTATTGATTAAAAAACAAACAGTGTTGAGTCAGTAAAAACAAACTGCAATCTTATTTCAAGACAATAGATCTGGGAAAAAAAAAAAAAAAAATCTTACCAAGACAATTTTCACTTGTTCCATTAGCAGAATTTTTGATTATTTCAAGCAAAAATATCTTGTATTATATTTCATATTTAATTCATTTTAACTTGTTTCTAGAGGGGCATTTTAGTCACTGTGGAAACACTGTCATCTTCTATAACATTGATCTACCAGTACAAACTTATCTCTAATGGGGCATTTTTTTAAGTGTAATAACATGAAGCTGCAATTTTAATTTGCAGGCAACAATAAAAGTGATATTTTAATTATTTGGGAGCTTTCAGCACTAACATGATATAGTATTTTTTTATGCTCACACATTTCAAAAACTCCTGCCAAAACACTTAAAAAGGCAAACGCCGGCTGTGAGTGGGAAGACAAAAAAAAAAAAAAAAAAAAGATGAACAGATGGACAAATTGGTCGTCAGGCTGACAGAACGACAGGGAGTGATCGCTTCTCCACACCACGTCTAAATTATGGCGAAAGGAAATGAGACACAGAGAAAAGAGAAATGACATAAAAGATAAAATGAGGAGTAAAAAAGACAGAGAGAGAAAAGAAGAGCGGGGGATTTCCAGCAGATTCCTGCCATATAACAGGGATTTGAAGTTAAATAAAAATGATTAGATCAAGGTGACGTTTGCTGAAAGTTTGGGAGGACAACACAGATCTATCTGAGTGGTTTTATCTGCTCGTTTTTCATTATTTTACATCTGCACTGCCTTTCATTCCTCCTTAATACTTTAAAACATTCACCTAATGAGATGTACACGGCCTGATATCACATGTTTATAGTGTGTTATAGATAAAAAACTGGTGCTGTTTTGGATCCAAAATAAGTATGAAAAACAATGTGGAGCCTCAGAATGTAAAAGAACCAAACCCTTCAGAACCAACTGTGACCTCAAACCAACCCAGGAAAAGAAAGCACACAAACAAACAAACAAACATAAAAAGTCTTGACGCACTGGAAAAAAAATCCAAATCTGACCAAGTGTATTTTTTCTCATCACACTGAAAATAAAAGTAGCAATGAAATATTATTTTGAAAACTGAGAAACTTCGACAAAATAAAATATTCTATTCGATGGAAGCGTGTACTGTCGTCATGTGGACTGATGATGATGGATGATAATCTTCATCTTCCACCATATATATATATATATATATATATATATATATATATATATATATATATATATATATATATATATATATAAAACATGTACATTATATTAGAGTGGAGGTGAATAAGTCGTCCATCCTCCAACATCATAGCGACTTTAAAAGCACCTTTAACAGCAGCTGTGAGATCAAATGGAAATGAAGCGTAGTCTTTTTTCATGGATTATTAAAAATACACCATATAATTATGTGGAAGAAGTGCTGGGTGTAATAGAATATGTAATACAAAACTGGTGATGCTGTAAACTCACCGTAATGTAATGATACGCTGGAGCACCAAATAGCTTATTTTGCATAATTTTATATTTTAAATGATTACAGTGTTGGAACAAAATGATTTGAGTAATTCTGCTGGACTCCCATATGTGTTCCTGCTGCCTTTGTTTTCTTTTCATTGGGCTACATTGTATTTGTCACTGAAAAAAATAAATAAAAACAAAGCACTCAACACATATTTTCCACATGCATACCAACCACAGACAGTAGTTAAAAGCTCATTCCTCTTTGTTCATGCATCCATTTGACATTTTTTTTCTCCTCAGATGCTTCCTGTTATAGCTGCTGAACAGGGATTTAAGGGATCGGTTTAATTAGATATTACCGTCTAAAGCTGTAAAATAAGGTTTATTTATTGTTTGAAGCACAATACAAACTCAGACTGTCAGATATATATGGGCCCACGTTCACTGTTCTAAATATAACTGTTTAAACATTTAGAAAATTTGAAATAAATGTAAATAAATTGGTGTTTTTATGTGTGACAGCTACAGAGAAAAACAAAATCACGCCTATAGAGATGGTATAACACGTCTAATTAAGATGCTTGACCCTTCATGTCTGAGTTATTTGCAGCACATTCCCATGTGATGAGTGAAGGGTTTTTATTTTTATTTTACTGACATTATATCCACGTTCCTGAATGTGTTGAAACGTAGAAAGAAAGTCACTCACTGTCGCTGTCATGTTTTCATCATGTTTTAAGATTTTAACCTTATGATGTACAACAAATCCTAATAATCATCACCAATTCTATTTCTGTTTTACACTATGCACTTTCTGTAAATAATTATTTCATTTTATTTTAATTTCGTTTTATTACCTCCGTCAAGTAGGTATTAAATTGGAGTCAGTTTGTAAGATTATTCAAAAAAGTTCTGAATGGATTTTGATGAAACTTTCAGGAACGTTCGATAATTGGTCAAGGAAGAACCCATTCGATTTTGAGCAATGGAGGTCAAAGGTCAAGGTCACACTAAAGGTCAATAATGGTAATATCTAAAGATTCAGACATGATAGAATCTGGGGTGTTTTTTTCATTCACATCATCTCACCTTCAAACATCAGATAAGACGTTTTGAGAACTATCTATCTATCTATCTATCTATCTATCTATCTATCTATCTATCTATCTATCTATCTATCTATCTATCTATCTATCTATCTATCTATCTATCTATCTATCTATCTATCTATCTATCTATCTATCTATCTATCTATCTATCTATCTATCTATCTACCAAAAATAGATAGATCTGTCTCTCTCTCCAACTTTAAACTTATCTGTATTTACAGTGCCATTACACCCACTTTGCTTGTCTGTTGTACTTAGTATTTGGATGTTGCTGGGGGGGGGGGGTGCTGCCTTGGTGACCTCAGTATTTAAATAGATATTAATATAATAACATGAATAAATATTTATATTAAAGTCATTATTTCAGTGCACTAATGTCACACCTCAGAACATAATGCTCATCTTTAAAGGAATGATGTTTTTGTTTTTAAAATGGAGTCCATCCTTAAAGGCAGCGTACGTGACTGATGCATGTGTTTGTTTTCGCGAGTGCATATTTCTGTTCAGAATTTAGACCAGTTGTGTCTTGGTTGAATTTTGGTTTGGTTTAGAAAATTGCAGAGTGTTTAGAGCATTGGTGAGTTTGGTGAGAAAACAAAAGGAAGGAAGTGGGAAAATAAAAATAAAAAAAAAACACTGACTGAAGGCGAGAAAGCCCGAAGAAAAATGGCCCGTTTGTAAGTGTTAACATGAAAAAAAAAAGCAAGATAAGGACGAGAATGGAAGTGAAACGTGGTCAAAGTCAAAGGTTTGATGAAGTCTTGTTATCCTTATTAAACGTCCACAGTATACACAGTTAGGATTGGACCCTAATAGTCTGTGGATGATTAAAGCGTCTGTTCATTAAAGGAAGAAAGGCGTTAAATTCTGTCCTGGGCTGTATTTATTTTTGCTCGCCCTGCCTCCTCTCTCTCCTCTCAGTCTCTCAGTTCTGTCAGTTCCAGCCTCTCGCCGCCTTTGTCATAACGCCGTTGATTACCACAGCTGAGGTCACTCACAAACATGTCCGACCGCGTTCGAAACCTCACACATCATAAAGTCGTTGTGAACAAGTGCGGTGCCAGATGAAAGTGTTCTGGGCCCCACGAATAACAGCACATTAACACGACTACAGACACAGGCGTGTGTGGGCGACAGACAGACAGACAGACAGACAGACAGACAGACAGAGGGTGGGAGGGTTCATCTACTGCAAACATGACATAAACATGAATCTGTCTTCACCCGCATGATGAGGACCTACATTTATCTACGGCACTGGTTCTCAAATCCGGTCCTCGTGGCTCAGTGTCCTGGATGTTTTAGATATCTCCCTTTTTTTCTTCTAAAAATAATAATAAAAAAATGTATTAATTAATTAAAAATAAATGTAGTAGATTTTAAAAAATAAATCAAAAATAAAACAATTACAAACATTTAAAATAATAAATAAAAATAATAAAACATTTAAAAATTCTAATCAATTTAATGAAAAAATTAAATAAATAAAATGAAATAAATATATATATATATATATATATATATATATATATATATATATATTTTTTTTTTTTTTTTTTTTTTATTCAATTCAATTTAAAAATAATTACAAAAATACATCATACATCATTATCAGGCTTCTGTAGAGCTGATCAATAATTGAACTAGGTTTGATAGAAGAGGGAAATAGCTAAAACATGCAGGACATGGAGCCACGAGGACCAGATTTGAGAAGCACTGATCTCAGGCTACATTCACACTGTAGGTGATAATGCTCTGTTTGTTTATATTATACATTAAATATGACTTTTGTGCTGGAGGCTCATATATTGTTTATGTCTGTAGGTTTTTGCTGCATCTTGGCCACGACTCCCTTAAAAAAGAGGTTTTGGTAACACTTTATAATACCTCCACACAATTGACTATGTATTAACCATTTATTACCCATTTATAAATGAGTTGTTCATTATGTATTAACCATTTGTTACCTATTTGTTCATATCTTGTAAAGGTTCGTACCAGTGTAAATGTAAAAGTTAATTATTTTTAACCAACAAGTGCAGTGTTTACAACTGTTTCTTTGTTTACCTGGAAAGCAGATATACAAACACTGCACCTGTTGGTTAAAAATAATAAATTTTACATTTACACTAGTATGAACCTTTACAAGACATTAACAAATAGGTAACAAATGGTTAATACATAATGAACAACATTTATAAATGGGTAATAAATGGTTAATACATAGTCAATTGTGTGTAGGTATTATAAAGTGTTACCGTTGTTTTTAATCTTAATGGGACTTGTTAAATAAAGGTTAAATTAAAAAATATATATTAAAAATGTATTTTACTCCATGCCATGACACAAAATCACTTCCAAGTCACTAAGCACAACCAGAATTAATCCATATATAAAGTGCTCTAGATTATAAAGTGCACTGTCTTTTTATTTATTTTTTTTTGAGAAAATTAAAGGAAAATACAGTACATTTCATCAATACAGTGTCCCACATATAGTAGAATAACAGAGCAGGGCTAGTCTTCATCCATACTAGTGTGAGCAGGTCACACTTGAGTCTTTTCTGTGTCCTCTGGAAGAACGTGTCTTCTAACCTCCAACTGTGGAGCAGAAGATAAAAAGACAAACCCACACACTGATGGAGCTGAGGACACGTTCATGTGTGTCCACAGGTATGCTGCCGGCTAATTAGTTTTGAGGATTAGCTGAATGATGATTGGATTTAATTAGTGTTGTGTAGCAGACACATGTCTTTTGTCTTCACGTCTCTGTCTTTCACTCACAACCATTTAGTGTAAACATGGTAAGACGCAGAAAATTAATCATCGTCAATAATCATCTCGTGTAACTTCAGCTTCTGCAGGTTTTTTAAGCGAGTCTGCATGAGGGGGGTGGGGGGTTCGGACCACTCTGGGGTCCCGGGTCGGTCCCTCAGAGACGATCTGAGCCGATTAAAAAGTAGGTGCGTTCATCCAGACGTGTCGCCTTCGTTAAGGTGGAAGTTTATCCCCATGAGTGTGTGTTCACATGTGTTAAATACGAACACGTTCCTCTGAAAAGTAGTTTAATAAAAACTATCCAAGACTTTTGTGTTAATTCAGTCTGTCTGTCTGTTAGTTAGTTAGTTAGTTAGCAAAAACTAGCATAAACTAATGGACAGATTTTGATGAAATTCTCAGGATGTGTTGGGAGTGTCACACAGAACACATGATTACATTTTGGTGGTGATCCCAAAGTGATCCTGGATTGTGGATCACTTTGAAATTTTACATTGCGGTAAATGAAGAATACATTTCAATGTGATCTGGAATCTAGGATCTCTAATGGATCAAAACCAAAATGTAATGATTTGTTCCTTGTGACACTCCCAACACATGCTGAGAATTTCATCAAAATCTATCCATAACTTTTTTAGTTATCTTGACCCCCCCCCTCTCTCTCTCTCTAATTCAAATTCTAATAATTTCCTCGTTACCAACCTACTCTGTAAATTTCGTCAAAATTCCCGTCCATAACATTTTGAATTATCTTGCTACTGTAACAGACAGACAGATAAACTCTGGCTAAAACATAACCTCCTTGGCAGACCACTCTTCATTCACTCTCTTAGTTTTAAGTGTAATTAGATATTCGTACTAGAAATGAGAAAAATACACTCTGTCAGATTTGTATTAGTTTAATGTGGGGACTAACCTCATGTGTGTGGGTTCATTGTCAGTCCATGCAGAAGTATATTTGTGTGTAAACATAATGACATGACTGTGTGTCCAGTGTTTGATCCCCACACAGTCACATAATGAACCAAAAAATACTGCGACTCACTTTTAACAACCTGACGACATTGATGTACAACCAGTAAAACATTCCAGTATCAATGATCCACTGTGTTCATACTGTCCCAGCTTCACTAACATAACACACAGTAAAGAACATGCACTGTGGGGACATTAGTGTTGTAGTCAGACCTTCTGTTCACACTGGTTTGAGATAAATATATGAGTGTTTACTGCGGTCTTTGTGATCACAGTTTCCTCTGATATCATTTCTGCTCATTCACCATCTGCTACCTTGACTGTGATAGTGATCACATGGGGACAGTGTGTGGTGTGTGTGTGTGTGTGTGTGTGTGTGTGTGTGTTTGGGGGGTATCCATCGTTCCACACTCTACATTTGAACAGTTTTGAGTGTAAAGGCACGAACACACTCAAAATAGTCACTATAAGTACTGTATGGTTTCAGACCAACACACTCATAACATCACAGTTGTTGTTTTTCTGTCTAAATTTGGATCTTTTGTTTGTTTGTTTGTTTGTTTTTTAATAATAATAATAATAATAATCTTTATTTGTATAGCACCTTTCATACAAACACTGTATCCCAAAGTGCTTCACATTGATTAAAAATTAAAGTACAATTTTCCAAATAAACTGATTATAAATAAGAAATGAAATAAAATTACAGATAAAATTACAAGAGTGCATGTATTATAAAATTTCAATATTTAAGAATAAACTGATTGTACGTACATTATACAATTTGAATGAATTAAATCAGAAATGTATTAAGATTTGATTACGCAAAGAGTATAAAGAATTTAAAGAAAGAGGTCACAGAATTGTGACCTCCTTTAACATAATTTCCAAACACAAATGGAAGTTCATACACATTGTCATTCACTAAAAGCGTTTCCATGGCAACGGTTGAGCTTCCGAAAATCTGATGACCATGAAAAAGTGATAAACAACATTTTTGCACCAATTATTTACAAGTAACAGTGGATTAACAGGTGTTAAACAGTTTTAATAGATGGTGGATGTTTGGGTTTTTATGAGTTAAATTCACTGAAAGACTTTAATGACAGGAGTGTATTTAACACACATGTGATATTATATCACATGGATAGTGTGTGTGTGTGTGTGTGTGTGTGTGTGTGTGTGCGTGCTTCTATTCCTATCATTATGGGGACGTTGATCTGTTTACACAGTCACACCATCGGGATCTCTGACATTATGGGGACCAAAATTCAGGTCCCCATGAGAACCCTTAATGCCTCCTGTCACAAATATGTATCTATCTATTGTATGTTCTATAGTCAAATTAATTACCTCCACTTAATTTAGCATAACTCATAATTCAGATGTTAAGGTGTTAAATATAAATGTAGGTCTCCACTAGTAAAATATAAATGTGTGTGAAGTATGCAAATTTATGCAAATGATGTAGTTCTGTAAATACATTACCTTGTTTTTTTTCTTGAAGTCCCCATAAAGTATGAGTGAAACAGGTCCAATGTGAAATGTGTACTTAGAATGTTGGAAGATATATTTATTTTGTTTTATTTTACTTTTATTTATTTATTTATTTAAAAAAAAACATGTGTTTATGCTAACTATCTCATGGAAACTTTAACTACAAGTAATTATTACAAATTTGGTCATCATGAGTAATGCAAACCTGTGTGTGTGTGTGTGTTTGTGTCTGTGTGTGTGTGTGTGTGTGTGTGTGTGTGTGTGTGTTATCCTGGTGCTTTAGTTTCAGATGGTGTGTTTGATAATATCTTCTGGAGGTCATCCAGGTCTGGATCCTCTCTAACATTTTACCTTCCTTGGCTCAGTGTGTGTGTTTGTTATCCTTGTTGGCTCAGGCTCTAGAACACTGGGTGGTTTTCTATGTTTCCACATTCTGCCGCCGCACGCTCAACCCATTTGTCATTACCCCCCCTCAACCCCACCCACCCAAAAGGGCAGGCGAGGTTGTTGTTTTTGGTCTGTTTTTTGTGTTTGTTTGTTTGTCAGCAACTTCATGCATTAAATTATTCGACCAATTTCTATGAAATTTTCAGAAAAGGTGTGAGGTGGTCCAGAACAACATGACATTTAATTTCGGTGAATGTTAGTCAAAGGTCAAAGGTCAACAAATATTTGTTTTCTCGGTGACCAGAGATAGTACAAATCATGAATTTCCTTTTCATTCCTGTATACTCAGTTTAGCATGTAGCTTCTTTTTGCTCTCATTGTTGATGTGCACTGACATCAGAACCTTGAAGGACAAATTTGAAGACTTAAAGGTCAAAGGTCACATTACAGTCAAAATGTTTTTTTTTAATATAACTTATTAACTATTCATCTTACATGCTTTCAATGAGCACCATAACGCAGGTCTTTCAATTCTGCATCTTGTGTGTAGAGATTTTGACCTATTGTTGACCCAAGAGGTCAGAGGTCACTGTGTCAGTACATACAAAAACTAAAATGGACAATAACAGAAGAAAACAGTCGAGATAGAGGTTTAGTTACAATCATTGACAGATAGGAAACCTGGCATGGGCTTCAACATGGCCTCATGACCTTTGACCTTGAGTGACCTGGTAGAGTCAAAAACAAGACCATATTTGGTGGTGGTCAGAGGAGCTGTAGCCACATTATGGCGGCTACGCTTCTGTCAGTCTGCCCCAGGACAACTGTGGATACATATGTAGTTTACCAACACCAGAGGGAGAATGTGAGAGTGAATGAATAATGGATCACTCGTGGAAAATGATTTGAGTGGCCAAAAAAGCACTATAGAAATCAAATCTATTATTATTATTATTATTATTATTATTATTATTATTATTATTATTATTATTATTATTATTATTATTATTATTATTATTATTATTATTATTATTATTATTATTATTATTATTATTATTATTATTATAAGACCAAAAACAGTGGTGTTAAGTGTTGAGTTACTATTATTGACAGATAAGAAACTACATGAAGGCTCTACAATGGCATCATGACCTTTGACCTTGAGTGACCTTGAAAGGTGAAACCCAAAGCCTCATTTTTGGAGAAGCAGATGTCCATTAAGAGTGAAAACAATTGTGAGCGGGCGGGGTTTGTCGTGCCTGGCATCACTTTGTTTCACGTTGTGGTGCTTTTTTGGTTTGTATATTTATTCACGTCTCTGCATAATTTCATCAGCGCTTTTTACTAAATCACTCCCCCCTTCTCTTTCTTTTCTTCCCTTCCTCCTCTCCTCGTCTTCCTCCCCCTGTCCGCCTGTCCCCCTGCCTCTATGTTTCTGTCTCCCTCTCTATGTCAGTGTCACCACCTCTTTTAATGGGTGTCACCTGCTAGAGTAATGGCCAGGGCTCAATATGCCATAGCAGTAATTTAACACTGTCTCACACACACACACACACACACACACACACACACACACACACACTGGTTTCTGTGTCTCATGAGGACCAAGGTTGCAATCAAGTAGCCATTGGGTAGTGAGGATAAACCATTTTTAAAATAAATACATAATAATAAAAATTAGAAAATGTAATTGAATTTAAATAAATTAAATTAAATAAATGAATATTTATTTAAATTAACTAAATAAATACAAATAAATAAATATAATACATAATAATTCTAATAAAAATAAATAAAAATGAAAACAAATAAATCAATGAAATGAATACAGCAGTTTTTAAATATTGATTTGCACCTGTTTCCTTCATGCTTTATGAGGACTTCTAGAAAAAAAATATAATAAAAGGGCTGCGTCATTTCTATTTTACTAGTGGGGACCTTTACTTGTATTTAACTCTCCTGAATTTTGGTCCCATAGTGTCTGAGGTCCCCATGGCGTGACTGTAAACATATCAATGTCCCCATAAAGATAGGACTACACACACACACACACACACACACACACACACACACACACGTGGAGGTACACAGTGTGATGGATGACTCTGGGGAGTGTCGTACGTTGGACAGTTCTTCTTGGACATGACACTAGTAAATTAGACGGGGTGTGTTTGTGCACATCTAGAGGCGACCATACAAACTCCACACGAGGAGCCGTAGTTTAAGGGTCGACTGTGGAGGGAAGAATGCACGGCTACGTTTTCAAGTTTCCTTTGAGGTCTGCACGCTTCTGCTAACAGCACCGTGGTGTTTGAACGCCTCTCCACAAACGCCTTTGATCTCCAAGAATAAAAAGAAGAAGTTCCTCAGAGTCAGATTTGACCTCGTCATCATTTCGCTGTTTCTTACCAGTCAAATATTTTTACAGCGGAATCTTCAGGAGTTAATGTAGAAACTATATCGACATGAAACCATTCTTCTGCAGGTACTTGATAATGTTAGTGTGATTTGTTTTGTTTTTTTTTACCAGTGTTTTATCTCTGAACATCTACTAGTTTTCTTTTCATACTTAATTTTTGACAGATTGAGGTGTTTTTTTAATGTATTTTTTTTTATTTTACAAATAGATAATGCAACACAAAAATGCAAAGATATGAGAATAGCATCAGAAAGCACAGACAGAGAAATCCAAAACTTAAAATGGGTAAATGAGTCATAATATTATATATTATTATTATCATGATAAGAAGTTTGAGTTGATATTTAGCTTTTTTAAACAACATTCTTCATTTTCAAACATTTCCCTGTGGTCTACGTCAACTGTAAATGATCTGCTTAGGTTTGAATCCTTCATGAGTTCAGTTCTACAGAGAAAGAGCAAAACATAGAGTATTTTATTCATCATTGTTATGTTTTAGTTAGTTTTTGAAGTACTGTACACAATACAGTTATAAAATAGAATAAAATCCCATAATTGGGAAATAGCTTTTAATTGCAGTTTTAATTCCAGTTCATGAAAATATTCTTCTTCTAGTATTTTGTTAGTTTTTGTGAACGATAAAAACCTTTGGTGAGAATGTGACATACGGAATATATAAGAAACCACACAAACAAACGTCACAAAAAGTCTTGATGAGCTGGAAAAAAAAAATCAAAATTTTACCCAAGTGTATTTTTGTCATCGCACTTAAAATAAAAGTACTAATTAAATAATCCATTAAAAACTGAGAAACTTCAACAAAAAGCAACTTTTTTTCAGCAAAGATATCAATAACTGAATGTCTCCACCCTCTGTCATTGATCCAACTCCATGGGTTTTGCTGCTAAGTCAGTGTTGTAGAAGATCACAGTGTTTCCATGGTAACTATGGACAGAGAGATTGTTCTGTGTCAACTTCTCAATGACTTTTTCTTCTAAATGCAAACTTTGTTAAGTGATTCATCACCATTTATTGTAATATGATCCCATGTTTTCAGCTTTTTTATGTAAATCACTATTTTTTTCCTATATTTAAATCACAGATGGAATAGAATAGATCTCAGAATTGGAAAAAAATAGCTTTTTTTTCTTTTAATTATAGTTTTAATTCCACTTAATGAAAGTATTCTTCTTCTAGCGTTTTGTTAGTTTTTGTGAACGATAACGTTTTGGTTTGGAAGTGTGACATACTGTACATAAGTGTAGTTAAAATGCTGTGTCAAGTAGGCTTTTGAGAAAAAAAAAAACCCTGGCAGAACAGGAAGAATGAATCATTTTATGTCTACAGTAGAGGCAGACATGATTTATTTTGAATAACACAAGGACCGGTTAGTTGGAAGCGAAGCAAAAACTATCATTGCTGAACAAACAATGAAAAGAGTGTGAACTATTAAAAATGCGGAGCTAGTTAGTGGAATATTGAAGGAAAAGGACATCATACTGTTTGACTGACACGGCTTTTCTGGGACATGTGGTTGGAAAACACCAGAGCAGGACGCTGACGACTGACGCTTCCATTATTTGCCCTGGCCGGGGTCGGACAACGCATCTGAGCCCAATGCTTTGGGACTTTGGGTGGGTGGGTGGTTTGGGTGTTTGGGGGGGTTGTTACAAAATTTCTGTAGGTGGTCGGAAACGCAGCGAAGCGCATGGAAAGATCAAAACGTCTGCAGTCCCTGGGTCATAAACACCGAGCACACACTCTGGCAGTTTGGACTTAAAAGCGGTGGCAGGGTGGAACAGAAATGTTTTATGTTCCTTTTCAACACCTGGTTGGGAAAATGGGCGAGAGACAAAGAGAGATGCAGTTGAGAGAGAGAGAGAGAGATGGTGGAAAAATGGCCGCCCAGAAAGGTTTTGTGCCCGAAACCTGCGTACCATGCAGTGATTATCGAGCTTCCACAGAGTATGGCAGCACATCACACCAGGCTGATGAGGTCATGTATGTTCTCATCCATATTTTTACGCATGTGAAGTTTTCAGTTCATGCATATTATTTTATACCAGTTCAGTTCACGTTTTTATTTACAAGTCAATGAAAGTACGTATATAGGTCATGTTCATAATTTCCAGCAAGTTATGAGTTTGTAAAAAAAAGCTTCTATAGTTTATAAACCCAAAACATAAAGCAAAAACACACAACTTATTATATATATGTACTTCTATGAAAATGGTCTGAAAACAGGACATGGACCGAACAATTCAAACCAGATGTAGATCATTTTATGAAGCAAATTTAGAAGCACTTTGGGTCTGTTTTAAATATAAAAACTTACTAAGATAAAAAAGAAACTATTATTTAGATAAAACACATTTATTTATATTATTTTACACTATATTTAATAAAAAAAATCTCTGCATGTGACACGGTCAAAAGGGCATGAAAGTTACAGCCTAGTTTATATATATATATAATATTTATATTTATATATAATATGACATACCATGTTGGCGAGGGCCGATTAAAATTTTATGATTCCGTTATTTTTATTTTTACTAAGAATGTAAGGAATATAAAGGACATTTATAAACAAATGTAGGGAGTAAAAGTAAAAAGTTGGCAGAAAAATAAATACTTACTGTAAGTACAGTAATGAAGTACTTTTACTTACAGTCGTTACTTTTCACCTCAGACTTTTGATGGTGCAGTAATATTTTGCGCGGCTGTATAATAGTATTTAATAGTATTCTGGGCTTGTGTACATGTGCATAATATGTGTGTATGTGTGACTGAGTGTTTCTTAAAAGTGTCTGACAGTAGACTGACAGCTGAGGAAGATGGATGTATCACAGAACCTGGACAGTAGGGGATCGGAAAAGGCTTGGTTTGATAGTGTGTGTGTGTGTGTGTGTGTGTGTGTGTGTGTGTTTGTCTGCCTCTATGGGAGTGTTTGTGTGTGAGCCATGGGGACACCTGCTGACTGATAGACACTTCACTCTTTCAGGCTTTGGCAAGAAGAGATGAGATGACCATATGTGTGTCATAGATTTCCTCCTCAAATATGTATCCATAGCAGCACCGCGGCACTCAACACAAAACAGAGACAGACTCTGAACTCCGGGGAGTAAAGATGGCTTCCAAATACCACTCGTCACCAACATCAGCTGTTCTCCAGTTTCTGTTTAGTTCTCTTGAACATGCAATCAACAAAAGAAGAAAAGGATAAAAAGTGTCCGCACGTTGAAATGAGATTGTGCAAAGGTTACGTCCAAACACTTTGATGCGTCGTCCTGTAGCTGCTCCACATTAGAAGGAATGAATTGTGCTTTATTCAATTTAAGGGTTTCTTTATACGTGTCCTGCAGATTTCATCAGGCAGCACCGCCGCTGTCAACTCTGGGATGAAACGTTTTATACTTTTATTCTACCAAGATGTAACAGTTCAGGGTGAATTTACAACTGCATGTACCAGAAAATGGTGTGGATGATTTAAACACTGATGGGACGACCGTGGCGTGGATGACATCAAGGAAAAACCCTTTTATCACCAGTTTTTTTTTCTCATTTATCATCTGTCATTAGAATTAGAATTATAACCTTCACACAATGAACTTTAAACTTCTCTTCTCTCAGAGGTGGAAGTAATTAAGTAGAAGTACTTCCTTTACTGTACTTAAGTATATATTTTTAAGTATTTTTACTTTACTTGATTGTTTATTTTTCTGTCAACTTTTTACTTTCATTCCCTAAACTTTTTATATAAATATTTGTACCTAATCCTCTTTATATGACCCTG
This sequence comes from Siphamia tubifer, assembly GCA_020466265.1. Taxonomy (NCBI): domain Eukaryota; kingdom Metazoa; phylum Chordata; class Actinopteri; order Kurtiformes; family Apogonidae; genus Siphamia; species Siphamia tubifer. Next base: position 7,964,407 of record CM035792.1, on the reverse strand, counting down.
GTTCTATTCCCACACCACACCTTTCTGTGTGGAGTTAACATGTTGTCCTCGTGTCTGTGTGGGTTTTCTCCAGTTTCCTCCCACCATCCAAACACATGCACTGATAGGTTAACTGGTTAATCTAAATTACCCATATGTGTGAATGTGACAGTGATTGTTTGTTTATATATGTTCAGCCCTGAGATGAACTGGAGACTCATACAGGGTGTACCCCGCCTTCACCCATTGTAGCTGGATTAGACCCCCAGTGACCCCCATGACCCCAGTGAGGAGAAAGTGGTTTTAGATGATAAGACAAGACACTCATTATATTCTCAGAATAGACTCAGAGTTTCCTTACTGTATCATACTTTGGACTTTTTTTTTTATCTCAGAATTATCCATTTATCTCATATTTATGACTTTTTTTCTCCCATAAATGAGCCATTTTATCTCATCATTCTGACTGTTTTATCTCACAATTATGACATTTTTCCAATAATTTTGACTTACGTCTATATTCTGACTTTTTATGTCAGAGTTTTTTACTTTTTAATCTCTCATTTCAAATCTTACAATTGTGCTTTAAGAAAAAATCTCACCCCTATTTTGTGTCAATCTCAAGTTTCTATGACAACCCATTCTTTAATTAGATTTTGACCTTTCTGCGGAATGTGACCTTGACCTTTGACCTTTACTCAAATGGATCATTGCATCTGATGCACATTACCTACATGTATATGTCCATGTAATGTCAAGGTGATATCTCAAATATTCATTGAGTTACAGCATGATATGTCTCTGCGGACACACACACACACACACACAAAAACACGGTGATTACAATAATCTCTAACCAATGTTGGGTTAGATTAATAACCATGTCATACAATATATTCTATAACACTGTATTATATATTAATGCATGATACAATAATATAAGCACATTATAAAATAATTATGTTTACATTGTATAATACACACTAGAATACATGTTACTAGTTTAGCTGTGTCATAATATACACATTCGGGGTAAAAACGTCCATGGATTGAAAACACAAAGGTTATTCCATCTGGATTGGGTTGTGTCAGTTTGATGACATATATTTGCATTAATGTTTTTGTCATAGAGTTACGGGTAAAAAAAAAAAAAAAAAAAAACATTTCCTGGAAAATGTTTTAACATCAGGGAACAAACTTGACAGAGTTTAAAAAAACAAAAAAGCAGAGAGACTGTGCAGTTTTATCAAGAGACCATTTGTGTGTAAGTGCATGTGAGTGTGTGATATGTATCATCTAATCAGAATTCCATTCAGCTGTAATGGAGACAATAAGCAGAAACATCAGAGGTGGATTTGGACCCACAAAAGAGAGAAATACATAAGTACAGACGCAAAGCTGGGACTGATTTGTTCCAAATATACGTCTTAACCCTCGAAGCGCCAAAGTCGCAACAATTGCGACAAACGTTTCTGAAGAACAGACTATATGTATAAATATGGTGCAGAACCTTGGTCCTACAGCAGGACACAGTGGACATGTGTACTTGTGATCTCAGCAGCATTTTTGGTTGTGGTTCTATTCACATTATTAGAGCACAGGTGTCAAACATGCGGCCCGGGGGCTAACTCTGGACCGAGCAAGGGTCCAGTCCGGTCCTTGAAGTGAGCAATTTAGTTCAGGTTCCAAATCCAGACCAATTAAATCTGTAGTGGATCAGACCAGTAAAATACTGTCATAATAATCTATAAATAATCTCAACACCAAATATTTCTCTTTGTATATGTAATTATGTTCACATATTTAGTGCGGAATATGTGCGTCATTAACAACGTACGCCATCGCGACAAGACCAGGAGCATCCACAGAACAACAGGAATAATGTTAAAGTGGAATTAAATGTTTACATGTGACAGGAATTATCTTATTCGGAATTAACATCAGAATAAACCAGTGACTTTATTCGGAATTAAGTTTTATTCGGGATTAACATTTTCAACTGGAATTAGACAATTCCATGATCATTTTAAAGTGGAATTAACCTCTTATTCGGAATTAAACAGGAATAAACACTGCCATGTAAACAGACCTATTAACTGTTGACAGTTTTATCTCAAACCATTTTCAAACTGCAGGCTTTTGAAATCTGGAAAACAAAAATTTCCATGGCTGACACTTTGTAACATGCAAAATAGATGAATAATTTCACTCCCATGACAGACTTTGAGTCATACTGACCAGTTTTCTTATTGTCAGTCTTACCTTTATCTCAAACTACTTTCAACTTGTAGCTTTTTGAAATATTGACATCAAAATAGTATATTTTCTGGAAGAAAAACAAAAAAACAAACATTCCAGCACCTAAAGGGTTAAAAACCTAAGGTACAAACACAACTAAAGCTTCAGACTAAGCATTAAATAAATAAATTAATCAATGTGGGATGCATCAAAAATGATCCAGTCTTAATGTATTTAAGTGTAGAACATTTGGAAGCTAATTTGGCCACATCTGGATCTCAGAGCGCTGAACTGGATCCAAAAATCCAATTACTGCGCTGAGATCAGTGCTTGTCATCATCCCTGTCACCTCAGACCCATGAAATACAGGCCACGCCAGCTTTAACTATATCATTATGTGTTGATTTATTATTACTCCAGTGATCTGAATACACACTGGATTTGATCTGTGCTCTCCCATGTGGATCAGGGTCTGAGTGGGACTGTTCAAAGCCCACTGGTTATTAGGCCCAAAAAGAGGAAGTGAAATAAATACAGCCTTCAGTAATTGTACTGTAGAGGCAGGCAGAAGAGAAAAGAGACTGCTGATTGGAAAAAAATACATATATATATATATATATATATATATATATATATATATATATATATATATGTATATATATATATAGATATATATATATATAGATATATATATATATATATATAGGGGAAGCTACAGAATGAATGGGTACCTGGTGAGGGAAAGAATGAGTGGAAGATGAGAAACAGAACATTTGTTTTTTTAACAGAAAATAAAAGTATATAAATGATAAGAAAGAGTTGATGTTCTACATGGATGGGAGGATGGATGGATGGATGGATGGATGGATGGATGGATGGATGGATGGATGGATGGATGGATGGATGGATGGATGGATGGATGGATGGATGGATGGATGGATGGATAGATAGATAGATAGATAGATAGATAGATAGATAGATAGATAGATAGATAGATAGATAGATAGATAGATAGATAGATAGATAGATAGATAGATAGATAGATAGATAGATAGATAGATAGATAGATAGATAGATAGATAGATAGATAGATAATGTAGTGTCATTAATGTTCAGACTTTTTACACCAGTTTAATTTCAGATGCTTATTTCGCATGAATGACAAACAAACAAACGAAAAGGATTGGTTTGAAGCCAGGGTTTATAATGAAACCACCCATTACAACTAATGCATTTCCAAGTAAACATAGTATTTGGTAAAAAAAAAAAAATCAATTAAAAAAATCATCTACATCAACTAAAGAAAAAAAAACAACTGATGAGAATGAGGAGAGAAAAAAAAACAACAAAAAAATTCAAATATGAAAGAAGTTATTAACTTAAGATCATCTATAAATACATGAACTCAGATCAATATTCAAAACACAAGCATTAAATACCACCTGAACATTATCTATTAAACCTAACTTTCCCTGTCCACTGATCTTTCTAATTGTTTGTGCTGGGGTTTTTTTCCTATAGGGTCATAGGTCACAATAAATACTGCCTTTAACCTTTAAAACAAATTCAGTTGTGTGTGTGTGTGTGTGTGTGTGTGTCTTTCTTCTAAGGCTCTGGTCATATTAACTTGTTGTATTTGAAGAAAACCAACTGACAAAAAAATAAATATGTTCATTTCAACCGTGCAAAAACAACAAATCTAAAGGCAGGCTGTTTTTTTGCACACTACTGTTTATGATAAAGCTGAGGAAAACAAATGCACACCAGTTTAAAGTCTCTTTTTTTTTTTTTTTTTTTTTTTTTCTACACAAAGGAAACCAAACCCTCCCTCGATAACTCCCACAATGCAGCAGTGGGCTTCTAGTCTACTGTATGTGGTCCGTATCTGTCCTCCAGCGTCAAGTGAACATATTGGAAACACTGCTTTTACATTAAACACACCAGCTCCTTGTGAGGTTAAATATTTAAGCAAAACCTGATTTGTAACATTGCAAAAGAGCAGAACCTGACGTGTAGCCCGGCAAGCATGTGAGAAATATGGAACACCTACTGCTCCATATTAGCCTTGTTCCACTGCAGCCAGTAAAAACAATCTTTGTACAGCATTTATGTATGAAACATGTGTTACCACTCATCCAACATGTGAACAGTTCTCTGTGTATGTACTGGAGGCTGCTGGAAAACCAGTGAGTTCTACTGTGTTGTGAGTGTTTAGACTCAGTAAAGACTGAATGTGTTAGTTTAAGATAGGTGTTGGAGGATTAACTGTGATTTCAGACGTCACTTTAGACCTAATTTAACTGTAACAAGTGGTTCCAGGCAAAACAAACCCCACGTTTTACCTGATTTAAAAGGAATTAATGTCATGTGATATGTCCAGTGATTTAAAGTAAAGTCTATTTACTCTTAACCTTATCATTGTGAAAATATATTTTTGGTTACCTTGACCTTTGGCTGCTCTATATATATATATATATATATATATATATATATATATATAAACGGTCACAAATGGTCAAACAGATTAATTTCATCAGTGTCATCCTTCTTGTAGCTGGAATAATTAAATTAAATTATTACTTAAAAATAAATAAATAACTGGATAGATACATTTAAAAAATAAAGTAATAAAAAATAAAAAGACAAATAAATAAAAAAAAATACAAAATACAAATAAAGTAATAAAAAAAAGTAAATAAAAAACAAATTAAAGACATTATTTTCTAAATAAATGATCAATAAATAATAAAAATAAATGAATACATATAACTAAGTAAATAAAAAATAATTAAAGATGAATACAAATAAATAAATTAAATAATAAATGAATTAATAAATACATAAATAAATAAATAACTAGTAAAAATAAATGAATAAAAAAATAATTAAATAAATTAAGAAAAAAATCTAAATGAATAAAAATGACAGAGTAAACAAAAACGTAAATTTACTGTATCACTTATCATTGTGAAAATATCTATATTTTGGTGACCTTGACCTTTGACCTACATTCATCAAAAACATAACATTTGACAGTAGTACACAGTGCGTGTTAAATATTTGTATTATAAGTCTACATGTGTTACCAAGCAGAGTATCCTTGGTGTAAGCGAGCAGACAGGTGTTCTTGGTTTATATGAACTTGCAGTTGGAACAGAACGTCTGCTGTGACTGATGATGTTTCATGACAACGTAAAAGAACAGACACGAATGCGTACTGACAAACAGCCAATTAGAACATATTTGTCTTTCTTCCCGCACTCTTCCACCCAAATTCTGCAGTTTTGTTTTCACAGAGCTGAGGTTGTCAAAGTATTAATGAAGTCAACAGTCACTACATTTACATGCACTGACAGGAAGTTGAATTATTGCCTTAAAATTGAAGTTTTAAAACCCACGTAAACACCTTAACCAAAGTAGAATTGAATCAAACTGGAGTCAGAATAACCAAGTCAGATAATGTGATGGTGTGGATGTAGAAATCCAACAGTAAAAACCTATAAAAACAGTCTTTATTCAGTTTTATCAGGTGTTTACAGGTATTTCACAGGGTCATGGCGTTTATGGGGAGGGGTTATAAAACATTTTGGGGCCCCCTGCTCTGCAACAGAGAGTGGTTTTTCCTCCAAATCCTTCACCTGATTCTCAGATGGAAACAATGTGTGTGTGTGTGTGTGTGTGTGTGTGTGTGTGTGTGTGTGTGTGTGTGTGTGTGTGTGTGTGTGTGTGTGTGTGTGTGTGTGTGTGTAAAAGACAGAGAAAGGCTGACAGTGATAGAAAGTGTCATCTCGGCCGACCACCATTTACAATCATTATCAAAGCTCCACCACAAACAACATAACACCACTCCAGCTTCCCCTTAGTCACCGTTTTTCTCTCAAATGTGCACATGACCACACGTACACTTATCTCCGTAAACAGACACACACATACTGGTTTCGATGTATCATGAGGACCAAGTTTCTAATCATCACTTGTAGGTAAAGTAGCCATTGGGTAGTGAGTGTAAACTTATCACTTATCAATATGTATATATATATATATATATATATATATATATATATATATATATATATATATATATATATATATGCAGAACACAAGATGAAAAATATTGTTAAAAAATGCATAAATAAATCATTTTAACAATTTAATGATAGAAAAGTAAATAAATTTTAAAATATATATATATATATATATATATATATATATATATATATATATATATATATATATATATATATATATATATATATATATATATATTTTTTTTTTTTTTTTTTTTTTTAAATACATTAATAAAATAAAACATAAAAATAATGAAAAAAAATAAAAGCAGATTAAATAATAATAATAATAATAATAATAATAATAATAATAATAATAATAATAATAATAATAATAATAATAATAATAATAATAATAATAATAATAATAATAATAATAATTATAATAATAATAATAATAATAATAATAATAATAATAATAATAATAATAATAATAATAAAAAACACATTCAAACCTTTGAAAAATACATGTTTTGCTTTACACCTGTTTTCCCCAATGCTTTATGGGGACTTCCAAGGGGGGAAAAAACTATAGTTTGCATACATTTCCATACTTAATACAGATTTGTATTTTACTAGTGGGGACCTAGATTTATATTTTATCCTCATGAGGACCTGGATTGGTACCCATGGCGTAACTGTAAACAGATCCATGTCCTCATAAAGATAGGAATACAAGCACGCGCACACACACACACACACACACGGTGGTCTTGGCTGAATCATCAGTGTCTGTCTGGAGAATTTGTAGCAGCGAGATGAGAGATCAGCTTGATCAGAAGCGTACATCTTGGAGCGATTGGATGTTATTTAGAGACCGCAGTGAGTGTGTGTGTGTGTGTGTGTGTGTGTGTGTGTAGGGGGGGTGGGGGGGACCCTAGGAATCACACACATACTCACACACATGGACACTTTTCTACTACTTGTCCATCTCGTGTAGATTAACAACTTACATCAAAGAATCAGGCGGCGATGCAGAGACGCAGCATGTGACGGAGAAAAACTGAGACAAGAAGGTGGAAGAGGAAGAGGAGAGGGCAAGATGAAAAGGAAATAAGATGGATGGAGAGAAGAAAAATGAGCAGGGGGTGTGTGTGTGTGTGTGGGGGGAGGGGGGGTGACGTCTAGTTGTTAGCCACGTTGCCCTTCTACTTCACCCACAGATGAAACACTGGTCCTCTGGGAAAAACAACCTTAATGTGACCAAGTGTGTGTTTGTCATTTCTATCCAAATATCTGATCACACTTCAAATCAGCCACAGTCACCTAAAGAGGAGTTTATCTGTGACATTTAAAGAGTGGATTCATAAACATTAGATCTGGAAAATGTGATAATGTTTCACTTGTTCCATTGGCACATTTGTTTTTGCTTCATAAAACTAACCGTCTGTGACATCTTAAAAAAATGTCCCTGAAACACAATGCTATCATTTCCACCACTCCTGTTCACCCATTCACCCATTCACCCATTCACCTATTCATACACTTATATATTAAATACAAAATATAAAAGAATGAGTTACAGCATGAACACACTGAGTGTAATGGTAATCTGTCTACACACACTCTTCATGTATCTGTCCTAGTGTTAACATGAAAGACCTTACACACTGTAAACCCAAATGTTCAGAATAATTAAATATATTCAGTTGTAAATACTCCAAGTTTCAGAAATAGTACTATTAACTCAAATGTAATACACTACTGTAACATGTTCTTCTTTTTAAGTACTTCCAACTAATATTTTTTTATTAAGGGGAACTATTGTAGATATAAGATGAGGTTCAACTGAGTGGAATGAAGTCATTAAATACTGAGAATAATATTGTTCTGTGGGCGACACAGTAGTGCAGTGGTTAACACTGGTGCCTCACAGACAGAAGGTCCCTGGTTCTATTCCCACACCAGACCTTTCTGTGTGGAGTTTGCACGTTTTCTCCAGTTTCCTCCCACCATCCAAACACATGCACTGATAGGTTAATTAGTTAATTTAAATTACCCATAGATGTGAATGTGAGAGTGTTTGTTTATATATGTTCAGCCCTGAGATGAACTGGAGACTCATACAGAGTGTACCCCGCCTGAGCCCACTGTAGCTGGATTAGGCCCCCAGTAACCCCTGTGACCCTAGTGAGGATAAAGTGGGTTCAGATGACTCTTTATATTCTCAAAATAGACTCAGAATTTCCTTACTATATCATAATTTAGATTTTTTTATCTCAGAATGATCCATTTATCTCATATTTATTACTTTTTTCTCATAAATGAGCCTTTTTATCTCATCATTCTGACTGTTTTATCTCATAATTATGACATTTTTTGAATCGTTTTTGACTTATGTCTATATTCTGACTTTTTAATCTCAGAAGTTTTTACTTTTTAATCTTTCATTTTAAATCTTACAATTGTGCTTTAAAAAAAAAATCTCACCCCTATTTTCTGTCGATCTCAAGTTTCTATGACAACCCATTTGACCTTTCTGCGGAATGTGACGTTGACCTTTGACCTTTACTCAAATGGATCATTACATCTGATGTGCATTAGCTATATGTATATGTCCATGTAATGTCACGGTAACCCTACAGAGGATAAAGTGGGTTCAGATGACGAGACGAGATATTTTACTGTTTCAATTCTATTGTTTCAAATAAGGATGATTGAAAAAAAATAAACTAAACTAATGTAGTAGATGATGAAATACAATTTCAAAACACACCAATATCTATCACACGAAAAAAATTACAATCACAAAACACAGTAACTTTATTCAGGGGCGGCTGTGGGTCAGTTGGTAGAGTGGGTCGTCCAATGACTGAAGGGTCAAAGGTTCTGTCTGTCCACATGTCCAAGTGTCCTTGAACCCTGTCTTAGTCTCCCAGTAGGACTGACAGAACCTTAGAATAATAGTTTAATCATTAATGTTTTCATTTAAGTATACTTTAATAAACATCTAAATGTTAAATTCGGGAAACTTGTATTTTTTTTTTTTTTTAAGTTTTATCAACTTAAAATAATTGAGGCAACATTTTTACAAAATTTTTTGAGTTTTTCTACAGTATCTTATTCAGGTTTTCAGTGCATGGTGGCGTCAGCGCACACAAAATCATTACATCCCCCGACGCTCCGTGTTTGGTGCACATAAATATTTAGTATTAATATTCTTTAAAAGTTGTTTTTCCAGGTTAATTTTTTCCAGTGTAGCTTCATGCTCACTCTCACTCACCCTCACTCTCGCCCCAGCATTCTCACACGTACAAAATGATACCCATTCAGTCCACTTGAACACGTTGCTAAGCTTCCATTGTTCTTCTCCATATGACTTCCATATGAAGGTAGTGGACGCTGGCTGTGAAAACTACTGTACTTCAACTTCAATATATATGACTCTATACAAGCCCTGCGTGGGTCCTGCTAAGGTGTCAGGACCAACATACAACACATGGTAACCTGACCTCCACTACTGCTTGGTAAGCGTATGCCTCCCAGGTGTCAGTCATGTTCAGCAGGCGTTCGGCCCAGGACACATGTAGAGGATTAGAAGCAGCAGAAGAAGAAGAAGAGTGGAAGCAAATAAATGGAGCCACATTAAAACGCTTCATTTGCATTTCAAAGCAGAACGGTGGCCACAGCTGTCGAGATAACAATGTGATTTTGCACTTTGACGCCAAATTGTCCTGTATCATGTAGCGATAAAAATGTTCCTGGTTATTCCCTCAGGTGGGACAGGTTATTATTTTCTACCGTCATGGAATATTACTCTGTTCTATTTTTTTTTTTTTTTTTTTTTTAAAGTATCTGTTTCAGACATTAAAGGTACTAAATCGTATATATTTTAATCAGATGAATCTGAAAACAAATGACTTTAGTGCTGGTTTAAATATATACAGTATGATGCATCAATGACAGTGGATGGAAACACTGTTAATGTAGAGTTAGTGAGACTGACTGACTGAAAAAGTCACTTATTCTTCAGTTTTCTCTTTTTTTTGATATAATAACCTTCAACTTTAGAATGAACTTTTATGAACATGTACATGATTATTAAATTAAACGTTAGAAAATACTTGATTTTCACGGAGAAAACATCAAATACACAAGATAATGTTATAATAAATGGTGACAAATCACTTAAGGAAAGTTAAATATAGAGGGAAAAAATTATGTGGAAACAAGACTGTGTCCTTATTGGTTAATTAAACTGCTTTACAATTGTTTTGAAAGTGTTAAATCTTACATACTTATTCAGATGAATCAGAATACAAGTGACTTTTTATTCATTTTATTGATTATTTTGGTAATTTTTGTTTATTTTACTGAATATTTTGGTCATTTTTAAACATTTTATTGATTATTTTTGTTAATTTTTGTTAATATTTTTGATTATTTTGTTCATTTCTGGTCACCTTTAACACTGTTGAATAACACTGGTCTACAAGTAAAATGTTCCCTGAATAAAACGAATGAAATATGATGAAGAAAACTCAAGTCTTAAATGCTGGTTGGTTCGAGTTTCCAACATGAGTCTGGGGTAAAAAGAACAAAAAGAGTCTATTTGTTTGACCATCTATAAGTTAACTGCTCCAAATACATATTTCGTGGTTGTTTTTCTCGCATTATTCACACTTTATTACAGTCTGAATGGCAGCTTCCAATGCGAGAATATGTTTATTGAATTTCTTTTGTAAAGTGAAATTTTAAAAAATACAATAAAATTAAAGGAAAATACTGTGTCATTCAGTTGTTGGTTTTGTACTTCAAAACAAAAGTCAAATAAACCAGTTGTTTTTTTGTTTATTAATTCCCATTTATCAACAAAAAATCCAAATACCAAAATATACACAGACCCTCTCCAAAGGATTTTCTTGTATTCTTTTTTTATTATTAATTATTTTATTTTTGTGTCCTCTGCTCAATAAAACAGCTCAATACAAACACACCCACAGGTAAAACAAAAGAACTTTTTTTTTTATTATTTTTGCACATGTCATCATTTTACATCCTGGGGTTTGGTTCAGATGTACGTGGTTGTGTAGGTTCACACTATCAGAGGACGGAGGTGATTAGTGGTTCTGTTGATGCACTGGGACGTGGTTTCTGCACAACTACAGCTGTGTTCTGGTATGTCTCTGTAACCATATGTGTCCCATAAAGGTGTCAAAGCCCATGAAACACATGGTAATCTACATCCACCACTGCTCAACAATCATCTCTGTGAAAGCCTTTAATCCACATTATTAGTCTGAGTCGACTCCAGCTGATATTACTCACTTTTAGATGGAAATTATCTTTTATTTTCTTAATTTTCATGTATTCTGATGACATAAAATAAAGTGATATTATATTTATCTTTCACTTTCTTTGTTTGTATGACTGAGTTGTGTGTGTGAAAAAAGATAAGAGGTGAATAGATCCCAAGGACTTGATTTATTTATTTATTTTCTCATATATTATGTTGACAGGACGTTAAAATGTAGATTGTTTTGAGGTGAAGGTTTGAGGTAAAAAAAAAAAAAGTTTAATTCCTCTCACTTCTTTTCGAATGTTCAAATGAAGCAATGTTTTGTTTTGTTTTTTTCATGTATGTTTTTCATACTTTTTTGAGCGTGGTTGTTTTTATTTGTTGCATATTCAAAATGAATTGAATTGAATTGAATACTGAATGCATAAATAATCTCTTTTAATTCCTGAAGCAGTGCTAATTTTGTTAAAATTGGTAAATATAATTTATAATACACTCTACTGATCCATTAAAGCACTACGCTGTTTGTCATTTTTAGTCAAAATATTTCCTCACACTTAAAATAAGACATAATCACCTAAAAAGTAACTTGTAAATCAAATGTACAAGCATATTTTTAGACAATAGATCTTAAAAATCTTATTATTAACTCAAGCAAAAACATCTGGGTATTGAACAAGTGGAAATTTTCTTTGTAAAAGTTATTGAAATAAAACTTTCCAGATCTATTATCGATATATAAGTTCTTTATATCCTTAAGTGTGATGAAGTATTTTGAATAGAAACAAGAAAAATACACTTGGTAATATTTAGTATATGTCATCACACTTAAAATAAGACAGAATCAACTAAAGAGGACCTATACTGTGACATATAAAGAACTTATTTATAAATAATAGATCTGGAAAATATTATTTCACTAACTTTTACGAAGAAAATTTCCACTTGTTCAATACCGAGATACTTTTGCTTGAATTAATAATACGATTTTTAAGATCTATTGTCAAAAAATGAGCTTGTACATCTGATTTACAAGTTACTTTCTAGGTGATTATGTCTTATTTTAAGTGTGAGGAGATATTTAGACTAGAAATGACAAAAATACAATTGGTAAGATGTAGATTTTTCTTTTTTTTAGCAATAGATCTTGAAAATCTTTAAATAAATCTCACCAAGATCTTTTTATTTTTCACTTAATTCAAGCAAAAACATCTTGTATAATATAATAATATGATAACTATATATTATATTATTTATTAAATATACATTATATTGTTATATCTATTTTATATTATGTCATAACTCATTGTAACATGCAGAAAAATTGAACATTGTATTTAGAATGAAAAGCACTTGTCATTATTCGCACCCCTTGGCTCCAGTCTTCTGTTCAAACACACCAGCAGTCACATCATTAGTCCTTGTGCGCTACATTTGGCGAGCCACCCAGGAGGACTTTTAGATTGAAATAGTTTTGCTCCCAGTTGTTTTTGTTGTCTTCATTTTGCGCTAAATGCATAAATACTCCTGAAGCACTGTTAGTTTGGTTAAATTTGCTAAATAGAGTCAACATACACGACCCCCTGACGCATGAAAACACTAACACCATGTTCACATCAGGTGTATTTAGACAGAAAAATAAATATATACAAACAAAAATATGTTTTCATCAGGTGACAGGAAATACAATAAAGACAAATAAACAAGTGAAAATAGTTCAAGAGGCTATGTGGGGGCACGTTAAAAAAATAAAAACACAATAAAGAGAAGGCTTGTGGTAAGAATAACATTATAATTTATCCTTTTTTTTTTTTTACTCTAATCACCCAAATTACAAGCCGTGTCGCCCATAAAACATGCAAAAAAAAAATAAAAAAAAATGAATGTATCTCTGCATGTTGTTGTAAAACACAAATAGAACGAAAAAAAACTGAAAGAATGTGAGGGAGAAAATACAGAAGACGTTATAAAAAGAGCAAAAGAAGCCACATTAAAAAACCATAAAGATGTGGAGAGAATGTGGATATGTTGAATTCTTACTTGTTACTTATTTATAAGCGTCAGCTGCCTTACAGCCCCCCCCCCCCCCTCTCCTTAAAATCCACACTGCCTAAAACTAGAACCAGATTTTTGGAAGGCAGAGAAATGGTGGATTTATTTTTTTTTCTGGGTCCTGAAGGAAAGATTGGATCAAGAAATAAGAGATTTCATGGTTTTTTTTTAGGGGGGGGTGGAATAAAAAAAATAAATAAATAAAAAAAGATGCTGGGTGTATTTCTTTATTTCGCTGACAGCCTGAGGTTGAGTGGCAGCGAGCGAGCGTTACAGTCTCCATCCTTCACTCAGTCTGAGCTGGATCAACTACTGCATAAACATACTAGGGTTGGACCTTCAGATTGTCCAACTGCAGGGGTTTGAGTTTATTCTAGGCTTTTATTCTACGTATTTACAGCCCGTAATGTGATGATAGGCGATAATTAAAGGGGGTCCGTAGAGGAAGTGATGAAGGAAATGATAGAAAAGATTAACTGGTCACACAGATCATTAGTCACTTTTCCATTGACCCTCAAATTACACAAATATAACTCGCAAATAAAAATGGACCTAATGGAAAAAATGACAGTTTCGGCAAAACCCTTGTTTCTCGATTAAAGGATGAAAGGTGTTTTTTCAGGAAGAGTGTCAATGGTATATTATGCAAAATGACAAAGAAAGACCAGACAGTCGTGTAAATGAACAAAAAAAATACCAAAACAAAACAGATGTTGACACCAACAGAAGAGGAGTTTGAACCCTCTTGTTATGTTAAGGGTCAAACTGACCCACTTTAAAGTTTGAACATTGTCATTAACATATGTTATGAAAATGGTTCATTAATATTTGTCATCATTCACACCCACATACTACATACTTTTCATACTTCAGCGTTTACACTGTAGCATACAACATGATTACCCACAATGCATTGCGCTCCTATCAAGCAAAAATCGACAGGGTGAAGCTGAAGTTGGAAACTGATAATGTATACTAAACAAGTCTAGTATATATGTGGGAACGTCTGGAATACTCCAAATTAGATACTGCCAGTGTTAACACACTGTGTACTCAAACAGTTAGTACGAGTACTAGGTAAGTGTGTGGTTTTAAACTCACACATAATGTTCAGGTCAGTTTGACCCAACAGTCAAAAGTGCGTCAGTAATGTATATATATATATATATATATATATATATATATATATATATATATGCCATGTTGGCGAGGGCCTATTAAAATTGTATGATTCCATTATTTTTATTATTACTGAGAATGTAAGAATAATTTAATACATTTCTTTCTACATTTATGAACAAATGTAGGAAGTAAAACTAAAAAGTTGGCAGAAAACCTCTCTTTTTTGAAGACTGTTGATGGTGTAGTAATATTTAGCGTGGCTGTATTATAGTATATAATGGTATTCTGGGCTTGTGCACATATGAATAATATATGTGTATGTGTGACTGAGTGTTTCTTAAAATATACTATATATGTGTGTGTATGAGTCTCCAGTTCATCTCAGGGCTGAACATATATAGACAAACATTCACACCTATGGGTGATTTAGATTAACCAGTTAACCTATCAGTGCATGTGTTTGGATGGTGAGAGGAAACTGGAGAAAACCCACACAGACATGAGGAGAACATGTAAACTCCACACAGAAAGGTCTGGTGTGGGAATAGAACCAGGGACCTTCTGTCTGTGAGGCACCAGTGTTAACCACTGCACCACTGTGCCAACACAGGCATAGTTTTTTTTTTTTTTTATTCTTTAATCAACCTTTATTTATCCAGTAGAACCTCAGTGGACATCAGTACCTCAGTTCCAGACACCAGGTTCTATTCATAACAACATTTTCAGTCCGTCAACGTCCACAACATCAAGTCAAACCTTCCAAACTGAACTTTGCTGAAAGTTCCCATGAACTGAGGATGAGTACATTAGATAAAACATCTGCAGCCAGATGTTTCCTTCTGTAGGTCAGAGAACATCGTCTTGAAAGTGTCCAGTGAAACCAGCTCTTTTTACCTTTGAGGTCTTTTTGTAGTTTGTTCCAAGTGACTGGAGCTGTAAACATGAAGACCTTTATCAAAACCTGTTCAGTTTGAAATTTAGAAACTGACAAAAAGAAAAGATCCAGAGTTGGTAATTCTCAGCAGATCTACGACACTGCTCTACAGTTTTTAGAAAGTATCTTCTTCAGACGTTAAAAGTGTTAAATCTTACACATTTTAATAAGATTAATCTGAAAACAAATGACTTTAGTGTTGGTTAGTTGATGTTTTTAATATATATGATGGTGTGTTATTCCACATATATGATGGTTTATGTACATGTATACAATGGATTAGTAAATATTCCACTATGACCTCAGACTTATCTTGGAAATTTGAACCAACCAGCATTTAAGACTTGAGTTTTCTTTATTACTAACACACATGTGGGAAACATTTCATTAGTTTTATTCCAGAAGCATTTGACTTGTAGACCAGTGTGATGAGATGACATGAGAAATCATTCCGTACAAACAACACAACACAATGAACAGAAATATCATGTTATATATTATTATTATTATTATTATTATTATTATTATTATTATTATTATTATTATTATTATTATTATTATTATTATTATTATTATTATTATTATTATTATTATTATTATTATTATTATTATTGCTATTGTTATTGCTATTATTATTATTGTTGTTGTTGTTAGTAATAATTAGTAATAGTAGTAGTAATAGTAGTAATAGTAATCGTAGTAGTTGTAGTAGTTGTAGTACTAATAGTAGTAATAGTAATAGTAGTAATAGTAGTAGCAGTAGTAATAGTAGTAATTACAGTAGTAATAGTAATATTAATAGTAATAGTAATATTAATAGTAGTAGTAGTAATAGTAGTTGTAGTAGTAATAATAATAGTAGTAGTAATATTAATAGTAGTAATAGTAGTAGTAATAGTAGTAATAGTCATAGTAATAGTCATAGTAGTAGTAATATTAATAGTAGTAATAGTAATATTATCATATCTTACCTCTCCATTATCATTACATATTATTCTCCCACTGATTTTAAATCCCAGACTCAGGACATTAAACTGAAGGACGTTGTTTGTTTTAATCCATTCAAAGTTATTTTAAATCAATAGGAAGTTGTTAAATGTGGGGGTAGATGTTTTTCCAAATGATAGAATTGGCTTTGGCTTACGATGCTTTTAAGGAACATTGCTGTTATACTGTAGAATAATGATGATGTTTTTTTATTTACATTTTTATGGGTTTGTTTTTATGAACATTTATTGTATTTCTAAATATTATTGTTGATGTTTGGCTGTGATTTACATTTAGTTGTTGTTTTTTTTTAATCAGTGTGTATGTGTTTATCTGCTTCCATACCTGTTAGTGTGAGTGTGATCAATGACATTATTTAGTCATTTTTGATCCATCTGACATTTCCACTTTCATTTCTTTCATATATCCAATGGAAAAGCACCTTCTGTCGTCTCCACTGACTTTGACTGAACACGACTGTGATGACTTTAGTGAACGTCTGGTGTCTCACTTTGACATGTTCTGACTCTGCTGTGGTTTAAGTGGAAACAGTACCGACCCAAAAACACCTCAGCTTTTGTCAGTAGTGATGAGAGGTTCTGTCTTTGGTTCTCCGCTGGTCTGTTCCTGTTAGGTTTTTTTTTTTTTTAAACCTCATCTTCTTGTCATTCTTTGGGAACAGAACTGTAGATTGTGGTCACATGGTAACATTTGGTGTAAAAGTGACAGCACTCAAGTCAAACACTGGGGCCTCTGTTCATTTGAGAGGAGGGGGTGGAGGAGGAGGAGGAGGAGGGGGGGGAGGGGGAGGAGGAGGAGGAGGAGGAGGAGGAGGGGGGAGGAGGAGGAGGGGGGAGGGGGAGGAGGAAGAGGAGCAGGAGGAGGAGGAGAAGGGGGAGGGGGGAGGAGGAGGAGGGGGGGTGGTTGAGGAGGAGGAAGAGGAGCAGGAGGGGGAGGAGGGAGAGGAGGAGGAGGAGGAAGAGGATGATGGGGAGGAGGAGGTGGAGGAGGAAGAGGAAGAGGAAGAGGAGCAAGAGGGGGAGGAGGAGGAGGAGGAGGGGGGTGGTTGAGGAGGAGGAAGAGGAGCAGGAGGGGGAGGAGGAGGAGGAGGAGGAGGAGGAGGAGGAGGGGGGGGTTGAGGAGGAGGAAAAGGAGCAGGAGGGGGAGGAGGGAGAGGAGGGAGGGAGAGGAGGGAGAGGAGGGGGAGGAGGGGAGAGGAGGGGGAGGAGGGTGAGGAGGGGGAGGAGGAGGGAGGAGGAGGAGGAGGAGGAGGATGATGGATGGGGAGGAGGAGGTGGAGGAGGAAGAGGAAGAGGAAGAGGAAGAGGAAGAGGAAGAGGAGCAAGAGGGGGAGGAGGAGGAGGAGGAGGGGGTGGTTGAGGAGGAGGAAGAGGAGCAGGAGGGGGAGGAGGAGGAGGAGGAGGAGGGGTGGTTGAGGAGGAGGAAGAGGAGCAGGAGGGGGAGAGGAGGAGGGGGGCATTGAGGAGGAGGAGGAGCAGGAGGGGGAGTTGTACTAGTGGTAGTAGTCGTTGTAGTAATAGTAGTAGTTGTAGCAGTACTACAGTAGTAGTACTAGTAATAGTAGTAGTAACTATAATAGTAGTTT